>CM055894.1:44740413-45065413 GCA_029582155.1 Panopea generosa
TGCAGAATAAAAAATGAAAAACAGTTCCAACTGAATAACTGGTAAATAACGTTTGTGATTAAAACACATTGTATACATCTGACCATTGACAGAAGGTACAAAGCGATAAATCTAGTTGAAACTATAGCAACTATTTTATATCAAATATTTAGTTTACCGTTTGTTTATTTTTCAATTTGTTTTTCAATCATTTCAAAATATGGCTATGACAGAGTTCTGTCAGTAAATGTCGAACTCGCCATTTCGACAAGAACGCAGAGACAATATATACACATAACTCATTAGCAAAAAGTTCGGTCAAAGTTCTCGTAGTATGCACTATGCGCAGACGTGGGTCTGTGAGTAGGTAAATACCAAAGAATTAAGCTTTCGACAGTAAGTGAAATATTTCTATAGGCTATTTAGGTAATTTATTATTATGTATTACAAACATTACTGTCTAAATAATGTAAAATACATTCCTTTATGCATGCAGTTTGCTATAAACGTCGCATTTGGACAACGTGTTAATGATGGCGACACATAATTTGTAGCCACCACTTGCTGAACGAATGTGTATAGTTAGGTTCAACTTGCCAGTGGTATATATGGAAGTGTATCAACTTGACACTTAGTCTAGAAAATTGTAACAATATATCCGACAATATTATCAAATTTATGTTTTACTTTAAAACACCATACTATAAACAAATGTTTATGAAAATGAATAGTTTTGTCAGATAAATTCATAAGAACATTACAAAATGTGTTTATAAACTAATCGATATAAAACAGTTATAAAAAAAACTTATAATTTTTTTCTAGGAATAAGAATAATTATCACTTACATATTTAGTCTCCTGCAATTTAGTTCGAATAAAAATGTACATTTTGCTATTTTTCTTTAAGTGGTAACTGCTTTTTATTTAACTTTCTTCTATTCAATAAAGGCATGATCAAACAGTGAATATAACATATTAAATTTATTATAATCAATCATAAACTTGAAACATATGATGACTAGTTGATAATAGATACGCTTTTATGTTGATCTTGATATCACACATGCAGTGTATGTTTACTTATTTCGTTGTTGTTTTATGTATATAATTCAGTATTTGTTAGTGCTTGAGAAGATTTAAAGTTTGACATGAGTGTGTACTCTAGTACAGAAACTGTATCAATACACTTTGGGGATAAGACAATAATTATGCATTTCATTATTGATATGACTTAAATTTCACCCTCACCCTCTGCTTGTGCTTGTAGAAGATCAAAGTCTAACATTGACTTGTATGTACCTTGTATCACAATACATTTCAAGGTGATTTTGAAAGAGAGTTATCCGTAGTACCTGAACACCGTTCGGTTCTATTGCTGAAAGTCTTTACACATTTATTTGTCCAGTAACAATATCCCCCCGCAACAAAAAAGCTATCTTGCAAAATTTCAAATAGTACTATGGTCACGATAAGCAAGTAGAGCGAACTCTAATTAAATGATGAAAAAAGTTGACCTAAATCAAATCCTTGAGGTACACCAAATGTTACTGATCTACTGTCTGAAGCTATTCATTTATTAAAACTTTTTGTGAGCATTCACATAAATTGGATTTAATCAAACTGTGTACATCTTTATTGAAATGGTAGACAACCAATAGCTGTCATACATCACTTTTAATGCTCTTTCACACAATGATTAGATCTGAACATATAAATCATAATTATTGTGTATAATGTAAGAAATTGTTTTATGGTGCTCAGCGTCCCTTTCAATATTTTTCCAATCATATCGTAATTGTGTCTATTTGAGGCAGTATCAATCTGAGTGCTGTAACACTGCATTATCATGCCTAATTACACATGTATATTACTCGTATTACGGGTAGAATGGCAATCGGGTGATAACTATATTTGTATTGTTGTAAACATTTCAGCTCACTTGAGCACCATAGTGGGCTAGTGTGATGGGTCTTTGTCCATCGTCCGTTGTTGTTGTTGTTGTCATCAACAATAGCTTCAAACCACATCTTCTCTGTAACCGCTTGACAGGTTTTCACCAAAGTAGGTTTGAAGCATGATGCTCTCTCAAGTTTGTTCAAATCATGATCTAAGGTTAAAATATTTTCCGCCCCATAACTGGGGCTTTGATATATTGCATTTAGTATTACCTAATCAGTTTCGCTCAGATGTGTTCAAGCCATTACCCTAGAGTCGAAATTAGTTCGAGACCGGGGCATGTCAGTTTAACATGATATCATAGGAAAGTTTCATTTGAAAGAAACTCGTAATCTCGATATTGGAGGGACTGCAAAAAAACTCGAGATATCTGAATATCGACATAGATTATTTTCTCAAAATCAATATTCATTTTCATCATCTGATAATTGTCGTACGTCAATTGTACTTTCATATTACGGTCCGTGCAGTAGAATTACACTGTCGTGATATATGCAAATATCCGTGTCCTTCTTTGAATTTCTCGGCCGTGTGAGATATAATATGAGGCTGATTGATTGAATCAAATGATATTTAATTTTTGTTTACATGCAATCACCAAATTCGATGACACGATGTTTGCAACATTATGTCAGTCATTAAAACTGACACCTATGCCGTTGATCGTTGATAATTTTTGCGCAATCTGTGAAAAATAGCACGCGTAGATTTTCACACGGCGTGGAAACACACACAATATTATGTCAACAACAACTATATCGAGAAACATTCAATTAAAGGTGTAAACTGATCAATAGGGAACTAAAATCCGAAATATCAACACAGACAATATCGTAAAAACTAATATATTTACAAATACAAAGAAGGGGAAAGTTGGGGATTGCAAAAAATGTTGACACTACCGGAATATCGACATATGAATAGTTTGGGAAAACAGTCAATTCTTTTATCATTTAGTTTTGGAATTATTTTAATTCTCTTGAGATACAAAGTCATGTTTATAGCTGGATTATATATACATAGGGATAAGCAAGGGCCTAAAAAGGAATCATTTGTGTACTTTCAAAATATTTATTTTAAGAACCGAGCAATCACATTGATTCATATTTGGTATATTAAATGATCCTTTTGATTAGAGATTTCAGTGTTTAAATTTAGGGTTAGATTTTAGCCCAGTTAGAGGACTTAGCAGTTGAAACTATGCCTTTCCTTTAAAGGGGATTTAATATCCATACTAAGGCCAGCTGGGGCACAAAGAAGAGTTGTCAGAAGACAACAAACTCGTCTACGGTATAAAACAGCAACAGCCTTGCAAAGATTGAGATTGGAGGCAAACACTTAAACTGAAACGAAACTAAACGCAAAAGGTTAACCTGGGTGTCTGCAGACGACACCGACGACGACGCCGGGGTCATGGCAATAGCTCTCCCGGACATTCGTCCCGGCGAGCTAAAAAGGAAACATGCGAACTTTTGAAAAAAAAATACTCAAGGCTTTATTCATATTTGGTATTAAAATAGTTGCAACTTTGTCTGACTGAAAGGCTACAATCTTATGAGGCCCAGTTACTGGAGTTTGATTTATACAAAGGAATACTAAGGAAAAACAGTTAAATATATTTTTATCATCTATTTTAGGAATTATATATTAGGGTGATTGGGGAGAACTGGGGAGAAACCCGGTCTTAAAGTCTATTCGTGTATCAGGGCTGTTTTAACAGCCATGGAAAAACAATGTCGAGAATTAATTATTAATGTTTATTCTTAAAGATTTGATATTCCTGGGATATCCCTGGAATGTGTGTATGGTTTTCAATTGGATTAATTACGATTATCTATTATGAATTGTTTCATACATGATTAATATGAGTATGTAATCTTTTTTTTTATAAACATTGAAAAAATATTCTGGTATAGTTTTCACTTGTGACAGACCCGGTTAGCTCAGTCGGTTACGCGTCTGACTATCAATCAAGTCGTCGGGAGGCCCCACGCGACCACAGTCTCCATGATGATTGATATATGGCAATGCGTCTCATTGTCATTCGTCCTTCATCACTGATTCAAGTGAGACAAATATTACTTATTTGCAGAGATGGGTGTATTTACCTTCCAGGATCACAGGAAAGAGTGGTAAGGCTAAAAGATTGTTTATTAGCCCGTGATTGCATACAAATGACAATCAACAGTCAAGCCAACAAACCTTTAGAATCTTTAGTCCTTATATCTCATCTTGATGTTCTTCAATTTAGACTTAGTCGTTCAAAATGTGAATAGAAGTGATAGGTGAAATCAGGTGAGCCTTCTATAATAGATAAAATTCTCCATGACTTTGATATAAACATGTGTTTAACAATGTTGTTGCAGGTGTATTGTGTACAGACCCAGTAATTTCCCCGTCATCTTCTGCTAGTGCTGTAGAAGGTCAAAATTTGACATTGACATGTACATATCCTGGTACTGAGACTGTTACAGCGTTCGCTTGGTCTCAAGATGGAAGTGTTGAAGGAACTATTCGTAGTACGTGCAGAACATTTGGTAACTTTGATGATGATGTGTATGCATATGCATGTCCCAGTAATAAAACTTCCACATGGACAATCAGAAATGTAACACAAGATGAACAAGGAAAGAAGTGGAGGTGTGATGCTGTAGTCAATAATGTGTTTATACCAAGTCAGTTTACCACAGTTGATGTAGCAGGTAAGATTATTTATTGACGTTCTGTGGGAATGACAAGTGGATTATAATGTATGAATAATAATATACTGATAAAGAAAATCGCATACTATGTATATTGATAATGAAATGTTCAAAGTACACACACGTTTTCTTAAACACACTAAATGGTTAATACAGTCCTTATGAATAATTGATGATGGCATACTTAATGTGTCCCTTATATCCGTAAATGAATCAAACACGTGAAAAATGTCAATGGTAACACATCACTGTCATATTCGCTAAAATTCATCTCTAAACTTCCTGGCGTCTTCTAGTTTCAAAATTTCTCAGTTATAACCATGTAGGGTTCTTGATGAATACTCTCTCCCCCTCTTTATATACTCAGCAAAAGAAGAAACGTCCCTCTTCTATTACTGATGTAGCCCTGTCTGTGTTTGTGTTATATTTACATGTATTTTTTTACCTTGGCGATGTTTATAATATGATAATGTGTAGTTTACTTCACATCAACCGTGTACATACAACAGTCTACTGTTTCCACGTGCACGCTATAAAAGCGTCCGGCAACTTTTTACAGCCTACGTCATACGATTGATGCAATAGAATCCAATTTGAAAACTAATATTTAGTTTGAGTTTTCACAGTTTTCAACATACTAGGATTTTTGAAACGGACGCACTAAAATAGTAGTGGGTGGGATAATGGCCATGGCGGTCGAATGTCAGTTCGGGTGTTGTAGCAAAAAAAAAGCAACTTGAGGCACGCTTCCGACATACCTGAACTGATTACAGTCTGTAGCGATAGTGTTGCTTGCGAACTACACTTGCTGCTGGGCGGCATGGTGTATCTGCACAGACTATTCGTTATCGTTTGTGTCGTAACTAACGTAATTAATCAGAGTACGGCAACGCCAATTATCATCAGACGTCACCGCACTGCCACGCTGAATGGCAGTCCAGATTCAACAGGCAATACTTGGCACAGGTCAATGTTTTCACGTGTTTCACTTCATCCTTACAAAAATAAAAATATATAGGGTATACAGCGAGAGTAAACCACCAAAGTCATAATCTTTGTGATGTGGCTCAGTTGTTGCAGCGGGATTCGAAGAATTTGCAAAATGCATTGTTTTTGCGTTACGTAACGTTGTGGTGCCGTAAAATTATTAAATACATACCTGCAAATGGTGGTCACATTCACTTTTAACGAAAATTAATGCAAGTCACAAATTCTGACTCGATGACCTGAACGTTACATAACGAGTGTCTGATATTATATGATTTTTTTTATTTTGACCCCCACAACGACTTCCCCATAGTATTACTATGAAAATGGTTTTGTGAAATGATTTCAATCCATAAATGCATAAACTGTTTATTTTATTATGATTTATTACTATAACCTATTTGTTTTTTATCTAACTACATCACATAACATCATTTCACTTGAGACATATTATATTATGTTCATACAGAATGACATCTCTTTTTATTACCATCGTGACTCACAATAAGCATAATTATCATCTAGTAGACTAGTAATTATAGTTAAATCACATATTAAACTGACGACTTGCAAATACCACTAATGTTATAAAGGCTATCATCTCAACATCTGATACACTCTTATCACCCATACATCACAGTATCTTGCCTTCTGAATATCTTTGATTATCTTGATTTCTTCAAGCTGTTTAACTTCAACTGATCACTGCAAGCATCTGACCACACACTCACTGTACATGTCTAATTTGGAATGTGTATAATTTCACGGGTGAATAGTCAAGTTGAATGATTGTGACACTGAAAATACATGTAGCGTTATAATTGTTGAGGAATGTCAAAGTCAATATAAATATTCAATTCGGTCAGAAATGCTGGTCCAAATTTAGGTAAGTGCAACTCTAAGCCAGTAGTTCTAAGCTAGTTGTTCTCATGTACATCCTTCGTGTTATAGGGCTATACCGATAAACAATGCCCATCCGTTTGCTAGTTGTTCTCGTTTACATCCTTCGTGTTATATGGCTATACCGATGAACAGTGTCAAATCGTTTGCTAGTTGTTCTCCTATACATCCTTCGTGTTATAAGGCTATACCGATGAACAATACCAAACTGTTTGCTAGTTGTTCTCGTGCACATCCTTCATGTCATAGGGCTATACCGATGAACAATGCCCAACCGTTTGCTATTTGTTCTTGTGTACATCGTTCGTGTTATAGGGCTATACCGATGAACAATACCCAACCGTTTTTTGGTTGTTATCATGTACATTATTCGTGTCATAGGGCTATACCGGTGAACAATATCCAACCGTTTGCTAGTTGTTCTCATGTACACCCTTCGTGTCATAGGGCTATACCGATGAACAATACCCAACCGTTTGCTAGTTGTTCTCATGTACATTCTTCGTGTCATAGGGCTATACCGGTGAACAATGCCTAACTGTTTGCTAGTTGTTCTCATGTACATCCTTCGTGTAATAGGACTATACTGATGAACAATATTATTCCGTTTGCTAGTTGTTCTCGTGTACATCCTTCGTGTTTTAGGGCTATAGCGATGAACAATACCCTACCGTTTGCAAGTTTTTATCATGTACATTCTTCGTGTATTAGTGCAATACAGATGAACAATACCCAACCGTTTGCTAGTTGTTCTCGTGTACATTCTTCGTGTCATAGGGCTATACCGATGAACAATGCCTAGCCGTTTGCTAGTTGTTCTCGTGTACATCCTTCATGTTATAGGGCTATACCGATGAACAATACCCAACCGTTTGCTAGTTGTTATCATGTACATTCTTCGTGTCATAGGGCTATACCGGGGATATACCGATGAACGATGCCCAACCGTTTTCTAGTTGTTTTCATGTACATGCTTTGTGTTATAGAGTTATACCGATGAACCGTGCCCAACCGTTTGCTTGTTGTTTTCATGTACTTACTTCGTGTCATAGGGCTATACCGATGAATAGTGCCAAACCTTTTGCTAGTTGTTCTCATGTACATCCTTCTTATTAAAGGGCTTTACCGATGAACAATACCCAACCATTTCCTAGTTGTTCTCATGAACATCCTTCGTGTCATAGAGCTATACCGATGAACAGTGCCAAACCGTTTGCTAGTTGTTCTCATGTACATCCTTCTTGTTATAGGGCTATACCCATTAACAATGCTCAACCGTTAGCTAGTTGTTCTCATGTACAACTTTCGTGTGATAGGACTATACCGATTAACAATGTCCAACCGTTTGCTAGTTGTTCTCATGTACATCCTTCGTGTTATAGGGCTATACCGATGAACAATACCCAACCATTTCCTAGTTGTTCTCATGAACATCCTTCGTGTCATAGAGTTATACCGATGAACAATGTCTAATCGTTTGCTAGTTGTTTTCATGTACATCCTTCGTGTCATAGGGCTATACCGATGAACAATGCCCAACCGTTTGCTAGTTGTTCTCATGTACATCCTTTGTGTTATAGGGCTATACCGATGAATAATGCATAACCGTTTGCTAGTTGTTCTCATGTACATCGTTCGTGTTATAGGGCTATACCGATGATCAATATCCAACAGTTTGTTAGTTGTTCTCATGTACATTCTTCGTGTTATAGGACTATACCGATGAACAATACCCAACCATTCCCTAGTTGTTCTCATGTTCATCCTTCGTGTCATAGGGCTATACCAATGGACAATGCTCATGAACCCATTTATTTTGACTCTAAATTACATTATACAACCTATAATGATATCGATTGATGTGACTGTATCAGAAAACGTCCGAAAACATTTTTATGTATAGGTTAAATTTGATCGATTCAAAGGTAATGGCACGCCTATCGGCTTATTTGTCAGCAATGATTAGTGAATTCATAAAGCAATTTTAAAGATTGAACGACAAATGTAACTTAATGCTTAATGAATAATATTAAAGCAATATAAGCATTCCATTCACTTTGTTGTTTAAACAAAAATGAAACACAATAGATAATACAAATAAATGTTGTTGTTGAATTATTTTGCTAGTTTATGTTGAACAGACAAGCAATAATTATATATTAATTTTACCACCGCTGACTTTTTTATGTATTGTCTTTCATTTCGTACTTTTTTTCCTGAAAAAGCTGTTGTTTAAAAACTACATCAAATTAGTTGAGACCGCTGTCCCTCGGACAGCTCTTGTTCATTTAATCATTTCCAAACTTACACAGTAGTTATATAACCATAATATCTTGGACAAGATGTTTAAACTGGCGAAATCGGAATATTACTGTCAGAGTCATAGCCCTTGAAACATTAAACATTGCACTAGTTGACCTTGTGTTCATTCTTGCATTTGCATTTTTATTTGATCCTCATTAATTTTAAACAGTAATAATATAATTATATTATATAGATAAGAACTGATTAAATCGAACACTCATTGTCGGAGTTATGGCCCTTGAATCGTAAAGAAATTGCACTATTTACCTTATGTGCATTTTAGCACCCGCATTTTTAATTTGATCGTCTCTAAACTTACAGAGTAACATAATTATCATACTATGTTGGACAAGATCTTGATCTGGCTGAATTGAATAACTACTGTTGGAGTTATGGCCCTTGAATCGTCAAATATTGCGTTATTTGACGTTGCGTGCACTCCACCACTCTAAGTTTTCGTTTAATTTTCGCGAAAGATACATGTAGTAGTTATATAATCATAATATCTTGGACAAGCTCGTGAACTGGCAAAATCGGTTTATTCGTGTCGGAGTGACGGCCCTTGAATCGGCAAAACATATATTTTTTTATTTTGTGTTCGCTCTACCATCCAGAGTTTTCATTTGATATTCGTGAAACTTACACAGTAGTTATATATATATATATATATAATATCTCCACTGATTAAATTTAAATGTCTGAGGTGTGGTCTTGCATTATCAAAAATTGCAGTCCTTGGCATTAGCGTCTCTCCCACAGATGAGCGCTTGAAGGTAAATTTGGCTTTCTTGTTCATTTGATCCTTACCAAACTTACACAGTAGTTTTATAAGTAACCATAAAAGGCCATTCTTAATATAATCTCATGAATATTAAGAGATTTTCCAGTGCGAGGCTGGGTGAGCAAGCTGCTTGTTAACATCTTCCAATCATGGCTACCTACAGTGCTAGAGATTTCTCGTTATTTCCTTATTTGCTGAAGATTGTATTAATGAAACAAAAATGTTTGAAGCATATCAGTAGGCAGAGGATTCAAATATTTTAGTAAAACTATATAGGTGAGTTAATTTCTACTAATTACTTACAAACTATGTACCCTCTTGTTTCATATAAGCAGAAATCTCTGTATACATTTCAATTCAACATCTTAATCTGTAGTATCTATCCTAAATCTATGATTACCAATACACATTTCCAAATCTTAAGGCCAAACATATTTTCATTTGCTTAATGTGAATTGCTTCCATTGCTGACAAACACTGTGTTTTTGAACTTTATCTGAGAAACGTGTAGTTATGTTTATTTGTAGAACTATTTCATTTCCTTGAGAACTGCGAATTGACCCTGCTGATGAAAAGATCATAAATTAAAAGCTGTTTAGAATTTGCTTTTTGGACTTTACAGGGATGTTGTAGAGATCACCGTATTTGTTCCTATTTCTGTTTTTTGGTTTCAGTTCAATTGAATAATCGCAAGTCTGACGTTTATGTAAAATGCTATCATTCCTAGTTAAAGAGTGAAACACCGAACAAGATGATGGTATGTTAAACATTTTATTTGTAATTTCAAGTGAGTTGCAACATTTTTTGACATAACATTGACATCTATATATATGCAATTACCAAACAAATACGTTTGCTTTATATTTTCAGGTATCATTTTCTTAAGCTGACATTCCAAATGTAGAAAAAAAAAATATATGTGTCAGACAGGTGGCTATGGACTATGGCTACTTTACCTGCTTGCTAGGTATAAACTGTTGAAATCAAGGGCCCTGTCTGAAGATGTGCCAATACAAATTTGTCCCAGTCATGACATGAGCCAAGATGAGTAAGAATATAAGAGAAAGATTTAACCGTCAATGGTCACTCGAAGATTTCGACATCACTAACACAAAAAGATGAAAAATCGACTCTTTACCATCAAGAGGAAATAATGTAAACTGGAAACGCTGTGAGCTGCAGTCATCTATGAAGGATATGCTGATCATACTAGAAATTACGCTTAAGAACATTGGGAGCGTTCCCTATACGTTTGGTCAAGTACCTAGAGGAATTGTTTTGTCATACCAACAGTTATTTGAATAAAATTGTGTCATCAATATGTTTGATGAAACATCATCTTCTGAATTAACAAAAACAGAACTGTGTGCAACAATTACAACACACTATAAGGCGGTGACAAACAGATAATGCTGGAATCACTAACATTGACATAATCTAAAATCGGAAAGATTGAAACTCAGTACAATCAATTACAATTATTTGGATAAAGGGTTTCGAGTACTTTGTATGTCATGTTTTGGTAGCCACTGAGGGATCGAACCTACTGACATATATAGATTGACTCGGGTTGCCATTTTCCTATTAACAGTAGGCAATGAACAGTTAAATCGCAAATATAAATCATGCTCTGTATGTAACATACCAGCCCTCAACTTAGACAAAATCATCAACAATTTGTCAACCAAAAAACATTGAACGTCTTCGTCCTGTGTAAAATACAATCAGGTATTTATCACTAGAAAATATATTTACACCACAATGTTTGATGTCAAATTGTATTTGTTACATTCATATGTGTGTTACTTCAATCCAGCTGTCTTTAACCTCATTTTCTCCTGCAATGCTTTTCAACGTAGCCATGGGTTCAAAAGACATTCCCTCCATACTCATGTCTGTATCTGTATTGATTGTTTTGGATATCTCACTGAAAGGATAGTATAACAACAAGTCAAAATCATTATTATTATTATTATTTTTAGATTTAAATTGCATAATAAAGGACTACTAACGATAGTATTCTTTAAATAAATAATGAGTGTTACTTTGTTATTTGATTCTCGTTTTTTTTTTCATATGTATATCACAAACATATCTATCTCACAATTAGTTTTTAGTGTTTTACCTTTCAGATACTTTCATAATGTTTCCCAGATCCGGGGCAATCTGTTTCTTCTCAATAATTACTTTCTTCAGTGTTTTGATTACAGCCAAATTAAAGACCGATGCACTAATACCGCTTTTAATGTTTTCTTGAGGAGTCCAGTTAAAATCACCAGTCTTGAAGTGGTATGGACAGATAACCGTTTAATCAGTAATCTGAAAGACTTTTATTTTACATTAATACGGTAAGAGTGCTTTTTCAGAATGGGAAGATATACAAAGGTATATGTTTACTTTAATAAATATACATTGTTCTACTGAGCTGTGACAGTTTACAAAAAACTATGTATGAAAAATGGCAGTTGGTATTTCAGTACCATGTAAATTGGTAAATAAGAATAATAGAAAATAGTTTATAGATATAACAGAATAAACCTGAAGGAATACAAAGTAATAATTTCATTGAAAAAGGGTCGTTCATCTCTTCTGATTTTTAAAATTCATTGTTTTCTTAAACTCTCATCCTTTGGAAAGTTTTGAAAAAACTGATATTGTATCTGAGATACACATAATGAAACGTAACATTCTAGCACTACTTACACCAGTAGCCATTAGCCTGGTCAGTTTGTTTGCTCACTAGTCCTCGTTCTGATTATGGAATCTAATGAATGAAAATAATTAGAGAGAGGAGTATATCTCGGACAATTCGTGAAATGACCAACTGAGATAATTAATGTCAGAGTTATAGCCCTTTAAACATAAAAAATGCACTATTTGACGTCGTGTTCACTCTAGTACAAGCAATTTTAATATGATCCTCATCAAACAAACACAGTAGTTATATACTCATAATCACTCGTGAACTGGCAAAACCGATTAATTAGAGTCGGAGTTATGGCCTTTGAATCGTAGAAAATTGTATATATGTTGTTAACAAAGCTCAAGCTTAACAATTCTGACGCCTGTTGTTCGTCGTCCGTCAGTGAACTGTTTGCTGTGTGCAATCTAGCACCAGCATTTTTCATTGGATCTCCACTAATATTTTATAGTAGTTTATAGTAGTTATACAACTATAATATCTCAGAATAGTAATTGAACTAGCCAAATTTGATTAATATTGTCGGATTTATGACACGTGAAACATTAAAATTACACAATTTTGCCTGATGTACACTTTAGCACCAATATCGTTCGTTCACCACCAAACTTGAACATCAGTCATATACATAACCATAATGATATATAAGACATGTTGTTGAACTGGCCAAATCGGATTATTAATGTCCGAGTTAAGGCCCTTAAAACATAAGAAATGCACTATTAGACCTTGTATGTACTGTAGCACAATAATTGTTTGAATCAATTCTGTCCAAACTTTTATAGTTAGTTACATAACCATAATATCTCGAACACGATTTTGAACTGGCCAAATCGACATAGTTATGACCCTTGAAACAATAACAAATGTACTATTCGACCTTGTGTGCAATCTAGCACCAACATTTTTCATTTTATCCTCACCAAACTTAAACAGTAGTAACATAACTATAATATATCGGAAAGTTCTTGAACTGTCTACATAGGATTATATTGTCAGAGTTACAGTCCTTGAAACGTTAAAAAGGCACTATTTGACGTTGTGCGTACGCTAGCACCAGTATTTTTCATTTTATTCTCACCAAACGTACACAATAGTTAAAGCCACCGAAACGTTAAATATACACTATTTGGCCTTGTGTGCATCCTAGCTTTGCATTATTCGTTTGATTCTCACTAACAATAGTTATATAACTATAATAAAGAGTTCTTGAACTGACCAAGTTGGATTATTAATGGTAGAATTATGGCCCGTTTATCATTAAAAAAATCAAAATTTTACCTTGTGTGCACCCTCATTTTACATTTGATCCTCATCTAACTTACACCGTTATTATATAACAATAATATCTCGGACAAGTTCTTGACTTGGCAAATAGATAATTAAGGTATTAGTTATGCCCCTTGAATTTTCCAAAATTGCATTATTTGTCCTTGTGTGCATTCCAGTACTCGCAGCTTTCACTTGATGTCCAACAAAGGTTACGTATTAGTTTATAACCATAATATCTTGGATACGTTCTTGAACTGGTCAAGTTTGATAACTATAGTCACAGTTATGGTATTTGAATCATCAAACATGCGTTATTTGATGTTGTGAACACTTTAGCACTTGCATATTTTATTTGATCCTCATTAATCTAACTAGATAACTTTAATACCTAAGACAAGTGTTTTGAACTGGCCATATCGGATAATTAGTGTTGAAGTTATGGCCTTTGACTCGTCAAAAATGGTCTTATTTGACCTTGTATGCATCTAGCATTTGCATTCTTCTTTTTATCTTTGACATACTTACTTGTTGAACGAGTTCTTGAACTGGCCAATCGGATATTTATTGTCTGTAAGTTATTGCCATTTAATTGTCATTGTGTGTATTTGATTTTGTGTTCACTCAAGCATTAAACTTTTCATTAAACTTGCATAGTTGTTATGTAACCATACTATCTTGGCTAAACTGGATAATTTATGTCGGTTATAATGGTATTGTAGGGCAATCCTGGCCATCTTGTTTTGTGTCGCTCTAACACCCTCATTTTTCAGTTTATCTTAATCAAACCATTTAAGCCTGGTGTTCCTCTATATTAGGTGCTCTTCTTGTCTTAGTTATATTAATGATATAGTGTCCGATACTGATTCCAACATACGTCTTTTTGACAACGACACAATTATGTATTTCACAATTATCCTCAATAATGATATAATAAGTGCTGCTCAAACATTAAATTCAGATATTAGTAAAATATCAGAACAGTCAAATAAATGACTGGTTACTTTTAATCCCTCTAAAACTTAATCCATACATATATCCCACAAACGCAATCAGCTCCCTCACCATCCACTATTTATGCACTATCCGCATATTATTGATGTGACTTCACACAAACATTTAGGAGTTTAAATTGTGTCATACTTTCACATTTCTTGACATGTTTTCTCAATTCTACGATGTCCAAAATATGTAAAATTGCCATTCTTTAAAACACTTATGTGTATATGTATGATCTTGTGATATTCATGTATGACAATCAATTCAAATAATATTATGATAAACTGTAATGCATAATGCAAACATTATGTTTCTTATACTATGAACTGTATCATATACTTCAGTTCCAATAACAAGCGTGACTATGACAAGTCCAGCATATAACACAGTTAGTGTTATAGAGAACACGCCATCAGAAGAGTTTGTATGTGAAGCAACTGCTGGTCGCCCACAAGCTAAAGTAACTTGGTACAGGACACCAGCTTCCTCATCAGCAGGACAAGTAGAGATAACTGGTGGATCTACAACCATCAGAAATGTCGGGAATCTCATTATTGTTACAGGAAGGTTGTCATATAGTCCTCCAAGATCTGTAGACGGATGGTTGATTTATTGTACAGCAAGTAATGTACAGAGTGATGTTAAAACATCGACCAGGAAACCAAGTCTTAATGTACTATGTAAGTATACCAATTTATATCTGGTACTAAGAGAAATGGAAATGGAAAAATGCGAATGTAACTTGGCACAAGAGTGAATGCTTGTATTTTTGCTTTATTTAAGTATAAAGCTAAGTACGAGAATGAAAATGATTAATTGAGCTTATAACTTTAGTTCAAAGTTTAGGTGCAAGTTGTATGTATGGATAATAACTGTCACCTTTGTATTATGATTCTTTTTGTTATATCTTAATAATGTTATATATTAATGTTCAACTGATTGTTGGCTCTATTTTTCTATCAATATGCATTATATCTTATATATCATTACAACTTTTGCTTTTAGTGTCTTATTCACATTTAAGTCCAACACCGTTATTGGGTATGGACAGCTGAACTAGGTCCAATTGACTATCACGTGGTACCAGTATATGTATTTAATTATGTCTCAACATAATAATGTCACCAACATAGAACATAGTACATTTACATAAAATAACACATGCCATACTAAAACGAAGCATAATATATTATATACAACACAAAATATGTCTTCTTATCACAAACAAATTATTACAAGTAAACAATGTTAAAAGGCATTAGTGTTTATCATGTCTTTAGTAATTATATATCTAAATCATATATTCAAGAAATGATGCGATAACCAAGCGGTAAATGTTAAAGGATAATGTAAATTTAAATGTAAATTCATTTGTAAATACAAATGCATTTTCAAATGAACTGGAAACGCGTTAATGGATGGAAATGTTTAATGTACACATTTATTAGAAGTGCAGTTTTGGGGTACTTAAACGGAATACAGCCTGTAAGCATAAGTAAAATGAATTTGTACAACATTTCTTACCTGTTACGGTTTACCTATTTTTGTTGTAAGGTACTTATTACCAGTCATTCTGAAAATTATTAAGTCATGCATTGTATGTTATATTTTTACCAGTAAAGCGACACAGTTCTTCTTTGGTCTCTTGTTTACTGCAGTTTAAGCAGGTTTTCTAAATGAATGGAGTGACAGTTGGCACACCAGCCTCGTGAGAGGGTATTGCAGTACCAGAAGAAAGATAGATTGATAGAAAATGTAAGTGTGGTGTAGAACAAAATCCCTCCCGGAAAAAATCCCTCCTGCGAATTTTACAATGTGAACACAATTTTGCAAAGTGAACAAAATCTCTCCCAGACAGACTAAAACCTAATAATTAAACTTGATTATGTACAAACTGTGTATCACAGGTCTTATTAATCTATTAGTCTGGTAAATAAAATAAAAAAAAATCATCGCATGAAGTACGGAATATTCGTTAAATATCTGTCTAGTGTAATAAAAAGTGACTTTAGACTAAACTTGACCAAATTTCATCAAATGCCAAGAAAAAAAATGCAAACGCAAAATAGGGGTCAAAGGTGCAAAAGTTTAGTATTTTGAATGTCTCGATGTTTCTGATATATTCAAACACTAGAGACTGCATTTGAGTATTTATTTCAATGACATACATTCATTTGCTTATTATAAGTACCGTCTTGCAATGTTATCTTAATATGGGAAATTCTGAACCACAAAACCAAATAATCAAAGTATCAAAAGAACTTTTAGACCAGGATTTAGATATTATGGATTTTAAACAACACAGTTGCAATGAAGGATTTAAACGAAAATAATCGTACTGTATGTGTATGTACTCAATGTCAAACTTAACAAACATATTTAATTTTTGTTATCTGACAATGTAACACTTACAAAACGAGAAAGACAAGTAATACCAACCAATGTCTCTAGTATGACTGTTTTTAATGCCATTCATTAGATTCAAAGTTTTTTTCTTTTAATGTGTTTCCATTTAAACACACACACACACACACACACACACACACACACACACACACACACACACACATACATGAACTAAAATACCCTGTATATATATATATATTTAAAGGGAGTAATTTTTTTCAAAATTGGCTTAAGTGCTCCCAAAAAATGTTTTAATACATTTAGAGTTTTTCGACCCTGATGTACTTCCTTTAAATACATAAGATATAAGTGTATTTGTGTTTTGAATGGCAAAATATTAAAGAAGTTTAGCAGTAAAACAACGCTTTATGTAGCGAAGAAGATAAATAAAGTAACCCCATATTTTCTATACATAATATTCGTTGTAACGCTGATAAATCTGATTAACATGTACTCATGTGTCAATTAACAAACCGCATAATTTTGTATTTCAATCAAACGTCTCATAAGCACTGCTCATCCATTTATCAACCTCTTTATTACACGCGCTTCTAAATTATGTGTATACATACTTTATATTTTCACCTAGTCTGAAATGAAAGACAAATTGTAATAAAAATTTATCTAAATATAAAACGTTATTGATGCGTCTTGAACACACGACGTTCAGATTAATAAAATGTGACATGACGTACACGTCAACCAGTCGTCGAGCTATTGTGCCACTCAGACATTGACGTCGTATTTTAAGATATTCATTTGCGTTTCAGTTTTAATATGTGGGTCGCTATGCAGTTGCTTCTCTTTATTTGATTAAATAAAAAAACATAAGGGAAATACTAAACTAGAATAATGTACACACACACTTGCTGAAGGTTTAATGATTTTAATGTTTACTGGTACAGTAGATGTTAAGTGCCGAAAGTTTAATTTTCCAATCCAATTATTCTTTATAAAAAAGTGGCCCGGTTCTAATTTTCATATGATTGCATTCTGCTTCATGTAATTTAGTACTTTGGTAGCAATGATATGAACAATGGTATACGATACAGAGTCTGCAGAAAGTAAAAACCAGTTCTCCTATTGACTTTGGTCGTGTAGCTTGACGGATCAATGAAGTTATGCCGCCTAGTTTACATGTAAAATATTTATGTTATTTTCTAACTTTTCTTGTGGCAAATACAACGTCTCGTGTGATATTGCGCCCTGAATTACAAGTTTACAAATTGACACCATTATCGCCATCATACTCATCTTAACTTCCCATTCAGCACATTTATTAAATTACATGCAGCTGAGTTTTGTACAAAACACGGAAGAAAGGCATCTAAGATCAAGTTTATTACAACTATGTATATATTAATATAGCCATGAATAACAAAATATACAGTAAATCTTTAATGACATTAGATAAACAATTCACATTAGTTGTTTAATATCCTTTAATATAAAAATATGACAAATTTTGAAAAATTCCCTCCTCAATATTTTACAAGTTGACCTCCGATCTAATGACCTTGATAAATGATACATGTACATGTCATTTAAAGCACATTTAAAGATAAAATGAATCAGTTCTGCTGGTAAAATATATAACACACACCTTAAATATGAATATTGTTATTTTATGCATATATATGTATATATGCAATATTAGTCTGTGACACCATGCCGCCCAGCAGTGAAGGTGGCTGGCATCGTCTTTCGGGGTTTACCAGGTCGCTGCAGACCCATAATAGCCAAGATATGTCGGTAACGTGCATCAAGTCGCTCAATCAATTTGCGACAGCACCCACTATCATCCCAATTGCGATCGTTTTCAGAAATCCATGGCATGTTGATAACTATGAAAATCTCAAAAATGAAATAATTTTCAAATTGGCCTCTGTTGCATGAATTGTATGTCCTGAACTGAAAAACCTGTCAATCGTATATATAGCCTGCATGTGGAAAACGTGGAAATTAATGTTTGGGCACTAGCGCTATGTACACAGTGTATATGACGTAAACTTCACATGGTCGTATTCCCAATATTGCCAGGTTAAAAAATGCATACACATTGAACATGCAACACAGACAGAGCTACAGCAGTTTTAAAAGAGAGACGTTTATATTTCTGCTGAATATATATCATTTTTACATAAAAAATGTTTTAATTTTGCATTTTGAAAATAATTCCAATATTTAATTTTTTTTATACCATCATGTGCATATTGTGTTTGAACTGACCGTACGTCTGTTCGAATATCGCCAGGATGTTTCACCTAGATTATTATTTAAATAGTTATATCCTTGTTTTGACTTAAAGAATCATATACATATATACCTTGTGGCCTCATCTCCTCCATAAGTTGTCATCTTATTCTAATCAAACTTGCTATATTTCATATATATTTCAAGCGCATATCGTCTGAATTTTTCACCCAGATTATTATCTAAGGAGTTATACGTCCTTTTTTTTTACTAAAAATATGTCATATACATAAGTACATTTTGACCTCAATTCGTCCTATAGTTATTATCCGATTCTAATAAAACTTGCTATATATCATCACCATCACTTGAACATGCGCATATTGTCGGTTGGGACATCAGTGTACTTATTGTACACATTTCTTGTTAAACATTATAATTTATAATATATATATTTATATCCAGACAGCTGTCTAGTGGAGAAAAATATACATTTTCACTGAATTTGAAACAGGGGTCATGAATGGAATAATTTTGATAAAATAGTGGACACTATCACCATTCATGGATTTGATAACATAGGCATCACCCACAGAGCCAAACGATGAGACCAAGAGACATGAAATACACAATTCTTATGAAGGACCTGTAGGCATCATTAATTATGCTTACGATTTGTTTTCCAGCACTTCACATATAAGTAATCAGATTTTGGTTAAATTTACTGTCAATTTCAATGTTTTGGCTTCACCCTAAGGTCTCTGCCCTAGGTCCCTGGGAGTTAATGATATAAATTCAAACATAAATTTTGACCGTTAAGTCAGCAACACCAAATCACACAGAAACATTCAAATGAGTTTATTCAGTCATGAGAAATAACATTGTTTTGCCATTTTCTCTCATATAGATTTAGTAAACTAGGCCCTACCTAACGAGCCAAATGCTTAGACCCAAGAGCATGTAATTCACAAAACTTATAAAGGACCCTTAGGCCAAACTAATCATGATAATTTTGCTTCCCAGTGCTTCTTATTTAATTGTAAGATGATTTTTAAAGTTTACATTGAATTTCACTCTTCATGACCCCATCACAACGGGAAACGGAGGGTTTGGGGCACTCAATAAAAAATTGATATTAACTGTCATATCAGCAACAACAAAACACATCAAAAACCATTCAAATAAATTAGTCTTGAGAAATAACATTTTTTGTAATTTTCTCTATATATATTTAGTAAAGTAGGCACCTCCCACAGGGCCAAATGGTTAGACCAAAGGGCATGAAATTCACAGTTTTTTATAGTGTACTCATATGCCTCAATAATAATGCATACAATTCTTTTCCTAGCGCTTTCTATATAAAGATGATTTTTTTAATAAACCATGAAATTAGGCTGTTTAGGCTCCATAAGGATGTGGACCAAGAAATTCATAATTTTAATTCATCTTTAAGTACCAAGGCTGCATACACAATTTCATCACAATCGGGCTAAAGGGTTCTGAGAGAAAGAAAGAAAGGTAAATTGCTAAAGGACGCCCGACGGTCGACGACGGACAAAAGGCGATCGCAAACATTCCCTTTAGACAATGTCTACTAATACTCTTCTGGAGGCGTCGCCCGTATGAGAAACCGGTTGCAACGATAAATAAAATTATCATCATGATCTTTTATTATATACCATACCCGTCAAAATGACCAGTTCAAAACGCAAGGATAAGCACAAACTTAAACTGGTTGGTATAAATGTAAAACTGTATTTGAACATTGAATTTGAATTTTAAAATAGTGTTAAATCTACAATATTGTTTTTTGCTTATTTCCAGGTATGTTACTTAATAACTTGAAAAGTAAGGTTTAATTATTTCAATTGTTTCAATTTTGAATCTGGTTTTCAGAATCTTCAAATAAAATTGGAATCAATAATATCTTGATAATACACTGCTTATGTATATGATGTTCTTAAATAAAAACGTAAACTGATGAAATATACATATATTCTGAAGTTACAGTTAATAATCCAACTTAATATAATAATGCCAAAGAAATTAATTCATACATTTAAATTTAAAATTTAGATTTAAGTGTATCTCTTACAGCAAAGAGATACTTTTCCAAAATCATTGCTTATAGCCAAGTTTGTATTAAAGTATAATTTCTCAATAAGAAACTGTATTAAATTAAATACATGCCATTTCCCTTAACTAGAAATACTCTGCTATATAGGTCACTGTACTTGCAGCCGTCAGTTCATGGAAAATATGTGACAAAGCAGATCATAATAATATCAATATAATCTTCTACTTCACCAGATGCCCCTGCAATAAATTATCTGTCAGACGTCAGTATATTAGACGGTTCAGCACTATCTAAGACATGCGTGGTGACACCCGGGAACCCGACACAGACTTCATACAGATGGACACGTACTAAAGGTGGTCTGACACAAACCAGCGCCACACTTACCATTGCTAGAATAAAGAAGGGCGATGGTGATACATACACGTGTACAGCATTTAACACGATGTCACCTACTAAAGGAACACAACTATCAGGCTCTGATAGTGCCTCATTTCAACTTGATGTCCTATGTAAGTATTTTACAATAGTACAATTGTACAGCAGGGTGATGGTGATACATGTACGTGTACAGCAGTCAACACGATGTCACCTACTGGAGGAACACAACAAACAGGCTCTGATAGTGCCTCATTTCAACTTGATGTCCTATGTAAGTATTTTACAATAGTACAATAGCACAGTAGGGCGATGATGATACATGTACGTGTACAACATTCAACACGATGTCACCTACTGGAGGAACACAACAAATAGGCTCTGATAGTGCCTCATTTCAACTTGATGTCCTATGTAAGTATTTTGAAATAGTGCAATAGTACAGCAGGGTAATGATACAAACACGTGTACAGCATTTAATACGATGTCACCCGCTAGAGGAACACAACAAACAGGCTCTGATAGTGCCTTTTTTAAACGTTATGTATTATGTATGTATTTTACAATAGTACAACAGAGTGATGATGATACATACACGTGTACAGCATTCAACACGATGTCACCTACTGGAGGAACACAACAAACAGGCACTGATAGTGCCTCATTTCAGTTGATGTCCTATTTAAGTATTTTACAATAGTACTATAGTACAGCACGATGATGGTGATACATACAAATGTATAGCATTGAACACGATGTCACGTACTGGAGGAAAACAACAATAAGGCTCTGATAGTGCCTTTAACAGTAGCAAGGGTTTTGTAAATAAACGTTCTCTCGCAACCTTCTTGTATAGATACTACTAAGTTATTGCACTTGAATTTCCATTGAAGTGTACACTTCTTTCTTTTTAAGTGCAACAATTGACTGTTCCAAACCAGCACCATTAATCATTGCTAGTGTACAATAGGGTGAGAATGATACAAACGCGTGTAGAGTAGAAACACGATTCCACCTTCTGGAGGAACACAGCATACTGGCTCTGATAGTGCCTCGTTAAAAAAATGCCATCCTTTGTAAGCTTTACATTAGTTTAAAAATTTAGCACATACTTTAATATACTAGGGGAACACACCAAACAGGTTCTGAGCATGCCGCATTCAGACTTGAGGTACTTAAAGTAACTTTGCAAATATACAACCAGTATGCTTATGTTAACAATGGTAAATAACCAGTCCCCTGCTGGATTTTACGACGACTTATTCCCGCCTGATGTACGTTTAAGTATTAGGCTGAAAAAGGATTGATTTAATTGTGACTCATTTTAGCTGAGCTATTCCGGTATCAGACAGTATGTTGACACGACAAATGTGTTCTTATTTGTTTAATTTATTTGTGTGCGTAAGGGTTCCAAGTTTGTTTAAATCAAGGGGCATTGGGGTCCATTTGGTCATGGCAAGGAGACATCAATTTTTACATATGAATACCCTAGGAAAACAGAAAATTCTCATTTTCTCACCTATTTCATAAGCTGCATCTTCTTGAGGCAATATGCATTGTCATGTCATGGAAAATTGGATTTAAAATATCTTGTATTAACAGAGCATCAAATTTTTTTCATATCTGTAATTAAATATCCTGAATAGAAATAATCATGGGTCAATTCTGTGGACAAATACTCGCAACATGTTGAATTTCCCGTAATGCATTGCGTAGGCAATATTATTTCTTGTGACAGATCCACCAACAACACCAATATTCACAATAAACAGTGTAACTGTGTCTACAACAGTCAGTGTCATCCAAGGAAGAAACATACTGGTGACATGTACGAGTTCCAGTAACCCGCATCCTACATACAGGTGGAATACTGGTGTGACAGCCCCTTTGTTGACCCTCAACAACATACATATATCAGAGGATGGTAGTTACGCGTGCACTGTTAGCAATACAATGACTCCTACAGGAGGCAAGACAGTGTTTGGGACAAACTCGTCTACTATATCTTTGCATGTGTTGTGTAAGTATAAAAGTAAAGTTACCATCTCAATTGAATGTTTTTGTGGAAACACAATTATGGAATATATACTGTGATCAGCTAATTTGTTTTAATTTATTTTATTGGTAGAAATGTCACACATGACCAGGGTTTACATTATGATAATGTCAAAAGTGATTTGCATTTTATATCGCGATATCAACGGGAAATAAATAATATTTTATCTGAAATTGGAACTTGCCGTATTTCTCGTAATTAACGCTCTCGCTCTAATCGTCATACCCGAGTCCCCAGGCGAGGGGCACGGGTATTATATTTTGCCAAATATTATGTTTACAAAATGCAAATGATCAGGCAAGTTCAGATATGCAAAGATATCAACACATACGTGAGCAAATCCATCTTTAAAACCAATTCATTCTCAATTGTAAGCAAGTACAGAAATGCAAAGATTGCGTTTACCTAAGCAAAATCATCTTTAAAACCGATTCATATTTGATTGTAGGCAATTGCAGAAATGTAAAAACCAACGCTGACCTGAGCAAATTATTTGATGAAACCATTTTATGTTGGATTGTAGGCAATTGGAGAAATGCAAAAATCAACGTTGACATTAGCAAATTCATCATTAAAACCAATTCATATTTGATTGTATGCAAGTGCAGAAATGCAAAGATCAACGTTTACTTGAGCAAATTCATCGTTAAAACTTATTCATATTTGATTGTAGGCAAGTGCAGAAATGCAAATATCAACGTTTACCTGAGCAAATTCATCGTTAAAACCAATTCGAACTCACTTGTAGATACGTTCAGAAATGAGAAGATCAACACTTAAATGAGCAAATTCATCGTTAAAACCAATTCATATTTGATGTAGGCAAGTGCAGAAATGCGAAGATCAACGTTTACCTGAGCAAAAATTCGACTTTAAATAAAACCAATTCATATTTGATTATAGGCAAATGTAGAAATTCATATACCTGTATTAGTTTTTTGTGCGCATATTATTGATTTGCACTTCAAACTGTACGGTTTTATACCAATTTGACAGTTTTTTTCTAAAATAAAATAATGTGTTTTTTGATAATTTAAGAAATTGTATAATTTGCGTCTAAAATACACACAAAGACATGTTAATTGGGAGAAATAAGGATTAAATTTAGCTGATGCATGTGTAAACTATTTTAAAATCATCCACTAATTTTTACAAAAAATACTTATTTAGTTAATGCTTTTCTCAACATTTGCAAAATATAAACTCCTGGAAACATTTTAGCCTACTTTAGCAAATCTCAAAGTGAACTATTCAAATTACCCTGTGTTCCATGTCTGTCCGTCCATAATTTGTAACTTTATATTTTGTATACATATTTTATGTTCTTTTATCTGACTATAAGATAACCATGAAACTACGGACAGGTTTTTGAACCTGCCGAGTCAAATAATATATTAAAAGTTATGGGCCCTGAATCATAATAAACTTGATTATTTAAAACATAAATAGAGCATGTGATGGTTAAACAAAAATCAAAGTGTAATCAGTACGATTATAGAGTTATTCACTATTGTATCTTTGTTAGCATGTTAATCCTCTGTTGCCTTGTAAACGTTTCATATTAGATGCTATTAAAAAACACAAGAGTATATGGTCCTCCGTAGCCAAGTGGTTTAAATTTAAAGTGCTGCTGGTCCAAATGAGATTATATGAGAAAGTTTACCAGTTATTTGCGGAAAGATGATGGTCCCACTTGGATTCACTCAGGTCTTCCTCCACCAACAACAAATTTGGATATACCATAATTATATAACCTGTCACGTGTTGAGAACGGCGTTAAAAGCCCTCCACATAAAACAACATATTAAGTTGCATGTCTCATATTATATGTGTAATACTATATTCCATGACATTGCATATATATTACGTCTGTTGACAAATACAGCAATCTCTAGTATTGTAGCTGCAGGATATAACTATGTTGTTATATTACAGTCTCTGTTCCTGTATGAATTGAATGTTGTCTCTCATTTCCAGTTCCTCCTTCTACACCGATCCTTACATACGGAAGTCTCACGGGTCAGTCTATCAATACTAGTCCAGTTAAAGTAGTTAAGGGAGATGACGTCAAAATAGGTTGTTCATCAAGTGGTGATCCGGAACCATACTACAGATGGAGTCGTCAGTCGGGAGCCAGTCAGATGCTGGTTATAAACAACATCCAGATTGACACAACACGTACATGTACAGCAACCAACACTATGGTTCCCACAGTTGGTAATGGGCCTGGACAGAGGTCGGCTACCAGCACAGTGTCTATCAATGTTATGTGTAGGTTATTTACTTATTGCCTACATAAAGTTAATATTCGAATGCGTATGCATAGTCTTTAAAATGTTTTAACCGAACCAATTTATCCAACTATTATGATTTATTGTTTTTCCTTGAACAGGTTATAAAGGCGTTTTTTTTATTTAAACTGTATTTTTATGCATTACGATATTCATCCAAATGTTGAAATTGTTATGTAGGTCAAGTTAATGTTCCATTTCTTTTAAATACATTTAATCTTATTGCTTGTAAATTGTGTTAAAAACTTAGTCAGTTTGTAATGACAAACATTATTTTAAGGACATTTTTTTTCAATGGAAGTTTTTTTATGTAAAACTTTATTTTCAGTTGATACATTTATTGCATAAAAATTATGTTAAAGTTTTATATAAAGGATTTTGTTATACCGATCTATTTAATTTACTATATTATTCCTATTTCTTTATTGCAAAATCTCATTACCCTTTATACAGATGGTCCAACAGTTCCAAGTGTGTTCTTCAGTGGCACATCTAGCATGCCGACAACTGTCAGTGTTATAGAAGGACACACTTTCCCAACTGTAACTTGTGGTGGGTCGTCCAGTAAACCGTCACCATCGTCCTACACTTGGTCTGGTAGTGTCACCTCTACAAGCGGATCACTCAGTTTAGTCAATGTTGGTAAACATCAGGCGGGAATCTTCACGTGTCATGTACATAATACCATGGTCAGGTCTCACGGAGACACAACACCTTTAGTTGGGAGGAACAGCAAAACATTTACACTGAATGTGCTATGTATGTATGCAGCAATATCTTACTGATGTGTTATATATGCATGCATGCTAAAATAATTAGATAATATAAAAAGAGAAACAACAATGCCTAGTATAAATTCTTATATCAGTAGTTCTTAGAGCATGGTCTTATTAACAAATGATATGAGAAGTATATACTGTTTATGATAATTTTAAAAGTAAGCACATTTTTATAAATTTTGATACAATATTTGCGTTAATAAAATTTACTTGACAAAAACTTTAATCTTAATGCTGTATATACTATCAATTTAATGAAATAGATTGGGGTATCACCGTTATGCATAGCGTCATAATAGGTGGTATTCAGTGCTTGACAATATGAAAATTGAACAGTTTGAGCCGGGTTCAATTAGTTCAGTCTGTAGAGCATCTGACTATCAGTCAAGGGGTGGGGAGTTCGAATCCCCGCTCGACCACAGCCTCCGTGATGATTAGTATACGACATTGTGTCTCATTATCATTCGTACTTCAGCATTGATTCAAGAGGGAAAGTTATCAGTTACTTATGGAGTATGGGTGTGCTCGATTTTGGCTTACATTCCAGTGTTCCAGGAAACAGTGGTTAGGTTAATTGATCGTCTGTAAGCCCTCGATGGCATAAAAAGCGCAATTCAATCAATCAACAGTTTGAGAATGGGTGAGAAAGTACTGGTGATGAACTAAGGCCTGGTACACCAAAGAACTGAGGAAACAATAACAATTATATAATAGCAAGTAAATGAATACCCAAATTATCTTGTACGTGACATAGTGTTTAGCGCAAAGTTCAACATATATTTTTGCATCAGAGGTATTTATTAAATTATAGTTACATTATGTAACTATCGTTCACAAATAGATTTTTATTTAACTGGGTATTAACTGTCAACTCATAAAGACGATGTGCTGAGCATATGAACAAGGTCTGTAGTTCAAATATCAAGGTCATAAAAAGTATTTACAAAACACACATTATATTACACGTATATAGAACATTTCTTGACCTCTCTGTAACTCTAGCATTCATCAAAGTATTTCAGTTTAACTAAGTATCTATTCATTCCATAAAGACGTTTGACTTTTAAAAGCAATTAAAAAATCACCAAAATAGTTTAATTCATCACTACTATCAAATTTACATGCTGCAAGCTACAAAATAATAGCACATGTGTGATGTACGAGGGGTGATCATTATGTATTATGCCCTTGGTGGTAATAAATGAAACAAAACAAAGAAGTAAATACTTTAGCTTTATTACATTCCCTCAAGGGACTCTCCACGGTACTGAACACAAAGTTTCAGACGTTAAATCCACATTTTAAACGCGTTACAATAATCATTTTTAAGTATAGTTCTAAGGAACTGGAAAAGGACGGAGCCAACTGACTAACGGCTTAGATATTTTCGTCCTGCGAGTACCCTTTTCAACCGAGGGAAAAGAAACCGTAATGCAGTTGCGGCTTTGTGAGCTGGAGCATTGTCATATAAAGGTTTCATATGCTTCATTCCTAATTTGGGCCATCTCTTTTGGAAATATTCTTTTCCAGTTTCCTTAACACTTTGTCACGATTCAATCTAGCATTGACTCTTTTGCCTTTTGCGCAGTAGCTTGAATGGCGGGTACATGGATTGTGAAAAAAAACGGCATACAAAACCTAATTATCCTCTTGGCTATGCATGGTCTTTTCGCACATTTCGTTGCCAATATACGATTGCTAGCTTTTCGAAGTGGTCCGTTAAAGTGTATACACGTTTCGTCGCCAGTAACAGTGCTTTATTGCAAAAGTCGCCTTTGTTTCCTTCTGTTTTTTGGTTAGCAAATGTGGAATTCATCATGCAGAAATTTTTTTTATACAAAGCTTGGATTTCAAAAGGAGCTGATTTTTTACAAACCAGATACTAGTGATCCTAACTAAGTCTCTAACGATGTATCTAGCGTCCGTTGCAAGCAGTTCCAAGATAATTCATAGTCTTTAGCAATTATATTTTAACACAGTGGTCTGTAACTGACAACTTTCAAGCTGAAATTGTTAGTCTCATAATAGGCCATACATGTACATATTTGTTATCAAAGTACATGTATTGAATGGGCCTATCGATGCGTGAATAACCGGTTTTGATCGATTTTCAACTGTACGATGTTTTAGAAAATCGTGAAAAGATCAAACATAATGATAACCCTTTTTGCAGACCCGCACAGTTAATAGCAGTGTTATCTCTGCATCATTATTTGTCATATTCATTTTTGCGGGTAAATAATTAACACCGATTGTAAGTTGTTGTGCTTCAGGGGTTGTGTCAAGAATAGGAACTCATTGTTTAATTATTTAACGTATATCGTAAGAGTAGACAAATGAGTATTTACAATTCACTATTCACTTTGTACTGGTAACATGGTTCTTATATTAGTCTGTATATTCACTCGGTGATATGTTATGACTTTGTTATGTGTGTTGAATTGTTGTCTTTATGCACGAAGAGTGAGTCTGGATTGTTCCTTCTGTTTAAGTGTTTTTATTAATATTTAACATCATTTTAACAGATGATCAGTTAACCATCCCCTCTCTCCTGGGGTATCTCGAGCACACATATCTCCACAAGTACCTGATGACTTTCACAATTGATACATGACAATCAGATGCAATGTCTTACATCAATCAGCACAAAGACTGTGGTCAAACGGCAATTCAAATTTAGACCCTTATATTGATAGTCAGATGATCTACCAACTGTACTTTTAGTAATGGACTAGGCCCTTCTGATATACATACATATACTCTTGTTATGAAATTGGAGTGTCCCTTTTATCAATGACATCACTATCTGTAGTCCGATCTCATCAACAAATATTTCCTGCTTAATTCCCAATTAATGCTCTGAATAAAAATTCACAACTTTTTTTTTATCTCACTTGAACCGACAGGAGTGCCTTTTATTATCATGGAGTTTTGTCCTCATACCTCGAAACAGTTACCCCAATAACGAAATTGTCCCTTTCCGGTGCACAACACCAAAACCTAGCGGTCTAGTAGTGTCTTTTGTTGTTAAGGAGTTTTCATCTTCAAGTTTCAGACTTCAGAGATTCTAAATAAAACACTCACTCACACTCACGCGAGGGATATTAAAGATTGCGTCTCGTTCAAACATGCTATGGCAATTTACTAAATTAGTCATGAATTTTATGTATCTAAACCCTTAAGTTAATGTTTTAGCTCACTTGAGCAACGCTAAAAGTGAGCTATTTTGATTGCCTATTGTCCGTCGTCCGTCGTCTGTCGTCCGCTGTCCGTCTGTGAACATTTTGTTGTTCGCCTTTAGCACCCGCATTTTTCAATGAATTTTCACTGAACGTATATAGTAGTTATATAACCATAATATCTCGGACAGTTTTTTGAACAGGCCAAATCTGATTATCAATGTCAGAGTTATGGCCCTTGAACCTTTAAAAAATCCAATAACTGACAGTGTGTGCACTCTAGAACCAGGATTTTTTGTTTGCTCCTCACCAAACTCGCACGTATCCATATAAGCATAATGTCTTGGAGAAGTTTTTGAACTGGCCAAGCAATATTCATAAAGTCAGAGTTTGAAACATTTAAACATGCACTATTTGATATTTTGCGCACTTTGGGACCCGCATCTTTTATTTGATCCTTACCAAACTTACACAGTAGCTATATCAGCCTAATATTTCTGTCAAGGTCTTGAACTGGCCTAATCGGATCATTAGTATCAGAGTTATGGCCCTTTAAACATTAAAAAATGCAGTATTTGATGTTGTGTGCACTCTACCACACGCTTTTTTCATTTGATCCTCATCAAACTTACTCAGTAGTTATATATATATATATTATGCATAATATCTCGGAGAAGTTCTTGAACTGCTTAAATCGGAATATTAATGTCAGTGTAATGGCCATCGAATTGTCAATGCTGCACTTTTTTACCTTGAGTGTGGAATATGACTGGCAGATAGTTTCATTATTCACCATGTAACAAACTAATATGTTGAGACAAATTATCGAAATGTGAACCTCACGTTTAGAGTTTTTGCTAAATGATACTGTTAACGAGAAACTGTGGTACAATATTATAAAAATCACAATCTCATTAAAACCAGACCAACGTTTAAAGTCACCATCGACTGACTTTTCATGTAATTAATATTCATAATAATTCAGCCAATCAGATTAATCGTTACATTCGCAATTCGTTGAAATTTAAAACATGACGTCGATTGGTACATTTGACTGACTGACTAACTGACTGACTGACTGACTGACTGACTGACTGACTGACTGACTGACTGACTGACTGACTGACTGACTGACTGACTGACTGACTGACTGACTGACTGACTGACTCTGACTGACTGACTGGCTGGCTGGCTGGCTGGCTGGCTGGCTGGCTGGCTGGCTGGCTGGCTGGCTGGCTGGCTGGCTGGCTGGCTGGCTGACTGACTGACTGACTGACTGACTGACTGACTGACTGACTGACTGACTGACTGACTGACTGACTGACTGACTGACTGACTGACTGACTGACTGACTGACTGACTGACTGACTGACTGACTGACTGACTGACTGACAGACTATTCAGCGCCATGTTTATGTTTATGCCATCGGGGTCTAACAGATGATCACTTGATGAACTTAGGTTGTAGTTATATTACTATAATATCTTGGACTGGTTCTTGAACTGGTCAACTCGGATAACTATTGTCAGTATGGCGTTTGAATAATCAAAAATGTGTTGTTTTTTTGTTGTTGTGTACACTCTAGCACATGCAGTTTTTTTTATCTAGCACATGCAGATCCTCATTTAACTTATACAGTAGTTACATAACAATAATGTCTAGGACAAGTTTTCGAACTGGCCAAATCAGAAAATTAGTGTTTGAGTTATGGCCCTTGAGTTGTCAAAAAGTGTAATATTTTACTTTTTGTGCATCTAACACTTGCAGTTTCCATTTACTATTCGACATACTTACACAGTTGTTATGTTACCATAATACATTGAACAAATTCTTGAACTAGCGAATCGGATAATTATTGTCAGTGTACTGGGCCTTGAATTGTCAAAAAAGGTGCTGTTATGTAATCATACTATCTTGGATAAGATCTTTATATGGTCAAATTGGACAAATAATATCGGGTGTTATGGTTCTTAGACAAAAAAGGCATTATATGAAATTATGTACACTCTAGCATCTGCAAAAAGATGGCTTTGTCTCCTCGGCAACAGGTGAGCGATTTAGGGCCAATCCAGCTTGTTCTTGTTCGATTAGTTCTGGTTTGAATAATTTATTGTACATGGCATTCATGCTACGTATAATCACTACTTTGAATATATGATAATCTTGTTTAATTTCCTTTAAGATAGTTAAATGAAATGTTGTGTTGTGTTTCAAACACTCACAATTCTTAAACAATTGGTTGAAAAAAATATTGGCACATTTTTTGCACTACTTTGATCAATTTGTTTAAATCATGGGACCTAAAGGGTAATTTTTGGTTTGGATTTAGGAAGAATGGTTTCTTCTTTTATACTTAAAATATTTGGGCTGAAGATTATAAGGAATCTCGTATCTTAGTTACTACTTACCATACATTAATGAAACTTCATATGTTTATTCAATACCAATAGAGGGTCTTTATGAGGACACGTGGGATTATAAGAAACCATCACCCGAGAGTCGAGTTCCCTGCATGTAATTTTGATGAAGACGGTGAGATTTTTCATTCCCACATCGATAAATTCATGAGGGATTTTTTCTCCCATACATCTCAGTCAAGTGATAGATCCTCGATAATGGCCGTATTCATATACAAATATTCTACTTTTTAAATGCCTTTTTTACACCCAAAATTTCACACATAGATGAAGAAATGGACATTTTAAAGTACATAATACAGTAACAGGTATGTACCAGAAATTACACCTGTTAATCTCTCCACATATTAATTGTGTAAATATTAATTTTACCCTGACCCGGTTATTGTAGGTAAGCAAGACGTCATAAATACATACGTTGACGTCATTATTCTGAACAAAATCAAATTCATGAACGTGAACATGAAAATATAAATGATTATGATTGATGGATAAAGAAATAGATTACAAAAATTGATTAAGTCCCAGATTTTCATCAGTTCATATAAATAGATGTCACTTGAAATGTAAGATAGAATTTTCTTCCATGAGGAATATAAAAATCCATCATGAGTATCCATGTGGGATACAGATATTTCACCCGAAGGGTCAAAATTGCATGCATTTACAAGGCTCTGCTAAATGTTGCTCCAATTCATCTCAGTCAAATGGTAGATCCACGATAATGGCCGTATTCATAAAAATATGTGTTTAATGTCAAAATTTCAAAGATATATGAAGAAATCAACATTTTAAAGTACATACTGAATATTTCACCTGTACATCGCCCCAAATAATGTTTGTTAAATTAATTAACTTCAAATATAATATGTTTAAACCAAATATAATTGTAACCCTGACCCTGTTTTCATGCTCAAGCAAGACGTCATAACAATATAAAATTATGTTGACAGCATTATTCTGACGTGATATCTATCTCGTTTAGTGTTTCCTACAACTAAACCAAGTTTCAAACTATTTCCGTAGGCGTGAAAATAAGATGATTATAGATCTATATGTTTACGTCCAATTTAAGTCCAAAATTTTCATTAGTCATGTGAGAAAACTATCATGTGACATGGAAGACAGAGATTTCCTTCATTATCAGAAATGGGAGATAACGTCATTTTAATTTTAGGCAGAATTATGGTCCATGTATACTTTAAAAAATTGGTTAATGTGTATTTCAATAAACTCTAATCATATATCAACAAAATCCCACATGCATGTCACCTTGATTTAATGTACTCAGTCAAATGAGACGAATCCTTTCCTTTTAACTTTATACAGAATTACCACCCATTTATACTAATAGAAACACTTGACTAAAGTTGAATAATGATCTCCTTTCTTCGTACTACAAGTTATGCATCAAGTAAACTTCACAACGGTTTTCACTACCATTAAATGGACTCAAGGGGACATTTTGAATAACTCCAGTTTGATTTTACACAGAATTATACCCTATTTAATAGCTAGAAGAAAAGTTTTGAATCTTATAGCGAGCTCATAACTACAGTAACTACCAGACACGCATCATTAATAAATGTCTTCACTAACATAAAGAGGACTCAGTGGGATGTGGGATAACTTAACAAGCTAACATTTCAGGAGCAACATGCCATACCGCACTGATATATCACAACTGTATCCACAAATGTTAAGGGCTGAAGTCTGTATTAAGTAGATGTATTGCCCCTTTTGTACTTGATAAAAGAATATCAGCATGTTGATATCTCGGAAATACTACATGTATTTGAATTTAATTGAAGGAAATTTGTTGGTGTGCACAGTATTGAAAAGACAAACAATTATAAATAGACAAGTACCATAACCAAATACATGTATTTTCTTAGAATTGTATCTCTATTATATTCAGGAAATTTGGTTAGATTTTCATATCATACTTCATATTATTGTCAAATTCATATCATTGTCCAAAGATGAGACTGCAATCTTCCGATAACTCTCATTAGAAATATTGTTATCTTAATCAGATGTTCCGGTTGTACAGTCACTATCAAACCAAACAATTGTTGAGGGTAATTCTCTGACCAAGACCTGTCACGTGACTCCGGGTATTCCAGCAGATACGTCCTACAGATGGACACGCAGCAAGGGAGGACTGACACAGAACAGAGACACACTGTCAATAGCGAATGTAACGAAGAGTGATGCAGATACATATACGTGTAGAGCACAGAATACCATGAGACCTACAGTAGGTGCACAACAGACAGGGACAGATCAGCAATCGTTTGCACTTGTTGTATTATGTAAGTATAGTAATTTCATATTATGATTATTTTTATCAGTTGAATGGTACAGGTATATATTAAGCCATCTTCTATTTGATATTAGTTTGGCCAATATATAGTTGAACTATTGGTTATCATAATTGGACAGTTTATATTTTATTAGATAGAACATAGTTTAAGATAAATTTTATGGATTAAGACTAAGTATATACTGGAAACCATGCACTGCCTGACAATTACTTACATGTATGGTATATGTATGAGTATAAGTATAAAATATACCAGTTGAATGTTAAATTGTTAAAATTATTATCTAACTAAATTGTAAAAATAATCAATATTGCACTATAATGTGGATAATACTAGTAGACTAAAATTTTCACGATGATTTTATTGGGTTTGTACCATATTGATTCTGAATGAAATTTTGTACATACACAATATGAATATACGTGTATTTATACTCAGCCTTGGTGTATTGTGTAAGAATAACACGTTAGAGGTAATATATAATGCACATTTGAAAGCAATAACTCGTAAATATTACTTAATGACCAAGCTTTATAAACAAAAATGTTGGGTGGAAGATAAACAAGTATTTTATAATAAATATTTTAGTTTAATTTTAAGACAGATACTAGTACATGCTTTTAAAATTTAACAGACAAAGCCTCCATCACCAGTTTCATAGAAGCAAATCACCCAGGTGTAACTACTATTACTGTATACGAGACTGATAGAGTCACGTTCCGGTGTGAGGTGGGCAGTAACCCGGTCTCTACCATCCAGATATGGAATGACGGAGTAAAGAAAAAGGAACTAGAATCTTACAAACTTGACTACTTCATATCTCAGGTCACGTGTCATGATGCAGGCTTGTACACATGTACAGGATTCAATAGTTACAACGGTGACAGTCGCCCGTCACGAGATATACAGCTGTATGTGAGATGTAAGTAGGTTATCATGGGAAATTCTTCTCAAACATTTTTCTTCACCAATATTGACTGCCATAATTGTATGAAAAATCTACCTAGCAATATTTTCCTTATTTTGTTTGTGTAATCGCACTGAAATATGTACATTAATTCACTCACGCGTACATACGGGTATATATGCAACTTTACATGACTCATTAAGCAGTACAAACGTTCATGTGTCAATCAATGTTTCGTACGTAAATCTACGGACTACTTATGTAATTGATTTATAACTAAATATGACAATAACTACTCGTATTAAACAGCAACAAACGTAAACATTGTATGTTGAGTAACAATATGTAAAGAAACAAATTTAAGTGTTTCAAATGTGTGTTTCTAACTATGGCGTTTAACCAGAAATTGTATCAGTACGAGATTAACTTAAGTTAAAAAACTAATGAATATTACCTACTAACCAGTGTTTGTCTAAATATAAACTTGTTAATTCAAGTCCATGTGAAATTTGTGAGAGACATCCGATATTTTTAGAACATTTATCTTAAGAACGCATCTGTAAGAGCCTTTAGGCCTTTTAGTCCATATTTTTTGTAGTGCAAAGAATCAACTTTATGACATCTGTTATCAAAATATATCGTTCCGGTTACAGAATACATTAACATTTAATTAACTAAACTGTATAAGATTACTTTATATTTAAGACTTAATACACGGAAACAGTTCCCAGTAAGTAAATAAAAAATCTTGTTACAATAAAGAAAGTCATACTTAGGTCACACGAAATCAAATGGGAAAACATGGGCTCGTCTGTAATTTTCTATATCTCTTACATGTATCTTTGCTCCTTCTTTATTATTTTTAATTCGTCTTTAATGTTTTCTTTTGTGTGTTCACCCTTCAAATATTACTTGAGAGAAATTATATAATGGTTCTGTTATCTACAGTAACCATATACTGTGTTAAGTTTCAAAATTATATAGTTTGTATTGATACCTGGACTGTTTTGTATAACATTGTCTCACATGGAATAACAGATATTCATCACAAAAACACAGTATGGACAGGGTTTTATATTCTTACAATTTTAAAACTGGCATAAGGCATTTATCCTAATATATCATGCCTTGCTATGCTCACTGGGACATAATTGTCCTAACGAGATATATACCCAAACATTCCGAAACGAGAAGTTAACATGTTGGCTGCTTTTAAAAGACGTCCGATAGTTAGGTCTTATAAAGGAGGTGGCAATTATAGTGAATAAAAATGTAATTTAGAGTTTGTACGAAAAATGTTTGTTTAATAGTGTAAGATGCATTTTTTTAGTTAATGTAGGAAATAAAGAAACAACCGCACACCGAATACTGAATACATGAGTGAAACCAAACCCCTATCAGGTTCAAGATGACCCGGTAAAAAACCGGCTCCAGGGAAAAGACAAATGTGGTATGTTTTATATTAAGTATATTGTTTAAATGCGCAAATCATTACACATTTCAATTTGCATATTCAATGGAAAAAAAATATCGGGAACAATGTCTTGAAACTTACTTTTATTATATAACTTATTTATTATAATGTTCTATAAAACTTACTTTTGTGAAAATATATTTTTTAAATTATTGTGTGGATACATTAATAAAAAAAACATTTCAAACAAATTTACCTAATTTGATTAATATTAATTTGACAAACTAAATGGCGAAAAATTGTCCCAAAAAAAAGTTTCAAGATCTAAATATTTTTTTAATTTTATTTTTTCAATATTTTTTAAACATAACGATTTTAAATAAGTGCATTTAAACGCCAAACTCATTATAACACACATCGCATTTGTCTTTTAATTGCAGCAGGAGACTGGCCGGGGAGCCCGAACCTGGCCTGATTTTAATACCACTTCAATCCCATAAGGCACTAATTTGAAACGCAATGGCGACTTACTTATGGGAAATGCAACTGTTTTCAACACATGGTCGTGACATTTCAATATGGCAGCGCCCACAGTCAGTTTCTAAAGTGATCATTATGCTCATGCGACCTAACCAAAATGTATTTCCTAACTAGACTAACGCACCAAGGTTAGACTAAAGTAATATTCCCGCTTTAAATCGACACATCCAATATCTGAAGAGATTTCGTTATGATGAAAGAAACAACTAGTTTATGAATGACAAATATTTTCGTGAATTTTCATGCCCTTCGATGCATTTATAATATCTGATACATCTTTTAAACGTGAATAAATCATGTTTTAAATCTATATTTATGGATTGGTAATCTCTAATATGCAAAGTTGCTGTTTCGCGGACGGAAACTATCATACAGCTTCGGATTCAATCGTATATACTTGGCCAATTCCGTCATCCTTCGTTATCTGTGGTACAAATCTAATTTTAAAGCGCTAACCTCGATTTAATCGATAATGATCGGAATTTTTCGGACGTTTTATGATATAACTACTAACTTGCTGGATACGGTTTGGGTCATATTTGGCCCATTTATAAAGTTAACTAGTATAAAAGAGCTATATTGATAATATGAAACATCGTAACTTGTATCAAAGCATCATTAAACTTCCTAAATGCACAATATTTGATAATAACAAAATTGTTTGTAATTAAATGTGCTCATAGTATTTCTGAAATCATTCATACAGACCCCTAAGTGACTGATTTTAAAAAAACGAGAACATAAATAACTTGGATATAAATGATTATTTCTTACATTTTTGATATTCCATAATGACTCGGTTTTTTCTCAACTGTTCCTCCCCCAATGTTCGGAAATACACAAATCGATATTAGCATAGATTACCGTTCGTAGCCGTTCCTAACGGACTCGTAGTTACTCGTTTTATGCCGAATGTATTATCGTACATAAACGACCATTGATTTGTAAACAAATACCCGTTCGCAGTTATTCAAAATAATGCATCATTCATTGATATCTTTGTTTGCATACTTTTTCAGAGGTAAAAAAAAGCATGCACTCTTTAAACTGGAAAAGTTAAATAGACTGAAATTATAATCGGTCGTTTCAGAAGTTCAGACAGACAGACCTTCAGACAGACAGACCTTCAGACAGACAGACCTTCAGACAGACAGACCTTCAGACAGACCTTCAGACAGACCTTCAGACAGACAGACAGACAGACAGACAGACAGACAGACAGACAGACAGACAGACAGACAGACAGACAGACAGACAGACAGACAGACAGACAGACAGACAGACAGACAGACAGACAGACAGACAGACAGACAGACAGACAGACAGACAGACAGACAGACAGACAGACAGACCTTCAGACGGACGGACGGACGGACGGACGGACGGACGGACAGACAGACAGACAGACAGACAGACAGACGACTGTTATTTGTTTATTTTAGACCAGAATTTGTTCTTTACTTATTATGAATTTTATATAAAGGGTATTTGCCGTGAAGAAGGAGAAACAAACTTGTGATGGGTTTATCAACTTAGCCCATTGTATTACCGCCTGGTTTTGTTATAGAATACAATTTCTATCATTTTAATGCAATGTACAAGTTTTAGATGCGTTTTAGAATAACGATGTGTATTTCTTTCAATTCAAATACAATTGAGTATTCTTGTTACATGAAGCAACTTTCGATTAACCTTTCAGACCGTAGAATTGTATTTAAAATCAATATTATTAGCTTAAAGGTGAAACATTTAAGGTAATTAAAGCTAATGATTGATAGTATTGCTCAAACCATATTACATTGTATTGACTGAAAGAAAAGGCAATATACAAATTCTATATCATAATGTGTATTTTCTTAAATCAGCTGACCACTAAATTTAGTCAGGTAGCTTAAAATTTATATTCATCAATGTCCTCGATCACTGGGAATTTTTTATCGATACATACGGAAGTACATTTGATATTGCTATTTACTACTAATCGTTACGATTTCGATCAAATTAGACATGCACTAGATATGCATACTACAAAACAAGTACAAAACTATCACTAAAAACAAAGAGTTTGATTCACTCGCAAAATGACTGTGGTATGTAACTTAAGGTCTCACAACACAGTTGAACTTTGCTTTATGTTTCCATGGTAAGAAAAATCAACATATAAAAATTTTTGGTTGTTTTTTATCATAACAGAAATTTATCTGCTCATAAAAAATAACAATAACTGGCGTGTTATCAGTGCAGTCCACTAAACGCTTTTTACATCAATCTAAACAATACTCCCGTCTGTTTAAAAGCAATAACAATTCAATTATTGTCATATTGAGCATATGCTAATCCATCCTTTGCCCTGAACATCTGTGGTAAAATGTCATAGTCTTGAGAATAACTTGAAAACAAATCAACCAAAATTACTCATGAGTTTAAAAGCGGCAAAGTCTGTAAATATAAAACGACCATGCAATATAAATTGTAATAACTTTAAGGCTATGCTAATTGTTTTAATACAGAATAACCTCCTACATAAATGTAAATTTGGGTTGTTTGATAAGCAAGTTAAGATGGCAGGCAATGTTGCAAATTAAGAAGTTCATAGTCGCGTGCGTGTATGTGTGTGTGTGTGTGTGTGTGTGTTTTAATTCCAACTCTTATATATAATGTTATTGTCACGGAACAATATTACTGAAAATGCACAGTATAAGAGTAACTGTATAACAACTATAACAACGATATTTCTCAAACTTTGGGACAAACTCTTTATGATAAGCATATTACTTAATTATATAGTACCATCAAATGGGTCCTCCGTGGCCCAGTGGTCTAAGGCTCCATCTCAATATCATTTAGTCTACCTCTTACTGCTTAGGTCGTAGATTCGAGTACCACTCGCTTCAAAAATACTATGTGCGAAAGTTTGCCAGTTACTTGCGGAAAGACGGTTGTTATACTCAGTCTGACTCAGTCTGAGGTCTTCCTTTACCAGTAAACTTGATCTGCCATATTTAACCTGAAATGTGTTAAAATTGGCGCTAGACCCATTATCTTCAAATATATTATAGAAGAAGCACACTATTCATTTTCAGTAGATAGTTTGTCCACCAATAAAATAATTCTAGAACATTGACATACTTACTCAAATCTACAAAAGAACAAGTGACCTATATCTGTAAACATGGTACCATCATATAATCATCAGTTACTATACAATAATCAATAACCATGAACACATAAACACACATACACACACACACACACACACACACACACACACACACACACATAGTCGTTGTTATCAAAGCTACAAATATATAACACACTATGAGACATTTTGAACAAAGTCCTATCTTTTCTTCCATAACATATCATTTCTACTTTTAACATTTACACTTTTATTTTGCAGTTTTGTTTTTATTTCATCTTTCAGTGCTCTGATGGAGAGATTTTGATTATGCATGTGTAACACATTATAGATGTTTTGTAATACTACCTTCAGTAAATGTTAAAGTTTGATACACAGCTTGACTCATTATGTTTTATATACATATTTGTTTGATAAAATTACATCGTTACATTTTAGATCTCAATTTGTATTGTTTTTATTATTATTGTCTTCACTTCGAATATCAACATGTTCTTCACCTGTTAGGGAATTCCGAAACAATCAATGTTTGCATTAATACATGATGTAGTTTAGTTTTGACAGCTTTTGGTTCATTTCAGGTTCTCCCCGCCTGTCTGAAGGTATTCCTACCAACATCACCAGTGCCCAACACGAGGCAGCAAAAGTTAATGTGACTATTGTAGCTTATCCAGAGCCATCCAGCTATGTATGGGCCAAGTTTACTGGATCTACATGGAGCAATCTTACCTCTAACAGTGACGTGCAGATATCATCCCGCGGTCTACAGTCTAACCTCACCGTTCTGGATGTAAAACAGGCAGACTATGGACAGTATAGGTTGACAGTAACCAATAATGTCAGTGAGTTTCAACAACTCTTCTATATTACAGCACAAGGTAATATTACTTTTACCTTGATAAAATTAGGTATATTCAGAATGATTGTTGACGTGGGCGTTTTCTAAAATAGTTCATTTGAGTTATTAAAAGCTTATTAAGTGCGCATTTTTATATTGATATTAAAAGAATACATTATTTCATAGTTATGTTCAAAGGATTCAACTTGATATTGGTCATATTGTTCGGTAAAAGGTTAATTGTCTCAATTCAGACAACCAATACCTCTTTACAAAATATTAAAAGCCGAATATGACAACTAAAGTTCACAAAAATATGACGTTATCGTTTGCGACATGATCAATTCCAACCTAATCGTATTTTCAACTGTTTTACGTTTCTTTTCTTGTTTAAATAGCATGGTTCTCAGCAGTTGTCACATACCAACAATTCTATATACGATTGTTCAGCACATATTTATTAGCCTTGTAAAACATTGATTGGATTGTATACATTATCTATTATACATTTATTATAACGAACATCTTTAATATACCGCCTTTCTATCTGTTCAGTTTGAAGAGACACTGCACATGAAACGACTATATTTAATATATATTGATATGGCACTATCCTAAATCAAGGTATTTCTTAACATTTTTATTGACAGACAAACCCGATGCACCGACAGATTTTCAACATATTCCAGAATCTGTCACTGAAACATCAGTTGTTATTAAATGGACTCCTGGGTTTGATGGTGGTCTCCAACAAACGTTCTACATATACTATAGACCAGTGTCTACAACAATATGGACCATTGAAACTCCAAACTATGGATCAGAGTCAATGAACGTTACTTTGACAGGCCTAAATGTAGGGTCAACATATGAAGTCCAAGTTTATGCCATCAATTCTCTCGGAAATAGTTCTTCAGGGATCATTACATTTTCTACTCAGGGTAAATGTTAAATCATTGAATTATTGCTTTAACCTGTGCAGCCATAATTCTGTATCTTACTTTAAAATGCATGTTTATGCATATATACCTGATGGAGATGTTTTATTGTTCAGATGCAGGTAAGATAATATGTTAGCTCTACCTGTATACTGTATCACATGCATGTAATAGTAATGCTAATATTGCTGTTAACGTTAGAAAGATCCGTTTTTTTTTATTTCAGTTAACACGTATCTTGAAATACTGTTACTTATATTATATATAAGAACATTGAATTAATTGTTTATGAATATTTATAATAACAGAGTCAACCAACCCGACAGAGAACGGATTGTCAGCCGGGGTTATTGGTGGAATTACAGGAAGTCTGGTTGCTGTTGTATTGGTTATACTGGCTGTCGTTCTTGTGAGGAGATACAAATTGAAGATTTATTGTGAATTTGAAAAGGACGATGGTATGTAAACACAACCTATACACCTTACAAATTTTCCATTCATGTGTTTACATAATTGGGTTTGGCTACTGTTTTAAGGTTATCAAAGGAATGAATACATAATATCCTGTATTCATATAGGTGACCTTCACGTGTGTGTTTATATAACCTCACACCAAACGGTTTCTGACAGAAGTAGATGAAAACGTTGTCTGATAATGGAACCGCAAACATAGCCCTTAGATAATAATAATTACCTTTTACAATAGTCCTATTTTTTTCTAAGAAGTACTTCATGTATTGTTTCTGGACGACTGCTTTTTAGTTTTTTACTACAATGATCCTTAATGTAATCACATGTATGCAGTTGTGGTATACTATTTTGACTGGATAGACAAAGCTTACACTTTTATGGAACAATTGAATAAATAATTATTTTGGTTCATCACGTGTCTCAATATTACCTACATGTACAGCAATCCATGGTCATTCAAATAGTGCATACAGTGTAATGAAAAACATTACGATTATTTGTCAATTCGACCAAAATAGTGAATTGATTGTGTTTTCATTGCAACAATCAATCACTGTACATAATAAGATGTAATTAATAGGAATTTAAGTGATTGTCTTCTCATATTTAATACAGCAGCAGTGGTCGAATGATAGAGCGTCCGCCTGGTAGGCAGAATGTCGTGGATTCGATCCCGGCCCGGTCATACCAAGTATTTGAAAAATGATACTAGCAAAATTCCTTGCTTATCGCCAGCATTTATAGGGTAGTTGTAGGTCTTGTCGGTCACGTATCAGTATAATATGATTGGATAGGGTATCATACCATGTGTATTCCGCATGATACGCAAGTAAACACCGTCGCGATATGACTAAAAATAATATTAAAATCGATGCTAATCGCCATACAACAACAACCACGACCAACAACAACCTCCCATATAAAATACAATATAATTACAACATGTCGGTTATCGACTAATTATATTTTTATTCCATATATATGTTCATGTCTCATTATCATAACATTCATATATTTTACTTTTCATGTGTTGACATATTTTTAGTTAATCAAGACGACCATGATGCTATGCGGTAAGTTTGTATTTACTTGATAATTTAACTGTAGTGTTGTAGTTGTAATAATACCTGGGAACCAGAAACTCGTGGCTTCTGGATTTGCCGATCAGAGTACTTTTCCAATATATGGCCTTATTGGATAATGAAATACGTTTTAGCAGGGACGTTTTGCAAGTGAAAACGGAAAACATTTCTTAGTTCTATAATGTCTATATGAACATACAAATCCATAATGAAGTTGCTCTAAATTAAACTATTGTTGCCAATTTTAATAGCCATCCTTTCAATTGTCCGTCATATTTTCCTACGTCCATCCGTCATTTTCGTATACTTTCAAATACTAATCTCATTAGCTTTGTTAAATGTTCCTGTTTCCAGGTTTGATTCCGTCTAACATGGTTACATTTGGCTTCATATAAAATTTCTTTGACAGAAGTTCAATTCAAGAATCCGAGATTCATTGAAAACAGATCTGAATTGTCAAGACATATCGATAGCCCTTTAAAAAAAAATTCCAAGACGTCGTCAGTGGCCTTGAAAGGTGTGAAAATGTGAATTGTCATTTTTTTCAGAATCGAATTTGTTTTGATAAGCTATTTGTTATAGTTAATTCGATGCTATGATATGTAATTACTGATTGATACATCAATTAAGAAAGGTTTTTACATGTCAGCGCCTTAGGACATTTTGGTCAACTTGTTTTCTGTGCTCCCCGAATAAATACCCGTGAGCATATTTGCCGCTTCGGAACTTTTCTTTCCTGCATGTTTGTCCGGGGCATGAATTTAAATTGTAATTCATTTAGAATTGTATAATTTTGTAAACGACAAAGTGTCGTGTTTCAGCGCACGTTAGTATAACTCTGCAGTTGCTCAAGATTTAACTTAAGAATTACCTTCCATACATGACGGTAGTAAGATTCTCACGCTCAAGAAGCCGAGTAAAGCGGTTAGGCTATTTTATTGTTAAAAATGCATAAAATGTCATATTATTTTGTGCATATGGTAACATTGGAACATTTTAATGATTTATGCCAAGTTTGGATGACATTGGGAACTGTTTAATGAATCTATAACAGTTTAAAGATGCGTAGTGATACGCTGCAACAAATGAGCAGAATTGTCAAAAATGAAGGGGTGCCATCAAACCATCGAAGTTGTGAAAAAAACACCTGGTCAACTCCTTGATTTGTTCTGCATAATTGGACCAATAGAGGACTATCTATGGGAACAATGCACTTTAAGAACAATTAATAATGTATCAAGTGTTACAGAAGTGCATGTCTATATGTAGAACAGCACAAAATTAATTGTTGTGTGAGACGTTCAATCGTGTCTAATCGTGTGAGAAGCGACCGTTAATCATATTCTAAAGAGATCAATGATCGGAGGAATCGTTTTGTGGAAAACGATAACTAATCATTTAGAAAACAAGGTTTAACCGTGTACAAAGGGAAAACTAATATCAACCAGAATTACCATATGGTAAGCATAAACAAAGTATGTTGGAAATAAAGTCTGATCGCGACTACATACCACATTGTAAACAAATATATATACTGTTAAAAACAATACTAATAATGGTGTAAACAAAATCTTCTCGTGTCGTAAGCGAATACATACAGTATTGAATATAAGGACTGATAACGCCTACTTAAAACTGTTGAAAGCACAGACATAATGGTGAAAACAATGTCAACTCGTGTCGTAAGCGAATACTTAAAGTTATGAATATAAAGATTGATAACGACTTATTAATAGTGTTGAAAGCACAGATAATCATGGTGTAAACAAGATCTACTCCTGTCGTAAGCGAATACTAATAGTATTGAATATAAAGACTGATAACGACTATTAATAAGTGTTGAAAGCACCGATACTCATGGTGTAAACAAAGTCTTCTCGTGTCGTAAGCGGATACTAATAATATTGAAAATAAAGACTGATAACGACTAATTAATATTGTTGAAAGCACAGATAATCATGGTGTAAACAAGATCTACTCCTGTCGTAAGCGAATACTAATAGTATTGAATATAAAGACTGACAACGACTACTAAAAAGTGTTGGAAGCACCAATACTCATGGTGTGAACAAAGTCTTCTCGTGTCGTAAGCGAATACTAATAGTATTGAAAATAAAGACTGATAACGACTACTTAATATTGTTGAAAGTACATCTAATAGTGGTGTAAACAAGGTCTACTCGTGTCGTCAGCGATTACTAATCGTATTGAACAAAAAACTGATAGCGACTACTTATGATATTGTAAACAAGTATTGATACTGTTGAAAACACGACTTATCATGGTGTAAACAAGGTCTACTCGTGTCCTAAGCGAATACCAAAAGTATTGATTATAAAAATTGTTAGCGACAATTTAATTCTGTTGAGAACACGACTTATCATGGTGTAAACAAGGTCTACTAGTGTCATCAGCGAATACTAATAGTATTTAATATAAAAACTGATAACGACAACTTAATACTGTTGAAAACACAACTAATCATGGTGTAAACAAGGTCTACTAGTGTCATCACCGAATACTAATAGTATTGGATATAAAGATGATAACGATTACATAATATTATGGAAAACACATCTAATCATTGTGTAAACAAGGTCTACTGCTGTCGTAAGCGAATCTTAATAGTATTGAAAATAGAGAGTGATAACGACTACTTAATATTGTTGAAATCATAGCTAATCATTGTATACAAATGATCTACTCGCATCCCAAGCGAATACTTAAAGTATTAAAAATAAATATTGATAACGCCTACTTAATACTTTTGAAAGCACAGCTAATCATGTTGTAACAAGGTCTACTCGTGTCGTTAGCCAATATTTATAGTATTGAATATAAAGACTGATATCGACTACTTAATATTGTTGAAAGCAAATCTAATCATGGTGTAAGAATGTCTATTAGTGTCGTTTGCGGATGATTATAGTCTTGGAAATTAAGACTGATATCGACTACTTAATATTGTTGAAAGCACAGCTAATCATGGTGTAACGAGGTCTAATCGTGTTGTAAGCGAATACTTATAGTATTTGAATAAAGACGGATATCGACTAATTGATATTGTTGAAAGCACAGCTAATCATGGTGTAACGAGGTCTAATCGTATTGTAAGCGAATACTTATAGTATTGGAATAAAGACGGATATCGACTAATTGATATTGTTGAAAGCACAGTTAAGCATGGTGTAAATAGGGCTACTCGTGTCGTTAGCGAAAAATTATAGTAATTGAAATAACGACTGATATCGACTACTTAATACTCTTCAAAGCACATCTATTCATGGTGTAACAAGGTCTATAAGTGTCGTAAGCGAATACTAATAGTATTGAAAATAGGACTGATAGTGACTACTTAATACTGTTGAAAACCCGACTAAGCATTAAATAAACAAGGTCTACTCGTGATAAACAAGGTCTACTCGTGTCGTAAGCAAAACAAATAATATTGAAAATAAAGACTGATAACGACTACTTAATATTGTTGAATGTACAGATTATCATGGTGTTAACAAGGTCTACTCGTGTAGTAAGCGAATACTAATAGTATTGAAAATAAAGACTGATAGCGACTACTTAATACTGTTGAAAACACGATTAATCATTGAATAAACACGGTCTACTCGTGTCGTAAGCGAAGAAAATATTATTGAAAATAAAGACTGATAACGACTACTTAATATTGTTGAATGTACAGATTATCATGGTGTAAACAAGTTCTATAAGTGTAGTAAGCGAATACTTATAGTAGTGAATATAAAGACTGATAACGACCACTAAATAATGTTGAAAACACAACTAATAATGATGTAAACAAGGTCTTCTCGTGAAGTAAGTAAATACTTATAGTATTGAAAATAAAGACTGCTCCTGTCTACTCGTGTCGTTAGCGAAAAATTATATTATTGGAAATAACGACTGATATTGACTTCTTAATACACTTGACAGCACATCTAATCATGGTTTAATAAGGCCTACACGTGTCGTAAGCGAATACTTATAATATTGAATATAAAGACCGATAACGACCACTTAATAATGTTGAAAACACAGCTAATCATGGTGTAAACAAGGTCTGCTCGTGTAGTAAGTGAATACTTTTAGTATTGAAAATAAAGACTGATAGCGACTACTTAATATTGTTCAAAGTACAGCTAGTCATGGTTTAAACAAGGTCTACTCTTGTCATCAGCGAATACTAATGGTATTGAATATAAAGATTGACAACGACTACTTAATACTGTTGAAAATACAGATAATTATGGCGTAAACAAATTCTACTAGTGTATGAAGTGAATACTACAAGTATTGAAAATAAAGACTGATAGCGACTACTTAATATTGTTCAAAGCACGACTTATCATGGTTTTAACAAGGTCTTCTCATGTCGTAAGCGAATACTAATAGTATTGAAAATAAAGACTGTTAACGACTACTTAATATTGTTAAAAGTATATTTTATAGTGGTGTAAACAAGGTCTGCTCGTGTCGTCAGCGAATACTAATAGTATTGAACATAAAGACTGATATCGACTGCTTAATATTGCTGATTGCACAGCTAATCATGTTGTTAACAAGGTCTACTCATGTAGTAAGCGAATCCTTATAGTATTAAAATTAAAGACTGATAGCGCCTACTTATCAAATTGTAAACACATATTAATACTGTTGAAAACACGACATATCATGGTGTAAACACGGTCTACTCGTGTCGTAAGCGAATACCAATAGTATTGTATGTAAAGGCTGATAGCGACAACTTAATACTGTTGAAAACACGACTCATCATGGTGTAAACAAGGTCTACTCGTGTCCTAAGCGAATACTAATAGTATTGAATGTAAAGGCTGATAGCGACAACTTAATAATGTTGAAAACATGACTAATCATGGTGTAAACAAGTTCTACTCGTGTCATCAGCGAATAATAATAGTATTGAATATAAAGACTGATAACGATTACATAATATTGTTGAAAACACATCTAATCATTGTGTAAACAAGGTCTACTGCTGTAGTAAGCGAATCTTAAAAGTATTGAAAATAAAGATTGATAACGAATACTTAGTACGGTTGAAAGCACCGCTAATCATGATGTAACAAGGTATACTCGTGTCGTAAGCGAAAACTTATAGTATTGGAATTAAAGACTGATATCGACTAGTTGGTATTGTTTAACGGACAGCTAATCATGGTGTAAGAAGGTCTACTCGTTTCGTAAAAGAAAACATATAGTATTGGAAATAACGACTGATATAGAATACTTAATACTGGTGACAGCACATCTCATCATGGTGTAAACAGGGCCTACTCGTGACGTAAACGACTACTAATAAAATGGAATATAAAGACTGATAGCGACTACTTAATACTGTTGAAAATATGACTAATCATGGTGTAAACAAGGTCTACTCGTGTCATCAGCGAATAATTATAGTATTGAATATAAAGACTGATAACGGTTATGTAATATTGTTGAAAACACATCTAATCATAATGTAGCAAGATCTACTGGTGCCATAAGCGAATATTTATAATATTGAAAATAAAGACTGACAACGCCTACTTAATACTGCTGAAAACACATCTAATCATGGTGTAAACAAGATCTATTCGAGTTGTAGGAGAATATTTATAGTATTGAAAATAAAGACTGGACTGATAACGACTACTTAATAATGTTGGAAACACAGCTAATCATGGCGTAAACAAGGTCTACTCGTGTAGTAAGCGAATACTTATAGTATTGAATATAAAGACTGATGATAACGACTACTTAATATTGTTGAAAACACAGTCTGTGTTAACAAAGTATACTCTTGTCATCAGCGAATACTAATGGTATTGAATATAAAGACTGACAACGACTACTTAATACTGTTGAAAGTACAGATAATCATGGCGGAAACAAGTTCTACTCGTGTCGTAAGCGAATACTAATATGATTGAAAATACACGACTAACCATGTTGCAAGTGAGTATAAACATGAATGAAACAAAGAATTTTAATATATACTGTTGTATTTGCATATTAATTATGTTGGTAACACTGAGTAGTACATATAAGCACATACTAAAACAACGAAGAGTAAAAATGTGATAAGCGTATAATCATTATGTTTGAATAAAAACATTAGTAAGGTTAACAGAAATCTAGCATGTAAAGAAATGCTACACATTACATAAATATTGACTATGCGATACATTTATTAATCATGTCCCACGTTTCAGTGACACTGGTAAAGCCGAAACGGAACAAGATGCACAGACAGGTAAAACAATTCATATTAGTTGAGATCTTAAAAAAATAACTACGGATAAATGACTAGAATTGGACTGGTATTTATGTTTTAGCATTGTCATGTGATAAATGTTATATGATAAACCGTATTTAAAACATATTGTTTATGTATATGTATAATTTGCATTTAGCTCATTTATTTTTGCATCACCTGATTTTTCTGTACTTTTAATTATAATGATATATTTATTACAGAGTCAGTGTCGTACTACAATACAGTAGATGTAACGTAAGTATATGCATTTCACATTTAATTATTAGAAATACTGAGTTTAAAGTTATTTCTATTTTATTTCTGTTTAAATGAATAACATTGTTTTACCAGTAGCATGTGTTAATGACATTTTAAAGCGATTTTATTTGACGGAGACACGCTTTTTTGGGGAATGAATAATGATGTTTGCATATTCATATTCATAATCTGTTACTTTCAAACATATTGTGTTCTTCAATATACATATATGATTGTTCTTTCTATGTTTATAACTCTAATATAATGTACACGTCATTTATAATTGATATACTTTGAGCTAATGGGAATATTTTACATTAATATTAACTAAATATGAAACTTGAAATTCCGTTAGACTTAAAAAGTAGGCTTTTCGTATGTTGTCTGATCTTCAAAGCATAAAATAAAATAAATAAATCATATAACAATGGAACTTAACAAAAGAGAAATGAATTATTTTATCCTCCTGACCATCGATGTACACCATAGACTAATACACAAAAATGTGTTTAAATCATAATTCCAATAATAAATAGCTCTTTAGTAAATATAGATACACAAACAAGTTTTTATCTAAATATTAAAAATATTTATTTTGTTTAGAGGTCACGCTGCAGTGTTATATATATATATATATATATATATCAACTTGGATTCACACATCAAATCTACATATGATGATACAATACCATGTATACATTAGAACTTTTGTACATGTATACTCATCTATATATAACGTCAATCTATATTTGCTATCAGTATCATATTTTGTCATAAAAGTAACAATTGAAACTGCGGTGTGCCTATTTAATATTAATATAAACATAACTATATACACAATACGGTTTGTTGAAGGGTGGCCCACCCCGACCATTGCAAACCAATTACGTGTCAAATATATGGATTATTATTAAGAGATTGAACCCTTAAAAAATGTTTTCAATATATTTTTCGTTATCTTCCCAGTGAGCCACCGTCCCAGTACACATCGTTGCAGTTTAGTCAAACAACCGATGCCTACGACAGTTTACAAAATATAGGTATTGTATATTGTTCACAGTCGCAATATCAGCGAAACATCAACGAATTGAAACCTCGCAAACATGGACATTATTCGAGATGTGCCTAGTCTGTAAAACAATATAAGTTTTGTATTTAAATTATTAACCCAAAAGTGATTATTTTCTATATATATTTCTGTACGTATATGTATATACAAGTCCACAGAGTCTCTGTTAGTATCTTATTTTATTATTATTTACATGAAAGGAATTCTTACCAGTGGTATTCAAATGTTCTTGCAATAAATGAATTCGATGTTACAGGAGCTTTAAAGAAAAAAAAATCATGATAGGAAACACGCTTTTTTTTAGAGAATGTTTCAACCACGAAGCTGATTATACTTTAATGACGATTTTAAAAGTTATTTTAGATCGTTTTAAATATACGCCAGCTTTACGACGGAGTGTCGTTATAATTATATCGAATCACATTAAAGAAAATACATTGCAAGCACTAGAAAATAGTTCATTTACCCTTTTTACTTTTTCAGAATTGCAAGAAACACAGCCCACGAAAACGATATACGAAAATTTGAAAATTAACTGATGACATACTCTGATACATGTTAAGTAGTTAGTGGTACATGTATTTAAATGGTGAACAGTTCAGGCGATTAAAAGACAGTACTCAAATGAAGTGTAGTGCGAGATGCAGTATACTTACTTATTGTCTAATGATATCAATCTCCCTTGGTGACCTTCTTCAGTAACCTCTGGCAATGTCTGAATTGTTGTAAGATTCTCGCAATATTTAATAGCTCGTACATCGGGAAAATAATTCAAGGTTATTTCATCCTATTCCAATATAATTAAATTTTGTATTTTATTTACATAATTTCTTTAAACATTGTTCCATTTACTTCCGTGCAAAACAGTATAACGCATATAATCTACTTAAAATATATTTAAGCAAATATGGACGTTGAATGGTGATTTGGATGAAAATAAAGTTGCACTACTATGTCATGATTTTTATGTATGGGTAGATTAGATATTGCAAGAATCTTACAAATGTTGAGACGTAGACAGCCGTTAATGGCACGTTTCTTAATAGACAATGAGAGAAAACGTAATGCTATATATTCAGATGTTTCTGCGTGTTCCAGAAGTCCAGCATGTTACATAAGAAATACATTTATACACCTATCATTATATATACGTGACAGAACATTAAACTATATTCGACTAATGCACATGTGAATTATACCATCATACATGACATTGCAATATAGTCAAAAGTAAACACATTTATACACTTATATATACGTGACAGAACATTGAACTATATTTGACTAATGCACATGCGAATTATACCAACATATATGACATTGCAATATAGTCAAAAGTAAACATTTTTAACAATATGATTCTACATGAGAAAGTGACATAGTTGATTTTTGTGTTTTTAATAAAAAGAGATGTGTACTTATTATACTCATTGTCTAAAGTGATATTCGTATTTAGCTTGTACCGCACATATACAATTGCTTATTGAAATGAACGTTAATACAAATATACTGTTTATAAGATTATGTTTAATGATTTGAAATCAGTGACAAATATATACACAGATACACAGCGTTGAGGGCAATTTTACCCTGTAACACAATAGTCAGTGCTCATTTTTACTTTCCCAGTTTCAGCTCGTTTTTATTTCTTTCTCTCTATTCTACTATATTATATTGTACATGTAATTAACTAAAATGAGCATTATTTAATAAGAATGTTATTATATATGTTTAATTCAAACACAGGTGACTAATATGGGAAGCTCATATAACCTGACGCAAATAACCTTGACAGTGTATTTGTGTACATAAATGACAACGGGATATGTTTAAATTAATTCAATTCGGATCTCGTATACAGTTTTCAATTATTCACCCACTCGAGTGTACGTGCAGTTTCCAGTGTGCATATTATAGCTTACCTGTATGTAATTATACAATTATGTTTAATGTACCAGATAGCGCCAGTACTATATCATTATAAATCAGTAACTGCAGTTAGGTATATTTATGATGGTTTGATCAGATAGGTAAATACAAGTCAGGAAGAATGTAGAGTATCCAAATACCCAACTACAAATATTGACAGTCACGCTATCAGTGCAGAATTTTAAAATAAAGTAATAAACCTGTACAGCCGTAACTTATGTGGGGATAGGCGATAATAATAATGTTGAATGACAAGAACAACAATGTGAAAATATATGTGTGGTTCGTATGAATACAACTAATAGTGTTGTATTTGTATCGGTATATCTGAGTTATAATTCAAGATTAAATGTACAATTGCTGGCGAATACAGATTATTATAAAATAAGGGAGATGAAGACGATTTAATAAATTAATACTATTATAATAAACACCAATCCTGTTGTATACTACTATATTATGATTCAACTTTCTACTTTCTTTTAATAGTTCCTATAGTACCTAAAGTATGTACTTTTGTTCATTTTGAACACTTTGCATATCTCTTAAAATGTAACCAAAAATGTATGTATTAAACTGCTGTGTTGCCTTTTACTGCTGTTGTTTTTTTTTATATTTGTTGTTGTCTTCGTCGTCATTGTTGTTGTTTCAGATGCTTTATTATTGAATACATTTTGCTTATATTCATATTCACATGTAATAACAAACACAAATTTAAATGTGTTCGGTTGACAACTCGGCATATGTTAAAAAACACCCGTACTATACCCAATTGACAACATGTATCAAACCTACATTCACAGATAACATACAGATTTGTTTTTAATGATTGCATATGCGGTGTATAAAATAGTAATAGTTATTGATAGCGGGGTCATTTCGTGAAAAAAATGTGCTATTATTTAAGAAAGACACAAAACTTAGAACAAGGTTAACTAACTATTTCAACACCGAGACCAACATTCAAATTGACGGAAAATCCAAGATGGCTGCCAAAATGGTCGTCAAATTAGACAAAATCGATATTTTTTTTATATTTCCAGTAGTTAATGATATTTGATATCTCTTTATAAATAATGTTATTCAAACACATGTATATTTGTTTGTTGTAATGCTTTTATTGCAAACGAATAATTTAAAATATAAGAATATGCAAAACATAGGCTTAAATTCTTAAAAATAATAATAATTTCTATAAATTGAATATTCTATTGTAATTTCCTCTTTTGCATAAATATTTTAAAAAAATAACAGTTACAATCTCGTAAACAAATAAAAACTAAATTTCTAAAATAGTGGATGATATAGCGCAAAACATTGTGTCTATATGCATATTGAGGTGGGTGAAGTTAATCAATATAAAATGTATCTGAGTACTGATGTGACCTTTTATTTACATTATTTAGTGTACTTAATAAGCCAATTTTAATGAATTGTATCAAAGGTTCATAATCAAATTAAAAAAATGTAAGATATAATAGTATTCAAGTGAGTGATATGAATATATATATATATATCGGCTTAAAATGTAAAAATACTAATAGTGGCTCTTGTTTTTGGTGTTTTATTGCTTTGCTGTACTGATTCGTATGATTTCGATGCAACAACAAATATCAAAACTACAAAAATAAATAGAGCAGACACATGTATACATACATATAATATCAGGGGGCGATGTTAATTGTGTTTGTTGTCTACAAATTTAGAATTCAACAGCATCATCAGTTTCACGATAAACTGTTTTAACAGAAAACATAATAATCATAGTCGTTTTGTCACGTTGATATGTTGGAATGATCTGCTACATTGTAGATATTCAATCATTGACAAATGCGCCCTTCCACCTCAATTGTTGTCATAATTCGTCAGTCAGTAATTATCACAGGACATCTGCTAACGTTTCTATTCCGAGCAAATTACATGTGTATTTCTTGTGACTATCCTCCAACAAATTCAATAAAACTGCCAAGGTACATCATACAATGTAGTAGTATTTATCACACCGTCAGAAATGACTTGTTTTGTGACGCAATAATTATCAACTATAAAAATATCTTCATTTAAGACATTCAAGTTAATCATGTATTAATGTATTCCGCCAAACAACTCGGCATTAAACAGTTCTTCAGGAAAGTGAACAATGAAAACTATATAGGAACTACTGTTTGGATGATTATACTGACCCTTTGTATGTGTGAGGTAGTAAATTTTGATGCTTAATAAAGCAGTCATTTAGAGGAGTATTAGTTTGTGTTTACTATGCATTGTATACAATAAAATAACGTAATTTCTAACTTGTTATCGTTTTTTACTAGATAATGAGTATGCCAAATTATATATATAAAAGATATAAGAACATACGCGTATTGCCTATGAGACATAAACAATATACAACCACAATCTCTTCATTCCATATTTAAATTTGCTCATTAAATCAGAATATACCATGATGGTATTTTCTGTATCGAAATCACACTCCCATAAAAAATTGAATAAGACATCCTCTATAATTAGTTTATACCGAAATTCATTAATCAACAAGTTACATTCAATTATCAATTGTTTCTTTAAAAATACCTGATATGAGTTCATGAAAATCATCTTACTTTCTTAAACTCGAAACTATTATCTTGTTCCGCTTAAAGCCTCATTAAACTTCCGAAATGCCCACATTTTGATAATAACAAAAGTGATTGTAATTAAATGTGTTCAAAATATTGCTCAAAACATTCCTGTAGACCCCTTAGTTACTGTTTTTATAAAAGCGAGAAAATAAAACACTTTGATCGAAATGTGTATTTCGAAATTGTGTGTTTACATTTTTGTTATTTCGTAATAACTCGACTGTACCTCCGCCAGTGTTCGGAAGTAAACAGATGAATACCACAGTGGTAGTGTGAGGATTAAGACCGTTAGATAAGGGGTTAATTAACAAGAATAGAAAAGTTATGGCTTCACTCATATTATGTATTGTTATTGGGTTTTCTTTTTGTTTTTCTTTTTTTAAATATATTGATGTTTGCAATAAAACTGTATTAAACGTAGTATGCATTATATTATCTATACGCACTGAAAAACAATGGGTACGGAATATCAGTTTGGTCTAGTAACTCTTGCTCAGGATCCTCCCTTGCATATAAACAGTCAGTATCGCAGGTGCTATAACGTTACAAATCACTTTATCGCAGTCAATATTGAGAGGCTACCAAGTGCGGTTTGTTTATTACAGTTATTCAAAAATTACGTGCAACAAATTACCCCGTGGGTTCATTAATGCACTGAGGGGAATAAAGTAGGATGTACTTAAAAACTATTTAACCGCAAGCGGTACTTATTTTTTAACCGCACCCCCTACAGTTCCCCGTGCTATGCTTCTCTCTAAAGTGAAAGGGTGGACTGATAGATTTCAAGATAAGTGAATTGATTGCTACATGGACATGGACGGAAGGATATATGGCTGACACTGGATAGATGGGTTAGTGGAAAGATGTTTGGAAAAAAGAATAAGTGGATGGAAATATGGCTAACACTGAATAGATGGATTAATGGTAGGATGTTTGGAAAACAAGATGAATGGATGGATATATGGCTGACACTGAATAGATGGATTAATGGAAGGATGTTTGGAAAAAAGAATGAGTGGATGGATATATGGCTGACACTGAATAGATTGATTAATGACAGGATGTTTGGGAAAAAGAATGAATGGACGGATATATGGCTGACACTGAATAGATAGGTAAATGGTAGGATGTTTGGAAAAAAGAATGAGTTGATGGATATTTGTCTGACACTGAATAGATTGATTAATGGTAGGATATTTGGAAAGAAGAATGAATGAATGGATATATGGCTGACGCTGAATAGATGGATTAATGGTAGGATGTGTGGAAAGAAGAATGAATGAATGGACATATGGCTGACACTGAATAGATGGATTAATGGAAAGATGTTTGGAAAGAAAAATGAGTGGATGGATATATGGCTGTAAATGAAAAAATGGGTTTATGGTAGGATGTTTGGAAAAAAAAATGGATGGATATATGGCTGACACTGAATAGATGGATCAATGGAAGGATGTTTGGAAAAAAGAATGAATGGATGAATATATGGCTGACACTGAATAGATAGAATAATGGTAGGATGTTTGGAATAAAAGAATGAATGGATGGATATATGGCTAACACTGAATATATTGATAAATGGTAGGATGTTTGGAAAAAACAAATGAATGGATGAACATATGGCTGACACTGAATAGATGAATTAATGCTAGGATGTTTGGAAAGAAGAATGAATGGATGGATGGATATATGGCTGACACTGAATATATGGATTAATGGTAGGATGTTTGGAAAAATGAATGAATGGATGGATATATGGCTAACAATGAATAGATTGATTAATGTTATGATGTTTGGAAAAAAAAATAAATGGATGAACATATGGCTGACACTGAATAGATGAATTAATGGTAGGATGTTTGGAAAGAAGAATGAATGGATGAATATATGGCTGACACTGAATAGATAGAATAATGGTAGGATGTTTGGAATAAAAGAATGAATGGATGGATATATGGCTAACACTGAATATATTGATTAATGGTAGGATGTTTGGAAAAAACAAATGAATGGATGAACATATGGCTGACACTGAATAGATGAATTAATGCTAGGATGTTTGGAAAGAAGAATGAATGGATGGATGGATATATGGCTGACACTGAATATATGGATTAATGGTAGGATGTTTGGAAAAATGAATGAATGGATGGATATATGGCTAACAATGAATAGATTGATTAATGTTATGATGTTTGGAAAAAAAAATAAATGGATGAACATATGGCTGACACTGAATAGATGAATTAATGGTAGGATGTTTGGAAAGAAGAATGAATGGATGGGTATATGGCTGACACGGAATAGATGGATTAATGGAAGGATGTTTGGAAAGAAGAATGAATGAATGGATGGATATATGGTAGACACTGAATAGATGGATTAATGGTAGGATGTTTGGAAAAATGAAAGAATGAATGGATATATGGCTAACACTGAATAGATTGATAAATGGTAGGATGTTTGGAAACAAGAATGAATGGATGAACATATGGCTGACACTGAATAGATGAATACTGGTAGGATGTCTGGAAAGAAGAAAGTGTGAATACATATATGGCTGACATTGAATAGATGGATTAATGGTAGGATGATGGAAAAAAGAATGAATGAATAGATATATGGTTGACACTGAATAGATGGATTGATGGTAGGATGTTTGGAAAAAATGAATGGATGGATGGATGGATGGATGGATGGATGGATGGATGGATGGATGGATGGATGGATGGACGGACGGACGGACGGACGGACGGACGGACGGACGGATGGATGGATGGATGGACGGATAGAAGGATGGATGGATGGATGGATGGATGGATGGATGGATGGATGGATGGATGGATGGATGGATGGATGGATGGATGGATGGATGGATGGATGGATGGATGGATGGATGACACTGAATAGATGGATTAATGGTAGGGTGCTTGGAAAGAATAATGAATGGATGAATATATGGCTGACACTGAATAGATGGATTAATGGAAGGATGTTTAGAATAAAGAATGAATGGATGGATATATGGCTGACACTGAATAGATGGATTAATGGTAGGATGTTTGGAAAAATGAATGAATGGATGGATATATGGCTAACACTGAATAGATTGATAAATGGTAGGATGTTTGGAAACAAGAATGAATGGATGAACATATGGCTGACACTGAATAGATGAATACTGGTAGGATGTCTGCAAAGAAGAAAGTGTGAATAGATATATGGCTGACACTGTATAGATGGATTAATGGTAGGATGATGGAAAGAAGAATGAACGAATAGATATATGGTTGACACTGAATAGATGGATTAATGGTAGGATGTTTGGAAAAAATGAATGGATGGATGGATGGATGGATGGATGGATGGATGGATGGATGGATGGATGGATGGATGGATGGATGGATGGATGGACGGACGGACGGACGGACGGACGGACGGACGAACGGACGGACGGACGGACGGACGGACGGATGGATGGTAAGAAGGATGGATGGATGGATGGATGGATGGATGGATGGATGGATGGATGGATGGATGGATGGATGGATGGATGGATGGATGGATGGATGGATGGATGGATGGATGGATGGATGGATGGATGGATGACACTGAATAGATGGATTAATGGTAGGGTGCTTGGAAAGAAGAATGTATGGATGGATATATGGCTGACACTGAATAGATGGATTAATGGAAGGATGTTTAGAATAAAGAATGAATGGATGGATATATGGCTGACACTGAATAGATGGATTAATGGTAGGATGTTTGGAAAGAAGAATGAGTGGATGGATATATGGCTGACACTGAATAGATGGGTTTATGCTAGAATGTTTGGAAACAATAATGAATGAATGGATATATGACTGACACTGAATAGATGGGTTAATGGTAGGATGTTTGGAAAAAATAATGAGTGGATGGATATTTGGCTGACACTGAATTGATGGATTAATGGTAGGATGTTTGAAAAAAAGAATGAATGGATGGATATATTGCAAACACTTAATAGATAGAATAATGGTAGGATGTTTTGAAAGACGAATGAATGGATGGATATATGGCTGACAATGAATAGATGGAATAATGGTAAGATGTTTGGAAAGAAGAATGAACGGATGGATATATGGCTGACACTGAATAGATTGATTAATGGTAGGATGTTTGGAAAGAAGAATGAATGGATGGATACATGGCTGACAATGAATAGATGGGATAATGGTAGGATGTTTGGAAAGAAGAATGAATGGATGGATATATAGCTTACACTGAATAGATGGATTAATCGAAGAATTTTTGGAAAGAAAAATGAATGGATGGATATATGGCGGACACTGAATAGATGGATGAATTGAAGGATGTTTGGAAAGAAGAATGAATTGATTTATATATGGCTGACACTGAATAGATGGATTAATGGTAGGATGTTTGTAAAAATAAATGAGTGGATGGATATATGGCTGACACTGAATAGATGGATTAATGGTAGGATGTTTGGAAAAACGAATGAATGAATGGATATATGGCTGACACTTAATAGATGGGTTAATTGTAGGATGATAGAATAAAGAATGAATGGATGGATATATGGATGACACTGAATAGATGGATTAATGGAAGGTTGTTTGGAAAGGAGAATGAATGGATGGATATATGGCTGACACTGAATAGATGGATTACTGGAAAGATGTTTGGAAAGAAGAATGAATGGATGGATAGATGTCAGTCAGTGTTTAGGATAAATTATGATCGTTATTTTTTCCATAATAGTTATGAATTTTAAACATTTTCATAAAAAACAAACTTTAAGATGTATTAAAAATCGAATTTTCACCGAGTATTGAAAGCAACACTGGGAGCCACGGCATGGTAAGGGGACTTTTTAATAAGCTAAAATGATATATGTACGTTTTTATTTAACACACGCCCACTGATTGGTGTATGGGAAGCCTCGCTCAGAATTTGTTAATATACTATAAACCTATTGCTCGATACTAGGGATATATTAAAATGAGAAAACATCTGTTACTTATAATAATAATATACTATTTTGTATGTTTGTGGAAGAGACTGGAAGATGGTCTCATACTGTTAGGGGCACAGGAGATCTCCCCCGTATTTATTTTAAAACCGATACTTCTTGCATTGCGAGCCAAAACGTAAGGGATGGTGTTAGACGAGACTGATGGTGCTACCGGAGCCTCCACCAGGATTTGTTATACACCAAATGCTGTAATTTAGTGAGATTTAAAGATAAAACTATGGATGTAAATCTGACGATTGGTATTTTGTGACTTTGAACATTGTTATTAAATTAATGAGGGGAGGGCAAAATATATATACTGGACCTAAACATGAACAATATTTGGGTTGGGTAGAGGCATTGCCCTCGGCTCCTACCCCTATAGTAATTAAAGACGGACCACAGAATAAAGACCAATTCAATACATAACATGTTATTAAACAATATTATATTTCAAAACCCGTCCTTTTGGTGTACATTTGGCGTACAAAAAAACTAATTAAATAGATGCATGAACATGACTGCGTAGAACTCCCGTTTTTCAACAAGTAATATTCTGGCGAATGAAACCTACAACATCAATTATGAGAGACAAGTGATCTCGAGGCAGCAGCATAGACCACCAGGCCAAAGCACTAAGGACTTCCCGCAGATAATTGAAGGATTCATACATGCATTCATTTGTGACTCATGCTTGTCCCGTTCTTATTATCATATAGATATAGATTTTCTACATTTCTTTAACATGCACAGAAAACACCTGAGATTGACATAATTGTACGCTTATCACAATACGGGTAAATTATAGCTATTTACTAATCAATCCCAACTAACGTTAATAAAACTAATACAAATCAAGCAAAAATGATACTATATTTTTCTTTCATTCTTTTATTCATTTCACTCTTTCTTTCATTCCATTCTAAACTCATTATGATAACATATTGTATAAAACAGCCGAAATAAATTACATTTTCGGACTACGACACGTCATGTTTTAGTAATTATAACTCCCTACTGATGAACACAATACTTATTTTGTTGCAACCATCATCAAAGTAAATAGTTTGATTTACCCCGATCTCTTAACCTTAATAACCTTTATAACGAGTGGCAGTGTACCTACTTCGACGTCCCAGTTAAGGAAGATATGCGAAATCAACTCTTCGCCAGGGGCTAAGTTTTACCTGCAACTACTAGACTAGTACTTCGAACAGGTTTAAACATTCGGATGACATATGTATAAATCATGGTATCTTCAGATTTTAATACGGAATAAACTATTTATTTTCATTTCTTGTGACCTTTAATTTAGACATCAATTATGCACTGATTCTATGTATACGTGAAAAATAAGAAAGTGTATGTCTAATTTTATTATTGATGCAGTAAGCTAAAATTTAAATCCAAATATCGAGTTATATCACAACAATATCTAATACATGTATATGAATAGTTTATGTGTTCCTTATTGTACAAGTTACATTAATCAACGTACAGAAACGTAGTTAATAAATTGCGAGGCAGATGATCATTGAATTTGATTGAGGATGCTTATTCAATAGAATCGCATAACCTCGAACACCACTGGATGGTCTAAGAACACTTAGAATGACCAATGAAATACATGCGACTAGGTCATGTGACATATGCTATATAAGCAGCCGACGCCTTTGTTTTGAGTCTGTTGGGTGTTGCAACTCGACGGAGAAGACGCTGTAAGAAAACGTTGCTTAATGAATTAGTAAATTAATTAATTATAATTTGGCAATACAGCACTTGGAGTTTGGGCCGAGTGTCACAAGTGAATGAAGGATTCTCAGAAGTGCAGTTTTAAACTCAGAGTTGCAGAACCCTCTGAAACTTGTAAATAGTGCATCGGGTCACAGTTAGTTGGTTACCATTGGTTGTTTCAAACAGGTGTGGAAACAGGTTTGAAACATTGCTGCAGAACTTGTTTTATTTAGTTAAAACACAGTCCTGAGCATTAGTTTGAGAGTGACGCAGAACTTGTTTTACTTATAAAACAAAGTTCAGGGCATGGTGGGTTAGTGTTGTTTAAAACATTAGTTTGAAACCTTTGTAATTTGGTTTTATATTTATTAGTTAATTGTACGTGATTCTTCTTTTGAATACGAATCGTTTGAGCAATCATGTGTCATTTAATCATAAAGCAAAGAAGCTTCAGCAAAATTATTCACTTTGAGGAGAGAAACTATATAAGAAATATTTTCTTACGTTTCAATCCTTTTACTAAATATGTTGTGGAATATGCTGTACATAATTTATGAATAAATATGTTTTAAACCAAAATTATTCACCATAACGGCAAGTAGCCCAATAAAAACTGATATATATTACATTTATTAGTATTTGTGTGCATAATCCGCTCGGTGCACATTACATTAAGATAGATTTAGTTGTGCATCTGTACGTTTATAGATCAATTTCATGAGAAATCTTGTTAAACAATTTTTTAGATTGCTTTGAGTCCCTTTATGGCAAAAACACTGCACTAAGCGACAATATCTTAATGCCTAAATATGACTTGCAGATACCTACCGATATGACAAGGTTAAGCTTTGCTGCTTGCTGGACAATGGAATCCACGTTCGTTGTATACTTATTGTAAATGACGCATGCTTAGAGATGGCATACGGGCATACGTATCATATATATATATATTGATACAATAAAAACAATGTTTGATATTCTATTATTGATAAAAATAGCTATGTGGGTGTTATGTTTTATTTATATTTGACTAGACAGCATTTTTTTATATTAAAATAAAATGAAAACAAAAAAAACAGAAGGGGTTGGGAAACTAACTAAGGTACGTTACTCATGTCTGTGGCGATGTCTGCCTCACACATGGAAGGATGTTGTTTGGATCTCAGGCTTGTTCATGAGAAAAACAGTAAAATGTAAACTTTCTCGATATTTGTTAAGTTTTGGGGAAAAAAATCTGGGATTGTGTCTGGGTAATGTATACTAGATAATAAAGAAACGCCGGATGAAATAAATGCCATATTATCAAACTACTGATAGTGAATTTTACACTTTTAGAATATGCATGTAAAGATATTTCATTTTTTTCAAATATGATCATTATTATTTACAAAATTATGGATAAAATACCTTCACATAAATATTCGAAAACTGTAAATATCGCTTACATAGTTTGATAATGTGGCTCCGAAATTCAGTTGGCGTTTTTTTATCATTTAAGAATAGCATACCATGTATATTCGGCATATTTTTGTGACAACGCTTAGATTACTGTTCATAGCATACACCGTCCGTCGTGATTTAACTGTTGTTTTGTGTTACTGTTATGCATGTTGATGGTTCTACGTTACTGTTATTTCTGTTAATATGCTCCTGCTATAACTGTTTATGTTGATGATGTCACTGTTACTACTGTTTCTGTTAATATGCTATTGTTAATACTGTTTAAGATTGATGATGCTAGGTCACTGCTATTTCATATACATATATATGACATTAAGTATACGAATCTCAAGTGTGTTTTTTTGGGAAAGGAATATTTATGTGTCATTGTCTATACAGCGCGTCTCTAAATCAGGCAGATTTTTTACCCCATTTACCGGTTATATATATATTTCACCAAACAAGTAATTTACTGCGAGTAAAGAATAACGCCGAACTCTAGTGTGTATTATTACGACGTTATGTTTTAGGGATCGACTCAAACTGTGCAATGTACTGTCGCTGAGCGCGAATATCTGACTTTATATATTACAAATACCTGTAGATTGTACATAATTGAAAAGCTAACTGAGACCCAAACAAACAAAATGCTTTTAAATTGAAAATATGTTGAATTTACCATTACCTGTTAAAACTAGTTGGTGATGGTCCCGATGTCATGATTTACGACAGAATACAATCCATGTAGCTAGTATTTAATGAAATAACTTAAAGTACTGGAATGCGGGTAAAATCTGTAACCGATCTTCGATCTAGACATCAGTTTACAACAATTTACAATGTTAAAGGTTTGTTAACTTTAAACTAGTTTTGAAATGATACACAATTAAAATACCTCATTTTCTATTCAGACCAATAATTTTGTTCCTAATATGGAAATGGCGTAACTCTCAATTTCAAAACAAGCCTTTGTCAGTCATTCCATTGTCTTATAATCGAATTAAACTTAGTTATACATGTAGCTTCAGTTACAGTCACTAGATCCATATGTATATGCATATATATGAAGGCAGATATATCCATATGTATATACATATATATGTAGGCGGATATATCCATATGTATATACATATAGGCGGAAATATTGATTTTGTCCGTAAACATCCGTAAAATTGATTGCAGCGTTGTTCGATGTAAATGATATAAGCAGGATTAATTTTATCCCAAGAAAGCATGTTACAGTTTTTATACAAAACTTGAACCAAGCTATATCGTACAATTAGTATAATTATTCATTTTCACATTATTTTGATAACTGGTACAAAACAGTTCAGTGAGATCAATATTTAAAGTACACCTATCAAAAAACACGACCTTGAACGCCAATAGTTTTAGAAAGTAGTTATGCACTTCTGTCTGTGTTTCTTATGAAATATAATCAGGATTGATAAATATATTGATGATGTTAGTGATACTGTTGTCTGATGGCGCTACATTATAACTTTTTCAAATTCTGTTGAGGATGTGTTTAGATTATGTAACATTCGTTGTTGTTGTCGCTGATTGTTTTCACTACTGTTGAGCGTTATTGCTGTATCTGATTATACGCTACTGTTGCCATTTAGTCGATACCCTTGAGACGAGTGCTACTGTTGTTATTGCTGTTGTTGTGGTTTTCTTTGAATAATTAATTATGTATCTACATGAACTTTTGTTGTTTTATTTATTGAATATATACATATCATTGTATTAAACGTTTTCTTTCTAATAAAAAAAAATTATAGCTGCTAAATTTCCATTCCGTTTTTTAGATTTGTTCATACCTGAAAGAAACAAATAACATTAACAATTCATATACATATAACAATACATGTAATAGTACCTCAGCTCGATTTACTGGGTGCTGTGACTGAACATCTGATATATTTACTATTAGAACTAAATGTTGAATGAGAAATCGACTTGGATGTAGAAGTAGAAACACATATAATGTGATTATCAAACGCCGTATTAGTAGAATAAATTGTACATGTATTAGTAATTCAAGTGTGGTCAAATGCAAAATGACTTGTGTATAATTATCGCAACACCTTATTAATTAGGTATGACAATACAAACTATCTAATGCATAAAAATATTTTTTGTGAAAAAAACAGACATGAATGTACAGACTACGGCGTGCGCGCCTAGCTTCAATGCAAATCATAAGACACAACACCAAGGCATCTACCAGCCCAATAGAATGTTAACCATGACTTATACACTATGGTTTCACATGAAGCACATCTGAACTGGACGGACAAATTACATACTTGAACTGATAGCTTTTTAAGTGTAGGATCCAGTTAAGGAATTATGACTTTTCACATAACGTTTACAAAACATATGCAAAACGTAAAATATCACACTATTCGAAACGGGTTTTCAATTTCTGAAACTCGCGTTTCCTTTTAAAAGTTTATACTTATTTTTGTTTTATAAGAAAAAAGTATTAGTCCAAAAGTGATAAGAAATATGTTGTTTTTACAGTCGTATCAAATTAGCCTGTGTTTAAGGTAAGCTGCTGGCTGATAAAGATTGAGAAAATAATGGAAACGAATAAGATTAAATAAATAAATACTACTATAGTAACCAAATGTCCAGTTTTATATAACTATAGTGTGATTCAACCTTCAACTCTCTTGAAATAGTTTATATAGTGCCTAAATTATGAACGTTTATTCATTTTTAACGCTTTGGAAATCTCTTAAAATATATCAGAATATGTATGTATTATTGTGATATGTGTTGTTGTCTTTGTCGCCGTTGTTGTTGTCTTAGATACTTTTATTATTCAATATATTTTGCCTGTTTGCATAATAACATGTAATACCAAACACAAAAGTTGTTTAGTTGAGAAGTCGCCATTTGTCAAAAACGAGTTTAACCCAAACCCGATGGGCAACTCGTACCATACCTAAATTCACAAATAACGTGGAGCAATTGGTTCTAAGGAACATAATTGTATTATGCGGTGTACAAAAAAGCAAAAGTCATTGGTATCCGTTTATAACTTTGTCATATCATTATTTGATAAAATATATACATGTTAAAAATATACTGTTTTACAATGAAATCAACTTAATGCACACAAGATAAAAACATAAACATCTCATTGATTATATCATCACCATGAAGGCTGACGGACAGATTATAATTATTACCATGGACATGAGTGATAGCGAGTACTGGACGTACAATACATACAAGCTAAACGTCGGCATCAGGAATAATAAGACACCAAATCACGTTGAGCTTTCCAAGCCGAAAGTAAATGAATACACAGCCATCCTAAAAAATGATGTCAACTCACTCGCCGATCCGCAGCCCGGACACACAAATGTTGAGAATGACAGCATTTAGTTCACTTTACACTACCTTACAAGAAATCCTCGGTCGCACTACAAAAAAGAACATACTCTCAGAACTTCACAACCTTCACCACCAGGATACCAACTAAATCCTCAAAATCATACTGACACGCATCTACAAGACCGTCTGGCTCAGAAATTAATCTGTAGTGGTCCAGAACTTTGCTAACATGCATGTCTCCAAACGATATATCTCTCAGAAAAAGTGATGCACGTGCCTCAGCTATCTGGCACATCTCCACTCCTGAGTGCTGATAGATCTGCCTTGATCCCAGAGTGTGCCAATATCTTGGATATATGGGCCGATTATTTCAACTCAATTCTCAACCGCTCATTTTCCAACGATTGGAACCATAGCTTGCACCCTCACGTATGAACAAATGAAGCTCTTGATAACACACTCCCATCCTAGAAAAGAAACAATCACAAGACATCTCTTCTTTGGCAAAATATAAAACCATATATACAATTTGCGTAGCTCTCTGATAGGTAAAATACGAGTTTTTGGTCGGTATACCAGATATGTGATATCCACCTTGCAGTTACTCGTCTCATTTACAAACGACGGATCAATATTTTATGGGCACTTCCTGTTGATATGTCCAGCACATGTGCCAACTAACACGTTACACTATCGCCCATGTGCACACTCTCTAGACCATATGTTTTCCTGTTGCTGCTATGCGACGGTCAGATTTAGGATCATCATGTATCGTATCTGTTCCATGTTTATTTTTACCCTCCAAAACATGAATATATTAGAGACTACATTCTCTTCATAATTTAGCGAGGCATAATTCATTAAAAATGTCATTTGCATACAAGTCAAGGAAACAATGGGTCTTTGTATAGGTCCTAATTGCACCTGCATTCCTATTTACCTGTCGTTCTTGTGTCAGTGTACACTTTTTCATTCGATATATTAGAATTTATTTAACACGTAAACACAAGAACATCCCTGGTAATACGGGCGTTGTCATTAGGTACACGAATACCATGTTTAAGTGGTTTGTAAAATGAATGAGTACTTTGTTTTTTTAAATCACGATATCCTTAACGGCCCAATATATGCACATTTGTGTTTGTTTCAAATGAAATATGATCAACGCAGGTAAATACAGAGAGTAGTCCAAATATGTGTCATTTATGTTTAAGTTCACTTATATGTCATTAAACTGAACATATTTTATTGTCAATAGACCATGATTATATTATGCACAACGTATTGTTGTACTTTAAATGCAAATGTTTAAGCGAGATATTTAGCCACACACGAGGGACGTTCAATAATTATTATTGCCATGAATTATGAACCGTTTAAATGTAAATCGTACATTTTCAGTCATATAGATGTATTTGTGGTGCATCATATGATACCAACGCAACAATACGTGCGAATTCTAAAACACTTTGTATCGTAATCTTGGCCACACACAGCCGTATATAATCTAGTCAAATATAGTTGGGACAAGAGCTGCCAAATGTTTATATACGGAGCTGTGTGAGTGTCCGATGCACAAGCGGATAGTGAATTGCAGATTTGTATATGTATGTGGTGAATTGCAAGAAAATAAACATAAGTTCACTATTTCAAATCTCATATAAAGAATGGCAGCACAATATGGCCGACAAAGACAGACGAATGTCTTGCTTCGCCAACGGAAGTGTGGCGTTTCAGTGTTTGGTAGGTATACAATTTAGTAAATTATATTTTGAAATATGAGATAAATATTTTTACAAAAAAGTTTTCCATACTGTTGTACTTTTGTGCGATTGTAGATTGTATATAGATGGAATATGGTTATACGCCAATTTCCAACACATTTCAGGCTATATATGGCATATCCAGTTTTATTACTGGAGGAAGATCTCAGAATGAGTCTGTGTAGAACAGCCGTGCTTCCGCCAACTTTGGCAAATTGTCTTATATATTTTTTTTAGGGAGCTGGACTCGAATTAACGACCAAAGGAGTGAAAGGCACTTGATCATGAGATGGCACGTTAGACCACTTGACTACGACGTCCCACGTTTATAGATGGATTATATTATGCTGTGAACGTAACTTTGAGAACACTGTGTGTCCCTTTAAATTTAAAGTGCTGCATTGTTTTGGCATTATCAAATTGCCTATAAACCTACTGATACGTTAAGGTAAAGCTACACGACTAATTTGTTTTGCTTGTAACTATTGTTACGATTATATCTTATATTTAGATACAATACATGGCAGGGAAATCCTCATCTATTGTATGTTTATCATAAATGACGTAGGTTTCAATGTTTCAAACACTGGCTCCTTTTACGTTTGTTCCTGCGACATAAAACAAGTCATTGTTTGCTTTCTAAATAAATTTCGCATTGAAATTTAAACAAGTGACGTTTCAGAAAGTTAATAGTATATTCGTGATAATATTAAAATAAAGTCCAACTGCATTGCATCAATGCAATTTTTTCAACGCAGCGATGATCTAGCGGTATGGTATCCGCATCACATATGGAGGGATGTCGGTTGGTTCCCTGGTTGGTTCCTAAGTAATACATAAACTATTTAACTTCTTTGTGTTGCTTTTGATGAGCTTGCTGTTCTTCTGTTGATTGTGTTAGCTACACTTTTGTGGCCCTTTTTGTTGACATCGCTTCTACATCTAGTAATGGTTCCTTTGCTATTGCTGTTTATATTGATGATGCGGATGTTACTGATAATGCGAATGTTTCTTTTTGTTATCTCTTTAAATAATGCATGTGTTGTATCTGCTTCTATTGATGTTTTTCTGATCATGTTGCTAGCGTTGCCGAGGATGTCTTCAAGGTAGTACGCTGCGTTCCCACATGGCTTTTTCACACATGGCGTTAACTATCAATAATCTGTGCACATGATGTTATATTTTTACTGTTTCTGTTAAAGTTCTGCAGTTGCTGCAGGGTATGTGTTTCTAATAATGTGTTACTGTTATTGTTGCTTTCTTTTGAGGATGTTTTTAAACGATGCAGTATATGTTGCAGTTGTTTGTAACCGGTGTTACCGATCTATATTTTATGATGAACTGTTTCTGTGCTATCTTACTGCTGTTGGTCTTTGATGGTGCTTCTTTTACTGTTTATTTTGGTAGGTTAGTGTTATTTCTGTTTTTGATGCACAGTTTATGCTGTTCTTACGATAACTAATTTCGAGACTCGTATTTCTCATTATGTTATGATAGTTTGTGTTTGAGTAAAGGAAACTTGCTTAACGTTTTGATGGAAATGTTGCTTCCAAGCAGGATAAATCCAAAGTTATTGTGTACGGATTATCATAATAATGATTGGCTCCATTTAAAAGGTCCCTTTAACATCTATTATGTATTTTTATGTTACCAATAACTTCCTTATTGTCTTTAAATAAGTTAGTTAAGGAGTCAACAAAGTTGTGTCAGTTGATTTCATGGTTTCGCATTAGTTCATGTAACGGAGCATTTATCACATTAATGTTGTATTTTGCATTTATTGCACGATCAAGTGCCCGATGTGGCAATATATACTGAGAGTGCCCGGTGTGGCTATATATACTGAGAGTGCCCAGTGTGGCTATATACATGTATACTGAGAGTGCCCGATGTGGCGATATATACTGAGAGTGCCTGGTGTGGCTATATATACTGAGAGTGCCCGGTTTCTATATATACTGAGAGTTCCCGGTGTGGCTATATAAACTGAGAGTGCCCGGTGCGGCTATATATACTGAGAGTTCCCGGTGTGGCTATATACATGTATACTGAGAGTGCCCGATGTGGCGATATATACTGAGAGTGCCCGGTGTGGCTATATATTCTGAGAGTCCGGTATGGCTATATATACTGAGAGTGCCTGATGTGGCGATATATACTGAGAGTGCCTGGTGTGGCTTTATATACTGAGAGTGCCCGATGTGGCGATATATACTGAGACGAAACTGTGTGCAGTCTTCTTTTGATTACCACACTTCAGACGAGCTCGTTGCATACATAATATAAATTAATTATGAAAAAAAATCACAAATACATAAATATGCAAATAGGCGATCATTTGTGAAACTATTTATCTATAAAGAATATATGAAGTGGGAAAAATGTCTCAACCAGCGTATACGTTCAACTAGAATCTTAAAACCCATGGGTTGAAAGCATAACGTACAAAACGATTTTTGAAGATGGAAAACATTATTACTGTGCGACTGCATCACACGTTATTGCTATGTTTTATGTATTGGTGTATTTAGTTTCACGAGTTATTGGTGAATGATCATAACAAATCACAATATTTAATACTTCTCGACAGCTTCACACATTTTATATCGTTCATAGTTTGATGCCACATCATGTAATATTCAGATGACAAGGTGCAGTGAATGTAGTAACCACTAGTGTTTCATTTAAGTATAACACTATTACCAATTTTTCACATCAATTTCATATTTCTCGAAATCTTTACAGTATTCCATGTAAAATACATTATAAGGACACACATGAGCTATGATTTTTTTATACTATAGTTATTAGTTATTTATTAAATGGTTACGTTCAATACGTGACTTTGAATATGTTATTGTCGGTCGTCTGTTACAAACCTCTCCAAAATTGGGATTCAGAATAATCCAATCGACATGATATTTATTTCTCAGAATTATGCAGAACATCATTTTATACGTATGTATCCAATATCTATTTTATGCTGTAATACACATACTAATATTCTTATAGTTCTTGAAAATATCAATTTGTATGTGATATGTTCAGTGCATAGTTTTCGTTGTATAATACATAGGTCTGAAATACACATCACTGGCCACCTCTTCAAAGTTCTTACTTTGTAAACTATGCAATTAGGTAGACTATAACATCTAGAAGCGTAGAAACCGTAGAAGAATAATATTACCTGAAAAGTTTTATTTCAAATATTATTCACACTTGATCTTATCTAAATGTACTGTTACTCAAACACATGTCAGAAACACATGTTAGAAACACATATAAAAAGATTATTCAAAGTTGTATTGGTAGAATAAAAAATTCATGAAGTAGTCTGGATTTTCAGATTTTCATACATTTCCATTCCTTTTTGAGTGTTGCTCACATCTGGAATACACATTTATAACATTATTAGTTATACCCCTATAGTGTTTGTGTGTGCTGTGTCTGAAAATATGACAATAGTTCTAGTAGAAATGAATGTAGAATGAAAAGTTAACGTTGATATAGAAGTAGAAACACATACAATAAGATTATTAAAAGTGGTATTGGTAGAATAAACAGTTCATGAAGACAAAGTAGTAAACATAGTATTAGTGAAATGCAAACTAGTACGTGTATAGTAAATTGTAGCAGCATGTTACTAGTTGCTGATAAGGCGATACAGCATATCTCATCTCATCTCTAATTTAACAGCACTTATACATCTTTCTTTATAGTCGGAACTGAAAAATAACGAGATTTGTGAATTACAACATACTATGCACATCTTAAGATCAGACTTTTTGTATGTTTGAATATTTTTGTGCCATTATTTGCCAAGAAGACGCACTGTCGTATATCAATATATCAATCTTCATGGAGACTGCGGCCGAGCGGGAGGTCAATCTCACGATCCTTGGATTGATAATCAGACACTACCGATTGGGCTAAATATGCATGTTTCTAACATCAGTGCAATATCGGAAATACTGCAGAATGGTTGTACATAAAGATTAATAGGATTAATATAGCTTAATGTATTTTTATTATAACACTTTTAAAAACAGACTGTTACTTGTAACATACATTTTTATCATTTTCCTTCTGAATTAAAATAATTTAAATGTTTAAATAAATACCTTGTGGATGGGCTTTAAGATCTGTATACACATGTTCTTTGGGGTTGCTAGAAATAGTAGATTCATAAGTTGTTGTACCGGTATCACTGATATATATTATAGTATAGTAATACATTTTATACTATACTCAATACGCCATTACACATGCGCGAAATCAGAGAAATGTAACCTACATGTTTATATTTAACTTTTAGTTTGATGTATTTTACGAACATCTTTGAGGATAGTCACATTATTAACATGAAAACTATTTAATGATCAATAACGGGATATATAGTCTGTACATTTGTGCCAAATTTTGTTCAAACCAAACTACTGAGTTGAACAAACGATGAATGAAACTATTCTATTAACACTTTCACAAAATATCCATTAACATCATTTAAAAAAAACAAAGCTTACATACTGTTTTATATTTTACTAAACTAAAGTGTAGTCAGACTAAATCAACGTCCCTTTTGCAACCGTATAAAATGATATGGTATAACATAAACATAACGCACCTGACCAAAAACATAATAAAGAGTATATAATATCAAAATAAATAACGTACCGGTCTGTCTCGTTTAAGATGATATCGTCTTTAGCCTCAACTAAAATATACGAAAAGTAGAATGCAATTCAGTGCCTAGTTGGGCATTTACTAAGATTATAATGTATGTCCTTTATAACCTTATAGATTGATCATGCCATGTGCAATTACTAATAACCATTGCCAATATTTCTATCGAACTTCTTATGAATACTAATAATTTAAAGTACTTTATTCCGAACAGAGGCAGGAAATTGTGTAATTTCAAAACAATAAAACCAGTTTAATAATATTAGAAATAGGTTGTATTTTTAATGCTTCATTTCCCATTTACCTCCACCAAAGTCATTAGTTTGCTCCGGGAATGTGATATGACGCTATATCCAAAATATTAATGCAGCAGGTTATGTCATCCAATTCTATTGGCTAAGGAAGATCTCTAAATCAAACAGTGAAAATTGGCAGTATGTCTGCAAATAGCTGGCAAACCTCATCACGAAACTTGTTTGAACCACGTTAGACAACATGACGACAGCAATGAGCTATTATGAAACAACACTTTAGAGCACGCAGTCATTGTTTTTTTTTAATTTAACATACTGGATTGTATTACTGTAACTTACTCTGAATGTGTCACGCACGATTAAATGCGTCAGGTGTATGTTTCTTACCTGTTGAAGACATGTTGTGGAACACATGCTGATTTTTAGGTACGTCTTCAACATGTTGACTATCAATGTTTGATGTTTTTAAACATGTACACTTCCTTACAATATAGACATACAAACTGGGTGTAACCGAAGTATACAAAATAATAATAATACAATAGTACATGATACACGTTGATGCCAGTCAAATTACAGTTGTATTTGTTACACAGCACAATTTTATAACTATATAATAATATCCAACAATTCTTGACATATATTCTTTCAATATTTCCCTCATATTTTAAATATAAGTCGTAGTGTTTATCTTATTTAATACAAACCAAGATTTCGTCGTCGTCGAAAGATAACTATTGCAGCAATAACAATAACTGTCACTGCAATACCGCCAACGAATGCTCCCAACACTAACCCTGTGTTGTTTGACTGAGTATTTGACTGTACCTGAATTTCTGAAAGTACATTTTCTCATATTGAAATGTAATCGTTTCTAAGGCATTAATACTTTTGAATTGTTCGTACACTAATTATAATTCTAGAATGATATATTTTGTTTTAATGCGAAGCGGCAAGACTAGTAACTGGTATTACCTGATCGCTTACTCATGATGATCCCTTCTGAGATTATAAACATTATTCCTTCCTTTGTTGGAGAAAATGTACCACATTATGTAAGATATAATAATACTATCGATATTCAAATTAAGCCGATTGTCTTGTACACGCTCATCTACTTCAGTTTTGAAGTAGTTGCTTAACGAGAGACACTGTAACAGTACCGACTTTTAAAACAGAAATCTAGATTAAAGGCCTATATGCCAGCATTAAATCCCCAATATGTCTAAAGCGGTGGGATTGGGAAACGAATCTATAATATTTAAATGTTGCATAAAAATCATCATTAGTGTAATGGAGACAGACAGACATGCAATGAATTGGTTGTCATCTAAATATCCGTAAGACAATCATAAGGATTAACGGAAATATCAACGGTATGAAGTGATGACAAAATCACATTAATTGATGACAATCAAATCAGTTAATAAGAAACTAAAAATTAAAATAATTGTCAAATATGTAAATACGTACGCTATGAAATTACATAATTAGGATGAAGAACAGGCAAAACGATATGCAGACTTTTTTATTCTTATTGCTAGTTCATGTATAAGTCTTCAGTTTTAGCAATACTAATTCCTTGTCTCAGCTCATTTTCACAGTTCTTCCATAATTACCGGGACGATCATAGTTTATTCACCATAAATGTCGCAATGAAAGAGAACACGCTAGACATACCTGCTAGATAGAATTCAACACAAATTGAAACACGTGTCTGACTTAAATTAAACTATGTCAAAACTAAGTATTCAAATGTACTTGCCTGCTGTTTTAAAAGCTTCTATTTCTGAAGTGCTGCTTGTTCCAATAGCATTATATGCCGATATTCGTACTTCATAAATCGTTCCAGCGGACAAGCCGTCGAGTGTCATATTAGTAGTCGGTTCTTAACTGTCCAGTGTAGCTCTGATTTTTCCTTATATTCAATTTTAAAGGTTTGAACCAAGCCACCATTAAAACCTGACTTCCACATAATAGTTAATTCTGAGTCTGTTGTTAGCTCAGGAATATGGCGAATATTAGTTGGAGTTTCTGGTTTATCTAGTAAAAGAGATAATGTACATAATTTTAAACACTGTCGTCGCTAAGCTCATATTTAGTACATATCAAAACGAACACGTTACACTATACAATTTATAGCATAAGCTATGTATAATAAGAAATGTAATGTTATGAAGGTAAATGAGGACATATAAAAGTATTATACTTATATTGTGTGTTATAAAATCAAGTCTATGCGTCCAACGGGTATTTCTATCAGATATAAGTAACATGCTTGTTCACACTTGCGATTATATCAAAATGCAAACTTTATTTTAAAAGAATGAAATCAGAGGAAACTGTGTTTAACAAAGATAATATTATTATCATCGATAATGGAAAAATATCAAATTATATACTGTGTTTTGATTTCTTGAAGAATATGATGCGTAAAGAATATTATCCACCTAATATATATATATATCTTTGTGTCAAGTAATTATGCATAATAAATCGAAACCGTACCGAAAATCGATATGTTTTTCATATTGCATGCCATAATCGGTAAACGGTCAGATTACTTGTGGTGTAAAATTTGCTATACAAACTCGTGGGTAAATGCTTTGCATTTATTTAAATAATCACAAAAACACATATTATTGTATACTAAGCTCAACTGTGACTAACGTTGGACATTTTTTATAATTCAACGTGATTCTTACCTTCAGATAGAATTTGTACAAGAACGATGCCCTCTCCTATATTATTTTTGATAACTATAACATAAAACCCTAGCTGAGATGCGTAATTGCCATGGTGACAGTTGTCATGGTCCCTTTGGTGTGTACCATCTGTGTAAAAACAGGTAAAGGTACTACTACGGATTTGCTACTTATTGTATATATATTAGACACTTTTCTTGTGTTATTGTCTAATTTGTAACAGTTCACATTGGGTGTATCACCATTGTTGTAATATTGCACTGATATGATTGTTGGTGAATATACATCAAGTCGTGTTGACACTTTATGGTACTGGCCATTGGGTACCACAGGTTCTGTGATTATCGGAAATGCTGCAATATAATATAAAAAGCAACATATTTTATTATACAATGTAGTTGCAGGATGTACGTCAATATAAAATGTGTTAGTAAACGTATTTTCTATGATCATGACCGGAATAATCCGTTAGATTAAAACAAATACACGGTGTTATATTTGTTTTTCATTATTTTGTTATTAGGAAATTTATTTTTTCGGTTTAGTGTGTTCCTATACATCTGCGCACTTGTCAATAACTAAAAATAAAATTGCTTACATTCAACATTGAGGTACACATCACCCTGACCGGCATTGGCATGAATACTTTCAGCGACACCGTTACTAGCTCTACACTTGTACACGCCAGAATGTTCGTATGATGAATGTGTTAATGTTAGTGTTGATGAGCTACCAAGTTGTGTCTTGAGAGAAGCTGTACGCCCATCAGAGACCCAAGCTTGTGTCCAGGGCCGGTATGGGATGCTGGTACACCAGACGGAGAACACAGTATATCCACGTGACTGTCGTTAACAGATACATTCTGTGTTGTTACGGTTACATCTGGAGCATCTGTTAACGACAATGTCTGACTGATTGATTAAATACAAATACTCCTTCACATACACAAATTGCATTCTTTTTATATAATCTAAATTTACATATGTTCAAATAGATCAGTTGTAATCTAATGTACGTACAATCCTCATGAAGTTATTGGCCCTTAGATAGATGAATATTTCAATAATATTATTACAGTTATATATTAATTATATAATAAAGTACCATGTTATTTGGAAACAAATAAAATATGCTTATAGAATTTTAGGATAAAAAGAAATGTCATGTGTCTTATGTGATACATGTATCGATCTTAGCATGATTGTACTCGATTATAATTTGTTGTAGTATAACTGAATTCATGAACAGAAAACAATATCTCGATTGGTAAGTTTTTGTATTCGTTATGATGTACATATCACGATATAAAGATACAAACATGTTATATGATGTTATGAAAGTGTTGTTTATTCATTTTAGATTAGCAATAATGTAAATATGTATTAGAAATACATTCTACATTCAAATTAAACGAAAAATATGTTAGAATTGCCTTTTTCTGTGTATAAGTTATTTTCTATATTTCAAATTTTCAAGATTCATGTTCAGCTTTAAGTAAATGGCGACAGTGAGACAAACTTAAATTTATGGTTAAAAGGTTAACTACAATGTATTGAACTGTACTCACATTGTACAACGACTTATACTTTGCTGGTCACATCTCCTCCAATGTTGTTTGCTGAACACGTGTAACCCCCGGCATGTGACCTCTGTACATGTTGTATTGTATGTATCAATGTGTTGTTGCTAGAAGCACTGGATATTGTTTTCGTTGGGTTAGTGCTACCATATTTATACCACTTGATGGTAGAATCAGGCTTACTGGATACTGTACAAGTCAACGTCACACTGCTAACGCCCTCCTTCAAGTCTGATGGTTGACTTTGCGTCGTTAATTGAGGATTGTCTTCATGGTATCAAAAAATATAACTAACTTGTTGCAGTAAAACATAAATACCATTTAAGAGATGTGAAACATTTCACTGCACTTTTTCTTGAGGTGATAAATATGTATGTATCCCGTGTCATAATTTTATAATTTTCACAACTGACATATTCACATAACCAAATATGTATAAAATTCGCATTTTAATGCCATAACCTGAACACAAGTTATATACGTGACACTATATAGTGGAGTACTACAGGGTTAACTGAGAAGTTGAAACATACTGAATCAAGACTCTTAGTTATAGTCACAGGCCCTATCTTACTATAGCTTTTGGATAGCTATATGTATAAACATTATTTACTATATATATATAGCTATCCAAAAGTTATAGTAAGATAGGGCCTGTGGTTATTGTAGGTTGGTTAAACGTGTTGATTGCATAAACTGTTAATTGATTAAGTCGGGTGATATGCGTTATGAATAAAAGCTCCTAATCTGAAATTAAAACCATCCCCAGTAAGACCGCTTACTGGTAAAGCAGTTGTTATATTAAGAATAAATGCATGTGTTTGTGCTTATCTTATTAATACTAATGTCCCTTTCATGCGTATTCGATGCGTTACAAGCTGTAGTAATGCGTCATCTATACTATTAATTGAATAATATATAATAGTTAAAATGTTTAAGACGTATACATAATTTATACTAACATCTGATCTCTATCTTGATATGCTCGATGGCAGCGCTTTGTCCGTTGATTCCGTTTTCTGCTTCACACGTTACATTGTGACCATACAAATCCCGTGTTGGCGTCAGTTCTAGTATTTGTGTTGTTATTTGCCCACCATAGTTTCCAGGGCTTAATTGGAGTTGTCCATTCCATGTGTTGTTTATATTCTGACGTTTCCACACAATGCTGGAGACAGGATTAGATGTACCGGAAGTACAAGACAGATACATCTTGTTGATACCATCAGCAACAATGCTTGTGCTACCGTCACAGATGCTGATACAGGAGCAACTTTTACGGATGAAAATAATAGTTAAACACACAACTACAACAAAAGTATACACTATATCAAATTAATGTAGAAACCGATTACTTAAATAGATGCAAAATCAATTCTATCCACACCTTGAAACTTTCCAGGGAAACAACCAGGTAGCAGGTTTATTCCCCGCGTGATAAATCATCGATGACTACCTAATGATTTTGTATGAGGCATGAACGGAGGTAATTGCTACCTAATGACAGTATGATAGAAATAGCTTCATAGCTAATAAATATATTTTACTAGTAATAAATAAATACGAATAGGGAGAGAAGACAATTTAAAATACATGTATAAATAATTAAGAATCAGAAACAGTCTGAGATAATGTTACGATTGTTTGTACTGTAGTCAGCTTGGTCTACCCAGGAGGCGGACTCGAGAGTGGTTCACATAAGCTCTGAGCTATCATCGCAATCGAGCTAAAATAAATTAGTATAAACTAAACTAACCGATTTCGCCACAAAGACATGAGATATCGATTGGTAACATTGATGTTAATTTTAGTTGAATAACTATATCGATATAATATTGCTAAGTCATATGTATATGGCATTTTTGTAGAAGCACATTCTTATTTATGTCTAAAGTAATTAACACAGATATTTGACCTTTAATACACTCTAAATAGATAATATTCTACAATGTTATTTATGTTAATAACAAAATAGTACTGTCTCTGAGTGTTGTTATAATTCATGATTCTTGATTCCTTGGGAGCACGGATCTCTCATATCGCGTCGCCATTTCCTTATTTTTGGTTGTCTTGTTCGCTTTCAAGGGGTATTCTTAGCACATATTACTTGTTGATATTTTGGTTTGAAACAGATACTTGCAATGTCACGGATCTCAGACAGGTACTCATTCACAAAGTGACCTTTTCATCTTTTACCTATATAATATTTTTCAATTAAGATTGATTGATTGATTGATTGATTGAATATTTAACGTCTTCTTAATATGCCATCGAGAGCTAACAGACGATCAGTTAATCTAACCACTGTTTCCTGGGATCCTGAAAGGTTAACCGGAACTCGAGCACACCTTATCTCCGCAAGTAACTGATAACTTTCCCACTTAAATCAGCGGTGAGAGACGAATGATAATGACACACAATGTTGTATATCAGTCATCACGGAGACTGTTGCCGGGCGGGGATTCGAACTTCCGATCCCTGGATTGACAGTCAGACGAGTAAACGAATGATCTTATCGGGCCCGGTATGCACATTTGAAGAACATGCATTGTTCAGTAGTCGTTCAAGTGACATTCAAGAAGCCATTCAAGTTGACATTAATCAAGTTGGCATTATTCAAGTTGGCATTCAAGTTGGCATGACATTAACATGATAATCTTCCACTACAGTTTTAGATAGGCTTATAACCTGGACTGAATCAGCAGTGGAGGTCTATATATGTTATGAAAACTACTTACAAAAGCAATGTATTTTATGTATGTGTAAACGTTTCACTTTATCTCTTTTATAGTTCATTGATTTGAATTTATCCTGCACTTACTCTTCGGAATACTTTTTTTGTAAATTCTGAATATGAAAAATGTGTTTCAGTACTTGGCGTATGCCGATGGAGACTGTATGAACAAATCGAACGAATTGGATGCAATACATACATATGCCTATACAGGTTTAGTTTAAACATAGTCAAAATCCAGTGCATTGCATATGACATTTCGAAGGAAGAAGAAGCATTGAATTGCTACGTGTGATACAAATAAAAATTGACATCGACATTGGTGATGACAAACAACTTGGAATATATCTTAACTAAAGAGGCCCTCCCAGTGGTGGGGTGGGGGGGGGGGGGTTGGGGGGGGGGGGGGGCTTGTTCTCTGGATCTCTTAAAATAATGCCTATTGTTCCCCAGATCTCAAAAAGTATTTGCCAAAGTTCCCCAAAAGTATTTTGTCCATGTTCCCCAGATCTCTAAAAGTTTTTCCACTGTTCCTTAGAAGTTTTAAACATAGTTCCTTGAAAGTACCGTATAGTGTTTCCTTAAGTAAAACGTCTACTATAACCTTCTCTATTATTATTTAGACATCATCATAATAAGAAAAATCCTTGTTTAAAATATATATGGTCTATGGCTTGAACTTTCAGAGAAAAGGTGTTTTCAAAGTTTCCTTAAAATGTGCTTGTAAGCCCTGTGGCAGTGAGCATTTGTGGTTCAATCACGCTGGTTCAAGAACTTCAAGAGTTTGTGGTGATATAAATGATGTGCGAGTGGATAAGATTCTTTGAAAAATGTGGGGGGTGCTATAGCTTCTACAAGAAAAAGGTTAACGGATGGACAATGGACAATTTACCACGACATAAGCCCTGCTGGCTTTTTGCAAGTAGAGCCAAGATATCGATGGAAGGACAGAAGAGACAAAAAAAATGAACAGCTGAACGGTTAATTTACAAAAGGCAATCAATACATATAAGTAATTATAAATACACATAAATTATTGACTTTATTGTGTAAACACGATCTAATAAAAAAGGTAGATGCCGGGTGGGATTGAACACCGGTCCTTACGATCCGAAATCGACGATATTAACCACTGCACTATTCACCCTTTACTCAATATCTTTGGTCGGAAGTACCATCCAAAATTCATTTCGGGTACATACGATTATGGGATGAAGTTGTGCTTGAGGGGCCCAGACTAACACGTAAGAAACCTCCAAAGCTGTCAAAAGTTGTTTCAAGCAGTCGACACCTCATTTTAAAAGTAAATTATGATCAAGTATAAAAATTATACATAAAATCTGACTTAATTACAGAAACTGGCAGGCTAATTGCAATATAATGTCCACGGCACTTTTAGTATTTCTATAATAACTCTTCGAATCTTGGTCTGAATCTAACAATTTTGGTGCCAAAGTACAGCTGATAAAAAAAGATGACCATTTCCAATTATCAATTATTTATTATTTTTCTTCTGAATTTAAATTATTACGGATTGAAATCGAAATATGTTGAAATTTCACGAAAAAAAAAATTAAACAAAAACTGTAGTCTTGATGTAACAAATGCCATGTACGTTTAAACAAAACACAATAAAAATAGAAATATTAGGTAGAAAGATGAAGCAGTAAGTTTTCCATCGGTAGCGAAAGTTTCATATTGATATTTATTGAAGTCTTTTTTTTCTTATTTCGTATTTCAAAAATGGGATAAAAAAGAGAAAACGATCACACAAAAAAACTTTAAGCGTAAAATTCTTCATTTCTTTAAATTTAAAAAAGAAAAAAATAATCTCCCAAATCAAGCCCTTTCTTTTGATCCCATAATCACAAAATTATGTTGTTTGATTCTGGAGGATGTGTGTTTCTATGATTTAGAAAACGCCACGTGATCTAGTGGTAAAGCTACGAACCCGTGATCGGAGGGTCGTGGGTATTTCAATCCTTCGCCACGACTATGTGTGGTGTCCTTGAGCAAGACACTTTTTCCACATATGCTTGGTACTGGTTATACCTAGGAAGACTTCGAGAGTGATTTGTCTAAGTTTCAAAATCGAAGTAAAATAAATAAGTTAGATAATAATAAATAATTAGGCCTTTGATCCCTGGATCTCTGAAAGTAATGGCCAATGTTCCTCAGATCTCTGAAAATAAATGGCCATGTTCTCCAGATCTCAAAAAACCCCGGGAGGGCCTCACTAAACCTGTATCGGAGCGTAACCAGAAACAAACATTGTTACCTTAGTATAATATAATATATAGTGCTGCCAGTATATCTTACTATATTATTATTTTATTTGTATTATTATTATTATTATTATTCTTATTATTATTATTATTATTATTTTTATTATTATTATTATTAATAATAATTATTATTATTATTATTATTATTATTATTATTATTATTATTATTATTATTATTATTATAAGTAGTAGTAGTAACATCATCCTCATCATCATCACCACCACCACCATCATCATCATTATTATCATAAAGCTAGTATTATTATTATTATTACCACAATGAATACTTTTATTATTATAATTATTATTATTATTATTATTATCACTATTATTATTATCATCATTATTATTAATTTATTATTATTTTAATTATTATTATCACAACCACCACCATCATTATCATTATCATAGTTATTTATTATTAATTTTAATATTATTATTATTATCATCATCACTATTACTATTATAATCATCACCATTATCATTACTATTATAAACGTAGTAGTAATTGTAGTAGTAGTAGTAGTTTTAGTAGTAGTAGTAGTAGTAGTAGTAGTAGTAGTAGTAGTAGTATCATTATTATCATCATTATTATTAGAAGTAGTAGTTTATAAATTATTATTATTAATAGCAAGGACTTGTATATTTAAGTCTTTGTTAACAGTAGTAGTACAGTAGTGGTAATAGCAGTAGTAATAGTAGTAGTAGCAGTAGTATAATCCATTAACAATATTTAATTAAAAGCAAAATATGAAAGCTTCATTAACTATTTTACACACTTGTGCAAAGTATGCAAACAGTCAAATCATTAGCACCAGCAGAGTCTATATATGTGCATTTGCAATTTTTTTTGGTTTGATTATGTCCCTTTGTTGACTCTTTAAAACAGAGGTCAAATAAGTCTACTTCCTGTACTGGCGGACTTTTTTGCATTTTTCATAATGAATTATTTTGATTTTGTTGCAACTATTGATACATAAACTAATAATTTCCCCTAAATGTTAGTGAATTCAAGTGCAAAAAGATATATTGCATGATAAAGAGGCTTTGCCAATTTGCGACTTTATCAAATCGGGCTGGATGAGTTCAGAATTTGTCGTTTGGCCACAAGAACATAAACGGTAAACAGTAAAGTCCAATGTTATACATAGTATCTATAGTCTTTAGCTATATGCAGTTTGTGCCATTAAATCACATGTGCTTCTTTAAAATTGATAGGCCTATAGAGAAACCAATGGCAAAGTGCCACCCCCCCCCCCCCCCACACACACACACACACCATCAAACGTTACTATCCACTCCCCAAGCTCCTGTGGCTGTGAAGGCATGCTGCAAGAGCTTGTCCTACCAACTCTCCAAGAGCGCCGTCAGATCAACAGGCTGACCTACCTGTTCAAGATTGTGGGGGGTATGGTGCCGGCAGTGGACACCTGTGATTTTCTAGTCGAGCAGAAACCAAAGCGTAAGATCAGACCTGTTACATTTGTTAAAAAACATTCTAGAAAACCAAATTAACAATCATTCAAACTGTTTCATTATACAAAGTGCCAATACCGAACAATTTAAAAACTCTTTCTTTGTGAGAACTGTGGTTAAGTGGAACCAATTAGAGGAGAGCACTACCAGTGCCAAGACAGTTGAGGCCTTTAAGACCAGCCTCCTGAACTGTTACTAAGCGTGAACACTACCAGTAGTTATATACCAGTATTGGGCTCTTCTACGTATTATACAGATACAGACACCTTTGGAGCGAGGTCCGGCCTGCCCATTGTGTGTTAAAGATCTCGCTGAACTTCTATATTAATTGGTGATGCAAATGCCTGTAAACGTCCCTCTGAAACGAGTCTTCCTATAATAATCAGAAATTGCTTTCTGGAAGTAATGGAAGAAAACTAAAATGGTTTAAGAAAAAGTGTGCATCATACATGTGTCAATTTTAACACAACTGTGCGAGTATGGTACTATGGATAGATGGAAATTGACTCAATTCATATTAAAGTGACAATGGTCACCCTTTACCGGTAGGTACTAAACTACTTTGTTGATCAACTTCCAACACCGTCGGTTCACTGTAATAAAGTTTCTATAAAAGCTAGCTCAACAGCAAGTCTGTTGTAAGTGACCTTTTTGTATTAATTATGTACACTATTGCTTTCTTCTTCTTCCGGTAAAGTGCATCACCATGTAAGTGTTATCCTCTCACTGTAGATTAAAACTTATGAACAGGTTAAAAACAGGATAAAATCATCGCTACTGACAGTCTATGCACAGAAAGCTGCTGCTGTCTCAGACTTGAATGTGTCAAGGGAGGGGACGTTGACTCTGAAACCTGGTTCCACAAGGGAATACCAGACAGGATGAAGGACTTTCGGTGTTTGTCTGTCCTGCTGTATGGGACCTTGAATTTGGACTGGTGTCCTCTTGTTGGTACACCTATAGGATGGAGGTGAGAAGATGAAGGAATGGCTACTAGTGAGTCATGTATGATGAAATGTGTTGAAATGCTGCAAAATCCTATTCATAACAAAAATTGACAGTGACAGTGAGAACAGTCAAAGGGAATATAACCTTGTATCCTTCCTCAACTAGGAACATATTATACACATTTTAGTTTAGATTTACTTATTTTTCTTTCATTGTGAAACAAGTTAATACAACTTATACAAATCACAGAGAACATAATTATCTTGCCATAATACTTGCATCCTGATATAGTCTGCTTTCAGTAATGGAGGCTTTAAACCAAGACAGGTTTGACTTTTTAACTCACCTGAGCCAAAGGCTCATTTAAAATGCGGAGTACTGTAATGATCGCCCATTGGCTTCAAACAACTTCATATCTGAAACAGCTTCATAGATTTTCACCAATATTGGTGTGAAGGATTGTTACATACTGCTCTCTCAAGTTGGCTCAAATCATGACCCTGGGGGCAAATTTGGCACTGCCCCAGGGGCTTATCAGTTTAACATAGGAAATTTTCATTTAAAAATAACAAACCTGCCAAATTAGTTTATATTTGATGTAAATGATCCCTATGAGTAGGGGTTGTAAGTTTGTTCAAATAAAGGGGCTAGGGTCAATTGAGGGCCAGTAAAGGGACTTTGATTTTAACCGAATAATACTATGTGAGAACAGGAACTAATGTTTTCATGCCCCCCCCCCCCCCCCCCCCCCACTACAAACGAGTTAAAATTATAAGTTTAAAATAAACTGCCAAATTTTGTATTAAAAATATGAGTAACATGTAGTTGAAGAAACACTTACAGCTATCATCGCATCATTATAGATGCAGTATTCAGCTTAATTGTTTATTGGTAGATTATTTGTTTTCTTTTATGAATAATCAGAACATTATCAGTTGCATGTAGCTTGCGTTTCTGGTGCATAAGCAAGGCTGAAAGTTATAAAAAAGGAAAGTTAGTATTATTGAAACTAACATTGGACTCCAAGAATGATATATGAAAAGTATAATTAGAAAAGTTTCTTAATTCATGTTTTGTCATTTGTCAGAAAAAAATGATAGCCAAATGACAGCTTCCCTACCTTCTGCTTTATCTGACAATGATTGATTGATTGAATATTTAGCGTCATTTTTTTGCCATCGAGGGCTAACAGACGATCAGTTAACTTGACCACTGTTTCCTGGGATTAACCAGTACTCGAGCACACCCAATCTCCGCAAGTAACTGATGACTTTCCCACTTGAATCAGTGGTGAGAGACGAATGATAATGAGGCACAATGTCGTATATAAATCATCACGAGACTGTTGCCTGGTGGGGGATTCAATCTCGCGACATGGATTGATAGTCAGATGCTTAGCCGACTGAGCTAATCAGACCCGGCTTCTCTGACAAGTACTGGTATGTAACCTATATATTGGTAAATATTTGGAACAACTAGAGGAAGGCTGTCCTGCTTTAGCCTTTGTTGAATGTTTATTTTGATATATTTCAGAGCATGAGTACAAGAAACAGTTAAGACTCCATCAACAACGTGAGAAAACGGCTGCCCAGCTCCATGCCTTCTCTGTGAAGTCTGCGGACACCACAGCCCAGTACAGAAAATACACAAGATATATAGACAGCAGGGTGGAGGATATACAACAGAGAGCACAGTAATTTAAATTATCACTTCCAGGTGTAGCTGGGTGTCTGATCATCTTAAATATGTAGTCAAACTTCCAGAACCATAATGAATATACTTTTGTTACATAGTTCATTAGTTTGTGTTGTTCGTTGTTGCTTGTGATATGAGATAAAAAAAATTGACCAATTACTTTTTTTTTTTCAACATCTGCTGAAACTTGTCCGAAGTCAATTCAGATTTTGTGGATAGATGTTTATTAGCATTCTTATCAGATATATGTTACAAAGCCATGTAGGTGACATTAGAGATCCCATCATTCTTGTCATTCCTTTTAAATTAAAACTTTTTACGGACTCGAGGCTATAACATGCAGATTGAAAATACTATTTGATCTCCATATTCATTTCATATAATATCATCATCATATACATTACATTTTTCCATGCACAAAACAACCTATCCATGTGTTGATATGCCATAAAACATCATTCATCCATTTATTCAGTAACTATATTTATACTTGCCTCACATGCAAGAGATTGTGAGTTCATACCAGGTCATACAAAAGACCAATACTCTGCAGCATATACTTGTGTGGTAAGAATGTAATACTTTGTCATAAGAAGGTGTAAAGGAATATGTGTTGGCCACTCACATCAGGGAGTCGGATTGACGGCATCTCGTAAACCACACTTAGTTCTTGTTCTATCCAGAAAATTGAGTCGCGTGCGATTCACAATTTTTTATTGCTGAGCTTACTTTGAAACAGAGCTGAAAAATTTACCTGCCACAAGCTGTCAATCAAACATGTAAATAATCTAGTCAGCGACTGATATTGGTTCCAGCACCATTGTCTTTAGACAAGCTGACGATGCTTTATGTAAACATCTGTATTTACTTCGGCAAACAATCACATGACCATTGGATGAAGTGAATGTCATATCTGCACCAGATCAATTATGACAAATCACGAAGCCAGATTGGTGATTACTGACATGATTGGGATATTGGTGAGAGCGAAGGTATATCACTAATGTACATTCCTTACAAACCGTTTGGATGTTCCCTGCTCCTGCTTACCTATACGGTTATAAAGTGATAGACAATAGTTTTCTGTTTCCTTTCATGTTCTCCTCAAATTTGAACCACCTGTTTAACATGCCTCAATTAGAATGGTATACAATTTTGTAAAACACGAAACATAGTTGTACATGTATTAAATTTAATAGAAACTAAAACTTCTACATATTTTATATTTTTCATTGATTTTGACAGATCATAAAGAATAATGCATGTAACATAACAAACATTCTTGATCAAATGAGTGTTGAAATTGTTTTGAGGAAATCAGTATCTTTTATTAAAAATGTATTTTCAGTGAAAACCACATACACTATATATACTGAACTAATTTTAAGGGTGCAAATATGAATAATTCTGCTAATGGCCAAAATATTTATGTATATTTCTGTTAATAAAACATAAATATAGTATTGTACAGGGATTTAAGAACATCTACACACATTAGTTCATACACGTGTATGTTATTGATTTCAGGAGAAGTTTGGAGACAGAAGAATACTACAGTAAGGAGAGTGTGGCAGGTCTAGATGACACTAGCGATTCTGCTGCTCTGGAAACTGCCAGCAGTGTAAGAAACCTACTCTACTTGTTTACATTATCATATCACCACAACAGACATACATGTATGTGTCTTACTGATATGTCAGTCATGAAAGATTTCAGTACTGAAAATGAATAATAATGTTACAAAGATACTTCATTAATCTGAGAAATTTATCTAAAGCAATTCCATGTAAGGTTTTGAAATGTAAATTACCAGCTTGTTCTTAGTTCATACTATTTGTTTATTTTAGCTCAGTCGCGAATAAAGTTCAGAGTTTATAAGAACATCTCTCGAGTCTGCTTCCTTGGTAGAACCAGAATTGATTGTTGTTTTTTGAAAGACCAGCGGGTTGAGCATTGGATTGAACTTCTAGCGTGAGTGGTAACCACTATCCACTGCACCACCACCATTGTTATTGTTTATTAAACATCTTATTCTACAGAGAAATGTGAGAGACTGTTGTGAATCTATTGGAGGTTTTCTACACGAGACATTTACACGGTACATTCGGCGGTGAGTTGTAAGTAGAGATACGGTTTGTTGAATTTGTTAATTTCTAAAAATAACTTTGGACAGGGCTAGGATCAATGTTTTATCCCACTCCATAAAACATGTTGGTGTGTCTTTAGACATAAAGGATATTGCACATGTCCAACTTCACTGGTTTAACCTGGATGTACATGTATTTTGTAAATATGTATCAATATCAAGAGCTGCAAGGTTACTTTTTTGTTTCTTTGTAGTTAGTGGCTGTGCTGATTTGAACATGAATTACTATTGTTTTTTACTATGTATTAAATATATAAAGTAGAACTTCTATGGCTTGAAACCGACAGAACTGGACAAAACAGTTCAAGCTAAGGGTTCGAGCCAAGTATTGTTCAATATTGAAATAAGAATTCGGTTGGGACCAGGTAAGTGGTTTGAGCTGTATGTGGTGTTCCAGCTATCCGTGTTTGAGCCAACAAAGTTCTACTGTATATTCATACAAAGTGTTTATGATCCTTAATGTACATGGAATTTTTGGATAAGATTTTATCTACTTTCTATTGTGCTCTAATTGAGGTAGAATGGGTTTAATACCATTTTCAATACATGACAGGTTACATTATATGGTATATTCTGACAGTTTTATCGATAGAGGAAACCCCCATAATGAATTTTGAGTTGAACCTCCATCATTCCACAAGAAGATATAACTGGCAAACTTCTCACATGAAATTTTTGGACAAGAGCTAGACTGGAACCCACGACCTCGGCGGTGAAAGGTCATTGGTCAATAGAGACGACACTGGCTGGAACCCTCGACCTCGGCAGTGAAAGGTAATTGGTCAATAGAGACGACACTGGCTCGGATCACTCGGCTGTGGAGGATAGAGCTTTCTTCCTTAAACAAATTAATCATATATTATGATATTGAGGGAGCTGGCATTATCGATTATGTATATTTAGTTTTGTGAGACAAATGACGTTACTAATGAGTTTGAACATAGATTCAACTAATGTAACACCTAAACATGGGCCATTAAGCTGTTGAAATTGAGTTTAATTTTGTGAACAATCTGAAAATTGATTCGTTTCTTAATGCAAGAAAAAAGAATACACTGTGGCAGAAAGTAGAGCATGTAATAGGAACATTTTCTCCAGATCAAATCCTGAATGGTGTACTGGCCAACACATGGGATACAGACACTGATTTGAAGGACATGATCAGCAGGTTGAATATCAGGAGAGATGCACAGTCTCTTAGGTTAATAGAGAATGGGAAAGGAACATGGCCTGGAGTTTCATGTCCTGAATGGTCTAATGGTCAATAGCATTAATACAAGGGGCATTAAAAAAATTCTGTCACTACTTGGCTTCTGTAGAATATACATGTTGTATTAATATTGCCACAAAGAAATCCTGCAGTTGAAAAATGCTGTATATGCAATGTCTAGATTTGATCTGATAACAGCTGACCAAATTGTTCATTGTTGAATTATATGCACTAATGTAAAGTGGTTAATTTTACAGTCGAGAATAAAACTGAAATAAGAGCTTGCATCAAACACCTTGTGCTTTAACCCTTTACTCCATAGACACGCGTTTTCCTGCACCAATCACAGAAGGCCTTTGAAAACAGTGCAGGAAGAGTTCAAAAGCCTTCTATATTAGGTGTCCAAAGGCGTCTATATGAAGTAAAGGGTTAAAAATGCCACCGAAACAGATACATGTTGAGTTTTTCGGCATACACGGCACTTCTGTATCTTTACTTTGTGAACAGTTTTTAGGGTAAAGAAACTAAAAAATTGTAAAATGACACAAAGGAAGACAACCATTTGAAGATGGGCCATTTTGTATAGCACCTAAATAGAACATTACTGTTATGAACGAAATGGTAAAAGAGGATGGACGTTGTACTGACTCTCAGATAAAACACAGGGCGGACATTTCAGAAGACTGGCGTACACCTTTTGATGAACTTGTTTTAAATGAAAATTTGCATTCGATGATTCCCCCATTCGCTAAGATCTGAACAAAAAAGAGAAAATGCTTGAAGTGGGCAAAATCTCCTGAAGAAACATCATAATTGTAAACTAATAACAATGTCTTGAGTTACTATAATACTGGGAATGAGGCATGTGTATGTTAATTTGAACCTCACTAACACATGAATAATGAGCAATGGTTAAAACAAAATCAAACAGTCCTGTGATTGCTATTAAACTGATAAAAATGTCCCTTGTACCATTTTCTTGAATTGTAGTGGGCAAAGAATCTGAGTAGGGTAATTGATCATGTTATTTCATTCTAAAACATTTTTTCTGTTTTTCTAAATTGTGTTTAAATATTTAACTTTGTTGTTTTAGGTTTAAATATGATCTGGGGAAATGAATAACCTTTCAACACCACCATCATTGTTACATAGTGTCCATTAACTTCTGGTACTATATAAATATATAAAAAAAAACATTTTTATTTGAGGATGTAGAGAGGGTTATTCCAGTGGGGTCAGAACTGGTATTATTTTTGGGGGCACCAGAATTTTAATTAGTTTCGAGGTACCAGCACCAGATTTTTAATTGTCTTTGCACCCCCTACCATCATGCACTCATTGTCTGTTTTGTGCTCAATAACCTGTCATGTTTGTTTCACTTCAAATAATATCAAAAGGTAATAGTAAATCACAGAATAAAGAAGTGTTCCTAAACGCAGTGTATTTTCTTTTTTTAGTTCAGGTATAAGGGGATATTTTTTGTAAACAGACATTGTTGCTTGTGTTCATATGGGCCCTAAGAAATTAAAATTTAGATTTTGTTTTAAGTGTAATCTTTAAGCTGATTTGGGTTTAATACTGGTTTATAGTTTTATAGATCAATCTACATACATGTAAGATTTATTTCTGATTAGCTACATGTGTATGGAAATTTGGTGAATAAATTGCCAGACCTAATTTGACTTTTAAGTGTTTTGAAGGAATTTACTGAAATTTGATTAATACAAAACATTATTTTAATATGTAGCTTTAATACCTATTTTACTGTCAGGATCGAGCCAATGAACACCTGCAGCGATTTATTGAATCTCAAAAATACCTCAATCAGACGAGAAACCTGGAACAGTCTGTAACTGCCATAAAAGGACATCTAGATAAATGACTCAGCAAATTGTTTGCACAGAATAATGTGGACTTACAGTTAGCAAGGTATTGCCATTTGTTTGGATTTTGAGTTGGACTGTATGCATCAGTACATTTTGGGGTAGTGACATGTTTACTTTCTTTCCTTTTCACCTGTTAGCCCGCGATGGCATAAAATTTACGCTAAATATTTAAATAAATCAAATCTTTCTCCCTTTATTTTTAACCACAGTGAATGGCATCTACATGTAATTATAAACATCAGATTTTCCAATTTAACTTAAAACAAATAAAAGTACAACGATGTAGGTTGTTCTCTTGCTCTAGATTTGACCTTTTGGATGTATATTTTCAATTACTCAGAACAAAAGTTTTGAATTACATTAAATTTTAACTGTATCACAGTTTTCATCAGCTTTGTGCTGGGTCAGTGATGTATAGTGGCCCATGGCATACATGTAGGATGACCACATGACATAGTAAGAGCACTGTATGGGCGTCGCTCAACCAGAATGAGGGACTAGAGTTACCTCTGGTGTACAGTGCTCTCCGACAATGTCAGACTACGACTGAAAGCTTATCGTTCAATGTCGAAGTATTGACTTTCTTAATTATTTTATATTTGAATTAATTTAACTTGACTTCTCATTATAATCTATAATATAACTGACTTCGGCTGTAAGCTTGTCATACAATGCAAAGTCTTGACTGATTTCATTTGCAAACTATTATCTGTGTAAACAATGTATGAATTATCTTTTCTTCTTTACCATCAGATCCGTGGTGGAAACAGAGTTACAGCTACAGAACCTCCCTACACTGTCTCAGTTCTGAAGCGGACAGACTTCTGTGTAAACAAGGCGGGCAACTGTTTTATATAAAATTTATCTTTTCTTCTTTACCATCAGATCCCTAGCAGAAACAAAGTTGCTGCTGGAGGGATACAGAGCCTCTCTTCACTGTCTCAGTTCTGAGGCTGACAGACTTATGTGTAAACAAGACGAGCAACTGTATAATTTAAAAGTTATCTTTTCTTCTTTACGATCAGATCACTGGTGGAGACAGAGTTACAGCTTGAGGGATACAGAACCTCCCTACACTGTCTCCGTATGAGGCTGACAGACTTATGTTTAAACAAGACGGGCAACTGTATAATATATATGTTATCTTTTCTTCTTTACCATCAGATCACTGGTGGAGACAGTGCTACAGCTACAGGGCCTCCCTACACTGTCTCAGTTCTGAGGCAGACAGACATTTGTGTAAACAAGACGGGCTACTGTATAATATATATGTTATCTTTTCTTCTTTACCATCAGATCACTGGTGGAGACAGAGCTACAGCTACAGGGCCTCCCTACACTGTCTCAGTTCTGAAGCTGACAGACTTATGTGTAAACAAGACGAGCAACTGTATAATATAAAAGTTATCTTTTCTTCTTTACGATCAGATCACTGGTGGAGACAGAGTTACAGCTTGAGGGATACAGAACCTCCCTACACTGTCTCCGTATGAGGCTGACAGACTTATGTTTAAACAAGACGGGCAACTGTATAATATATATGTTATCTTTTCTTCTTTACCATCAGATCACTGGTGGAGACAGTGCTACAGCTACAGGGCCTCCCTACACTGTCTCAGTTCTGAGGCAGACAGACATTTGTGTAAACAAGACGGGCTACTGTATAATATATATGTTATCTTTTCTTCTTTACCATCAGATAACTGGTGGAGACAGAGCTACAGCTACAGGGCCTCCCTACACTGTCTCAGTTCTGAAGCTGACAGACTTATGTGTAAACAAGACGAGCAACTGTATAATATAAAAGTTATCTTTTCTTCTTTATGATCAGATCACTGGTGGAGACAGATTTATAGCTTGAGGGATACAGAACCTCCCTTCACTGTCTCCGTTATGAGGCTGACAGACTTATGTGTAAACAAGACGGACAACTGTATAATATTTATGTTATCTTTTCTTCTTTACCATCAGATCCCTGGCGGAGACAGAGTTACAGCTGGAGGGATACAGAGCCACCCTACACTGTCTCAGTTCTGAGGCAGACAGACTTCTATGTAAACAAGATGGGCAACTGCTTAATATATATGTTATCTTTTCTTCTTTACCATCGGATCCCTGGTGGAGACAGAGTTACAGCTACAGAGCCTTCCTAAACTGTCTCAGTTCTGAGGCTGACAGACTTCTGTGTAAACAAGACGGGCAACTGTATAATATATATTTTATCTTTTCTTCTTTACCACCAGATCCCTGGTGGAGACAGAGTTACAGCTACAGAGCCTCCCTACACTCTCTCAGTTCTGAGGCAGACAGACTTCTGTGTAAACAAGATGGGCAACTGCTTAATATATAAGTTATCTTTTCTTCTTTACCATCAGATCCCTGGTGGAGACAGAGTTACAGCTACAGAGCCTCCCTACACTCTCTCAGTTCTGAGGCAGACAGACTTCTGTGTAAACAAGATGGGCAACTGCTTAATATATATGTTATCTTTTTCTTCTTTACCATCAGATCCCTGGTGGAGACAGAATTACAGCTGGAGGGTTAAAAAAAGGAAAAAGGAATTCAGTATTTCATTGTCTTCAAATCCATGCTGGTATAATATAGTAGTGTCTATAATCTGTACTAATATAGTTGTATTCGTGTTACACATTTACCTGGGCTGCATTCAGCTCGCTTAAACATTTAATTTGTTTGCAAACATTTGATAACAGAAGTGAACTGAACAACATGTTCTCTTTAAACATTTGCTAACAGTAAACACCTCCAAGAGCGTTTTGCTTGTGCATGTGACTTTATGACAAATGGAGGGACAGTGCCGATGTAGTCCGATTTCAGTTTACTCTTCGTTCGTTTAGTCACCATTTGGGGTTATAAACAGTGTAAACATGTTTAACCATGCTAAATGCTGCCCTGATGTTATTTTATCATTGCCAAAGGAGTACCTGATATGATCAAACCCGAAACTGAGAGATAATGTAGATGAAAAATTATGTCACACAGAAGGGTCGGTTTTTCATGCATTAAAATAAAAGTTTATGGTTCACCAGACTATAATGACATGGTTCTTAGCAATATTTTTCACAAAAATCTAATAATGTTTAAACAAGGATCATTCTTGAACACTGTTTTCTGGTAGATACAGGTAGTGAAGTTATAAATGTTATCTTTTATACTCTATTTAAAACGTGACAACACAATTTTCATCTATGCACTTGATCAAATGAGTGGCAGCCATATTTGTGATTTTTATCCATCTTGATTGATGGAAGGGGCTGATTATTTGAGCCTTTCACATTGATTTCAGATGCAAGTCTTGCAAGTCTTGAAAGCATTGGGAGAAAATAGTGAGACTTCATCCCCATTTAAAACTCACATTTATTGTAGAGAACAACATTCAGTTGCAGGAATAAAAATAAGCAATTTTACTAATTTTATATCAAATTAAATGTTAGTTTAAACTTATTTTTTTTTGCTTTGATTGTGAAACGAAAGATATTACAACTTATACAAATCTTTCTGGGTAGAACCAGTACGAATCAACGACCAATTCGAATCCATGACCCTTCGATCCTGAGTTGGTGCTCTACCACTGGATCACACAATCTACACAGATTTAAAGTTATTAAAACAAAAAAGTGAAGTGTATCATTGTTCTATTTCCCTGCAGGATAAGAAACAAAATGTGATACAAGTGTTGGTCAAACAGAACATCAGCTCTCAGTCACTGATGGACTCCAAGATACACCAGGTTTGTTATCAGTATTGTAGAATACAGTGTTATATGAATGTGTCTGAAGTATCTGTCTGATTTATGTTACAAAATATCAACTCTCAGTCATGGATGACGCCCAGATATCTGAGTTTTGTTATCAGTTTAGTAACACAGTGAAATATTGTTTTGTCTGAAGTATATGTTTGTTCCCAGTGTGGTAATACAGTGTTATATTATTGTGTCTGATGTATCTGTTTGTTCTCAGTGCAGTAATACAGTGTTATATTATTGTGTCTGATGAATCTGTTTGTTCTCAGTGTAGTAATACAGTGTTATATTATTGTGTCTGATGTAACTGTTTGTTCTCAGTGTAGTAATACAGTATTATATTATTGTGTCTGATGTATCTGTTTGTTCTCAAGTGTAGTAATACAGTGTTATATTATTGTTTCTGATGTATATGTTTGTTCTCAGTGTAGTAATACAGTGTTATATTATTGTGTCTGATGTATCTGTTTGTTCTCAGTGTAGTAATACAGTGTTATATAATTGTGTCTGAAGGATCTGTTTGTTCTCAGTGTGGTAATACAGTGTTATATTATTGTGTCTGAAGTATCTGTTTGTTCTCAGTGTAGTAATACAGTGTTATATTATTGTGTCTGAAGTATCTGTTTGTTCTCAGTGTAGTAATACAGTGTTATATTATTATGTCTGAAGTATCTGTTTGTTCTCAGTGTAGTAATACAGTGTTATATTATTGTGTCTGAAGTATCTGTTTGTTCTCAGTATAGTAATACAGTGTTATATTATTGTGTCTGAAGTATCTGTTTTTTCCTAGTGTGGTAATACAGTGTTATATTATTGTGTCTGATGTATCTGTTTGTTTTCAGTGAAGTAATACAGTGTTACATTATTGTGTCTGAAGTATCTGTTTGTTCTCAGTGTGGTAATACGGTGTTACATTATTGTGTCTGAAGTATCTGTTTGTTCTCAGTGTAGTAATACGGTGTTACATTATTGTGTCTGATGTATCTGTTTGTTCTCAGTGTAGTAATACGGTGTTACATTAATGTGTCTGATTTATCTGTTTGTTCACAGTGTAGTAATACGGTGTTACATTATTGTGTCTGATGTATCTGTTTGTTCTCAGTGTAGTAATACGGTGTTATATTATTGTGTCTGAAGTATCTGTTTGTTCTCAGTGTAGTAATACGGTGATACATTATTGTGTCTGAAGTATCTGTTTGTTCTCAGTGTAGTAATACGGTGTTATATAATTGTGTCTGAAGTATCTGTTTGTTCTCAGTGTAGTTATACAGTGCTATGTAATTGTGTCTAAAGTATCTGTTTGTTCTGAGTGTAGTACTACCGTGTTACATTATTATGTATCTTTTGTTCTCAGTGTAGTAATACGGTGTTATAGTATTGTGTCTGAAGTATCTGTTTGTTCTCAGTGTAGTTATACGGTGTTACATTATTGTGTCTGAAGTATCTGTTTGTTCTCAGTGTAGTAATACGGTGTTATATTATTGTGTCTGAAGTATCTGTTTGTTCTCAGTGTAGTAATACGGTGATACATTATTGTGTCTGAAGTATCTGTTTGTTCTTAGTGTAGTAATACGGTGTTATATAATTGTGTCTGAAGTATCTGTTTGTTCTCAGTGTAGTTATACAGTGCTATGTAATTGTGTCTAAAGTATCTGTTTGTTCTCAGTGTAGTAATACAGTGTTATATTATTGTGTCTGAAGTATCTGTTTGTTCTCAGTGTATTAATATAGTGTTACATAATATCTGTTTGATACAAGTATGTTTTGTAATATTACTAAGACGTAATTCCTGATTCAATTCCTCTGGCATATGATATGTTGTGAGATTGTATAGTTTTACTCTTTTTCACCATTTTTGACTCACTACTAGTCCTGGAATTGTCAATTTAACCACATGAGTCTGTTTGCACCTCTCTTTGCTCTATCTTATGTTTTCACAGATAGACTGGTATTTTGTTTATAATGTCAACATTATGGCAAATTTGACACTTAGTGTTTATACTGTGAAATATTGAGGGAAAAAAAGAGCATTCAGTTTATAAATCAAGTAGTATTCTGTGCAAGCTTTGTTTCTAACAAGTCATATAACATTATAGCCCTACCTCATTGTACACCATGTCAGTATGTACGTCCCAATGTGTGGACAGCAAATGCATGATCCCTACCTTCAAGGCCATCTTGAGAGATAAAATACCAAAATTGTTTTGTCTTGATGAAGATAAATTTTAAATAATTATTTTAAAGATCAAGGTAGAGCTGCAAGTTAAATGCTTGTATATACAGCAGTTACTCTGCAATACCAATGAAAGGATGTTTTAAATATTTCACAGAAAAAAAAAGTAAATTTGTTCAAAATTTGTTACTGTTTAAAGAAAAATTGTATTTGTTGCTACATGTATAAGCGTTTCATCATCAAAGTCATAACAATTTAGTGTTATATTTTATAAAAGAAATAATCTTGCTTGTCCATTTATTGATTCAAACTATTTACAGGTGTAAAGTTTAAACATTGCATATTGTAAAGACATTGCTTAACTTAAAGCAACACATCCACGTTTGAACTTTTAAAAAAAAAAAATTAATTGAGTTATGAGCACATTTCCCATACAAACATATGATCAATTAGCTATATATGAGCATATAAACACAATCCGGAACAAAATGATGCCCAAATTATATGTGTGACTAACACTTTATAAAACAAGCGTGTAACTCACCCGAGTCAAAAAAAATTGTCAAAATGACTTTCAAGGCAGGTAAAGTACACTACGCACTAAAACGTGAAGTTTTTTAATACGACTCGCATAATTCAATTTGAAGCCAAGTTGGAAACCTCGGCAATTTAAAAATAATTTATAAAGCGTTTGTCACGCTTTATAATTTTTACATCTTTTTTTATAATTCTAAAGCGTTCTGGATAGTGTTTGTTAGCACATATACAGCTCACTGACCTTATTTTTATGTATGGGAAATGTGCTCACAGCTCAATTGAAAAACTTTTTAAAAAAGTTTAAACGTGGATGTGTTGCTTTAACAAATGAGTTATGTGTGAGGATACTTACAATATTTGTATTAACTTTATGTATGTCTATTGTCTACGTGTAGATTGAATAGTATGTAGAAAGGTCACTGAAGCATCACCAAAGTCAGATAGAGGCAGTGTCTGGGAAGTAACAACATTGTGTCAATACAGAAGTGAAGGACTTTGCCAACCTCTCTTTGCCCTACCTTATGTTTTCACAGATAGACAGGTACGTTATGTATAATGTTCAAATGGTGAATGTAAATTTGACACTAAGTGTTTATATTGTGAAATATTAAACTAAAAAAGAGCTTTCATTTTATAGGTCAAGAAGTATTCTGTTTAAATCACAGTTTATTGCACATGGGGAATCACGACGGGTGATTTATCAATAGGTGAGAGGTGAATATATCTGTTAGATAGATTGATTGCTTGAATATTTAGCATCATTTTTATTTCATCGAGAGCTAACAGACGATCAGTTAACATAACCACTGTTTCCTGGGATCCTGTAAGGTTAGCCAGTACTCGAGCACACCCCATCTCTGCAAGTAACTGATAACTTTCCCACTTAAATCAGAAGTGAGAGACGAATGATAATGGGACACAATTTCGTATATCAACACAATGTCGTATATAAGTGTTCATGGAGACTGTTACATCTGTTAGAAAATAGCCAATATTTTGTTTGAGATTGTAATAAATTGTTATGCAAACAACAAAGGCATTGGCATGTCATTTGTTTCAGTACTTGTTATCTAATTTTGTTAAAAAAAATTCAATATATATGTAAAATATAAGTATAACAAAAAAAACATTAATTTTTGTTGGAATTAATTTTGATTCAAGGACATATTTGTGGGTACTTAATTTTATTGAAAACCAATGTTAGAAGAAGAAGAAAATCAGCAATACTTTCAACTTCCTGCTCATTAATATCCAAGTACATTGTATTTTTATTACATGTACTAATTATTGACTACATGCAGACATGTTTCTTATTAGTTGACACAGAAAATAAAATGAAACGTTGAATGCAACAGCAGTATTTAAATGTAGTCCATGTATGCTATAATCGATATTGGGTTTGTTCTTATTAGTCCACTGCATGTTCTATGTCAGCGATTAGGAATATAGATATACTCGCTATCCATCTATCATTTTATCTTCAAAAATATTGATTCTGAGATTATGAGAAAAAATGTACATCAGATATTTATAAAAACTTACCATATGGTTAGAGGTAATGAGATGATTATGCACAGCATTTTAACTCACCTCAGCTTCACTGATCATTTTGTGTATCTGTTAATAATTACTTAAACAAAGTCTGAAACCATTTGGCGGATTTTAAACAAATCAAGCCTTATACCTGCTTAACTTAATGATTTTGACCTTATAGCAAAAATGGCGGCTGATATTAAAAATAGCAATACATTTCGAATGGCACCCCTCCTGGTAAATTCTGGAACCCAAACCAAATTAAAGAAATTTCATATTCATGATTGTCAGCCCTTTCAAAGTTACACAAAGCATGACCCTACAATAACCACATGAACCTGCCCCTTGGTTATCAAATATTGTTATATGAAGAGAATTAAAGTAAACATTTGCACTTATTACAGCCAGAGATTTGATATTTTTGAGAAATTATTTTACTGTACTAAAGTTACGAGGATCAAATAGTTAACATAGCATTTTATAGGCAAAACCAAAATTAAAATCTTTCTCAAGCTCTATCTATACTGCCAACAGTTTTGATATAATTGCATGTAACACCAGCTTACAATCTTGTACCAATGTTCCCCAAACAATGACCCTGTGGTAAGAAAAGCCATAGTTTACTAAACATAATACAATAACTTGTTTAGAATAAAAAAGAATCACATGTATATAATTTCTATTCTAATAGTTATATGTGTATTTTCATGAAATCAAATTGATTCCCCATCTCTTAAAAATAGTATTGAAGTGGAGATGGTTTAAAGTCTGTTTTAAAAAATAAATAAGTAAGTAATTTGTCTTCTCCAACTACAACCATTATAAAACAGTTTTGTAAAACTAATCATAGATGTATGTTTCAGTGCGTTGAAGACAGCTGTTTAAGACCTGTCCATTCATCAGTTATCACCTTCTCATGTTCGACCAGCACTTCATACAGTCTTAACAGTGTCTCAAGTTCCCCAGCTTCCAGGTGAGTATAATGTCAACTACATATATACATACCCAGCTGAGATGTTTTAAACCTGTCCATTCATCAGTTACCACCTTCTCATGTTCGACCAGCACTTCATACAGTCCTACAGTGTCTCAAGTTACCCAGCTTCCAGGTGAGTATAATGTCAACTACATGTATACATACCCAGCTGAGATGTTTTAGACCTGTCCAGTGTCTCAAGTTACCCAGCTTCCAGGTAAGTATAATGTAAACTACATATATAGACATTGAGCAAAGGTAAGAAACACTTCATACAGTCCTATAGTGTCTCAAGTTCCCCAGCTTCCAGATGAGTATAATGTCAACTACATATATACATACCCAGCTCAGATGTTTTAGACCTGTCCATTCATCAGTTATCACCTTCTCATGTTCGACCAGCACTTCATACAGTCCTATAGTGTCTCAAGTTCCCCCAGCTTCCAGGTGAGTATAATGTCAACTACATATATACATACCCAGCTCAGATGTTTTAGACCTGTCCATTCATCAGTTATCACCTTCTCATGTTCGACCAGCACTTCATACAGTCCTACAGTGTCTCAAGTTCCCCAGCTTCCAGGTTAGTATAATGTAAACTTCATATATAGACATTCCGCAAAGGTGAGAAACACTACATACAGTCCTACGGTGTCTCAAGTTCCCTAGCTTCCAGGTAAGTATAATGTATAATAAGTTAACTGGCCGTCTTATAGCCCTCGATGGCATAAAAATGAAGCTTAATATTCAATCAGTCTATATAATCAGACATTCTACACATAGTTTGTGATAAAAGTTAGTCAGTTCTTATGGAAAGACTCAGGATCTACTCAGACTCTACCAAGAAAACAGGGTACTATATATTACCTGTAATATTGGAAATGACATCAAACAGCAATCATCCAAACAGGTCACGATATTGAACATTATGGCCTTCAACTATTGGATATTGATATATCAGGATTACTTTTAAATAAATTATTTTATTAATGGAATCAGTATTAAAGCAGTTTAAATGTCAGATTTGAATGTATAAAGCAGGACTGTTAACCCAATAAATCAACAGATTCAAACAAGATACCAAGTAAATTTATACCGTAATGATGAACATCTTTAAGCTCTTCTTGTCAATGTCCTGGGGTGAGTTTTAGCAACATTACTAAATCAAAGTGTTAATGATCATATCATCATTTAAGTTTGTATTAATTACTTAATTCTGAATGCAATTCTGCATGCTTTGAAGTTTTAAGTACAAAAGAACTTCGTTGGCTCGAACAAAGATGGCTGGAACACCATATATAGCCCGAACCACTTATCTAGTCCTGCCCGAAATCCAATTTTGATGTATATGCATGTACATATTTGGTATGATATTGAATGCTTGGCTCGAACAACCCTTAGCTCAAACTATTTTGTCCATCGAAGTTCTACTGTATTAACTTTGCATTGTCTGTTCTGCTAAGGTAAGCAATTTTAGGGCCATTGTGCCCCCCCTGTTTATTATTTACTGCACTAAGTCAAATTTTATGAAACTAGATCAAGATGACATTTCATATTGCGGTAGATCTTTATACAACTTCTAATCCAATGTTCGGTGATTCTAAAAGTTCATAACTGTTTTCCAAGAATAGAAGGACATGTAATTTTAAGGTATATTTATAAAATAGTGTAGTGTTTGTTTTTTCTTTTCAAATGTTAATTCAACATGTCAATAATCTAATGTTAATTTTAACTGGTAAAGTATATATTTGTTATATTTCCATTCTACATTCTCTACGCCCCAGAGATGATCCTACGACAATGTTTCACATTGAAATGTGATTAACATGTTTTTATTGTACATTCTCCATGCTCCAGAGATGATCCTACGACGATGTTTGACATTGAAATGTGAGATAGATGTTTTTACTGTACTTTTAGTGTACATTCTCTAGGCTCCAGAGATGATCTACGACGATGTTTGACATTGAAATGTGAGATAGATGTTTTTACTGTACTTTTATTGTACATTCTCCAGGCTCCAGAGATGATCCTACGACGATGTTTGACTTTGAAATGTGAGATAGATGTTTTTGCTGTACTTTTATTGTACATTCTTCAGGTCCCAGAGATGATCCTACGACGATGTTTGACTTTGAAATGTGAGATAGATGTTTTTACTGTACTTTTATTGTACATTCTCCAGGATCCAGAGATGATCCTACGACGATGTTTGACATTGAAGTGTGAGAAGATGTTTTTACTGTACTTTTATTGTACATTCTCCAGGTTCCAGAGATGATCCTATGACGATGTTTGACATTGAAGTGTGAGAAAGATGTTTTTACTGTACTTTTATTGTACATTCTCCAGGTTCCAGAGATGATCCTATTACGATGTTTGACATTGAAGTGTGTGAAAGATGTTTTTACTGTACTTTTATTCTACATTTTCCAGGCCCCAGAGATGATCCTACGACGATGTTTGACTTTGAAATGTGAGATAGATGTTTTTACTGTACTTTTATTGTACATTCTCCAGGCCCCAGAGATGATCTACGACGATGTTTGACATTGAAATGTGAGATAGATGTTTTTACTGTACTTTTATTGTACATTTTCCAGGTTCCAGAGATGATCCTTCGACGATGTTTGACTTTGAAATGAGAGATAGATGTTTTTACTGTACTTTTATTGTACATTCTCCAGGTTCCAGAGATGATCCTATGACGATATTTGACATTGAAATGTGAGATAAATGTTTTTACTGTACTCTTATTGTACATTTTCCAGGTTCAAGAGATGATCCTACGACGATGTTTGACATTGAAATGTGAGATAGATGTTTTTACTGTACTTTTATTGTACATTCTCCAGGTTCCAGAGATGATCCTACGACGATGTTTGACATTGAAATGTGAGATAGATGTTTTTACTGTACTTTTATTGTACATTTTCCAGGTTCCAGAGATGATCCTACGACAATGTTTGACATTGAAGTGTGAGAAAGATGTTTTTACTGTACTTTTATTCTACATTCTCCAGGTTCCAGAGATGATCCTATGACGATGTTTGACATTGGATGTGAGAAAGATGTTTTTACTGTACTTTTATTCTACATTATCCAGGCTCCAGAGATGATCCTACGACGATGTTTGACTTTGAAATGTGAGATAGATGTTTTTACTGTACTTTTATTGTACATTTTCCAGGTTCCAGAGATGATCCTACGACAATGTTTGACATTGAAGTGTGAGATAGATGTTTTAATTGTACTTTTATTGTACATTCTCCAGGTTCCAGAGATGATTCTACGACGATGTTTGACATTGAAATGTGAGATAGATGTTTTTACTGTACTTTTATTGTACATTCTCAAGGTTCCAGAGATGATCCTACGACGATGTTTGACTTTGAAATGTGAGATAGATGTTTTTACTGTACTTTTATTGTACATTTTCCAGGTTCCAGAGATGATCCTACGACGATGTTTGACATTGAAATGTGAGATAGATGTTTTTACTGTACTTTTATTGTACATTCTCAAGGTTCCAGAGATGATCCTACGACGATGTTTGACATTGAAGTGTGAGATAGATGTTTTTACTGTACTTTTATTGTACATTCTCCAGGTTCCAGAGATGGTCCTACGCCGATGTTTGACATTGAAGTGTGAGATAGATGTTTTTACTGTACTTTTATTGTACATTCTCCAGGCTCCAGAGATGATCCTACGACGACGTTTGACTTTGAAATGTGAGATAGATGTTTTTACTGTACTTTTATTATACATTCTCCAGGCCCCAGAGATGATTCTATGACGATGTTTAATGGAGTTCAATTATTTACATTCCATCTATTACAGACTTGTGTGATACTATGAGAGGAGAAGATGAGAAGCAGTTGAGTAAGACACTACCACTGCTACGACACAAACTCAGCAAGACAGACTCAGCCTTGTGGGAGTGTATGCATGTGGCTAAAGCTTGGTATGGATTAAATACAGTTTGATATTGATCTCTTCAAGAAAAAACAATAATGCAAGTGCTAAGGTCAACAGTAAATGTTTGCTAAACCATTTTAAAAGAAGATGTAGCTGAAATTATACAAATAAAGTTGTTGCGAAATCGTTCATACAGCAAGGTGGGGTCCTCCATCGTCGGGTGGTCTGAGGCGCTGTCTCAAGATTGCCTCACTGATGAGGTTGTATGTTTGAATATCGCTCTGTCCAAAAATGCTTTGTGAGAAATGTGCCAGTTACTCGCGGAAGGATGGTAGATTTTTCAGATTCATTCTGAAGTCTTCCTTCACCGATAAAACTGGATATTTCATATATAACCTGAAATGTGTTGAAAATGTGTTAAAAAATAAACAGCACAAGGGTATTTCATTTTAAAGCTGTTGTTCTCTGTATTAATGTATTACAAATACAGAACTTGATTGTGATGAAAAACCCTCTGCACAAATACATATGTAATAAACCATGGAATATATATTTATCTTAAATGTTACAATCTAGATTAAGTTACAAGAAAAAAAACATCAGTAAGCTAAATAGACTGCCTTCATTTTAAAACATAAAAATCAGTTGGTGTTACTGACTAGATAGAAAGTCACACATTAGGTACATACTACGGAAGTACAATGTATTTTAATTCAGAAATAAAATAATTGTAAACAAACAATGAAAAAGGGTGAACTGTGGCTTCATTTTTGCATGACATTAATAGGTTGATGTTCTTGACTGGGTTGAAAGTCACATAGTGGGTACATTAGTATGACGTATTTTAATCTCAGACAACTTCTTGTGAAATATGAAATAAATCTAGTATCAGTGGACAAATCAATTGGTGAAATCAGCAATATTCAGAGTTGATTAGAAGTTCCTGATATTAGAAATACTGCAAAATAAAAAGATTGTGATATGAAACCAGAATTTATTGAAGTAGAACATGGCATGAGACGGAAAAATACTAGCGGACTGATATCTTGTATCAAAATTCCTGTTTAAGACATTTTGTTTGAAACTTTTATTTTACATTGATTGTGAAACACGTTCTCACGCAGTTTTCTTTGGTAGAACCATTAATAAGCATATGCAGATAAAGTGTCTTGCTTGAGGACATTACACATAGCTGCTATTATCAGCAGCAGAGATGGACCTATGAACCCCGATTTTGGATTAGATGCTCTGCCACTGGACCATGCACTCAAAGTTTTAGACATGTGTATAGTTATACACGTAATAATTGTTGAAAATTACATTTGAATGTTCAAAGAGCGAGATCTGATCAATTGTAAAGTCCAGAATGGCAGCCAAATTTGAAATTCAAGTTATTTCCCTTAGACCATTCTAAAATGTATAAAGGTGAACAAAACATCTGAATTGGAGTATTTGTTCAGAGGAAATTCCAGTTTTAATTAAAATTATTTTTATGGTCAATTTGAATATCACTTATATATTGCATGTATAAGCTATGCCCTTAGAAATCTTAACACGTAACAAAAACTACTTGTAAATTAATGAAAATGTCGCGAAATTTGAATAATTTAAATTAATTAACTCTCAAGAGATCAGTGACAGTCATAAAATTTTAATTCAAATTATCTTCCTTAGACCACACAAGAATGTTTTCAAGATTTCTTTATAGCTCGCCAAAGGTTCACAAGTTAACTTTTGTGATCATCCTATGTCATAAACATTTGCTTCATACAACTTCTTTTCTGAAATCTCTTGAGAGATTTTCCGCAAATTTTGGTGCGAAGTATACTTAAAAAAAATGACGCTCCCAAATTTGTTCAAATTGGCACCGCCCCAGGAGTTTATCATTTATTTATTTTTTAAATTTCAAAAAAAATCTTCTCTTAGAGTAAAGGGGTTCTAAAGCTTTAATTTTTTGCATATATCATAAATTCACTTTCTCTCAGATATGTTCAAGCCATCACTAAAGGGTTAAAATCAGCCCTGCTCAAGGGACTCATATTCGGCATATATGATCCCCAGGAGTATGGGTTTCAAGCTTGTTCAGATAGAAGGTGCTAGGATCCAAGGAGAGCTATTGCCATGACCCCGGCATCGTCGGCATCGTCAGCTTCGTCTAAAGACACCCAGGTTAAACGTTTGTGTTTAAGTTTAAGATATCTATGCAACCACTCATTGGATTTGAATGAAACTTTGCATGTGTGTTCACATCATCAATGGAACACACACAGATAAGAACCATAACTCTGGATTGCATTTTGGCAGTTATGGCTCTTTTTAACCCATATTGATGTGCCTGTTCTGTATATTTATCCGACTTTTTAAGTTGGTTTTAATGTCACTAATAACATACAGCATGTTATATATGACGTATACAGTTTGAATGCTGAAGAAATGCATTGGGTTGAATACGAGTTAAAACCACCGTCCTTTAAGAAACTAGCACTTTCACACATAAAGATTTTGGAGGGATCTACGCTTGAACCTACGACCATAGCAGTGAGAGGTATGTGATCTTGGAATTGCACCTTAGTCTGCTCAGTCATGACATATAGAAAACAGTAGGTTTCATTAACAGTTACTGTTAGGATGACATATCAATGTAAAACACTGTATACTAACTTACTGACCCTAAAATTTATATTTTACCAAAAGAAGAATTTTGGAATAAAGTTTAACAAAAGTTTTACAAAGTTTTCATGAATATAATTTGTTTTTTTTTTTGTTTTTTTCAAGAAAACAGAAATTCATTGTAAATTTTATATAATTATTCTTAATTTATAAAAAATCATGTTTATCTTGTATTTCAACTGTAGGACTTAATATAAAATGAATATTTTATAAATTCTCATAATGTGACCTTGTATGTGATTTGAGACTACATTTTTGTGGAAAGGCCCATGTACAGATGTTGCACGGGAAAGGTTTCTTGCCTGTATGTTGTCTCATATGTACAGTCCTGTTGTACTCCTGAGTAAAAGCTTTATCACACTATGTGCACTTGAAGGGACGTTCCTGCGAGTGTGTCAATAGGTGGCACTTGTAGATGTAATGCAGCGAGAAACATCGTGAACACTTCTCACACTTGTATAGTTTATCTCCGATGTGAATCATTCGATGTGAAATAGTGAACTCTGATATGAGAAAGACATGGCGCAGAACTCACACACATAAAGTTTGATACCCAAGCGGGTGTGCATATGCTCTAATAACACATTTTTTCTAGAGAAAGCCTTGTTACAATCTCCGCATTTAAATCTGTTTTCGCCGTGAGTTGGACAGGCATTTTAAGTGAGTTTTGACAATGTGTCTGGAAGCCACAAACTTCGCATGTGAACCTTTTCTCTTTATTATGACTCTCCAAATGTTTGGATTGCATAGATTTAATGGCAAAACATTTACCACACTTTTCATACTCGAATCCCGAGTCTCCCTCATCATTAACCGTGAGATTACGGAGTGTGTACTCTTGCCCGTACTTACTACCACAAATCTTACTTACATACTTTCTACCAGTATGTGTAGTTTTATGAAAAAACAAGGCCTTGTTTGGATGCGAAAGTTTTGATACATTTTGTGCATGAATACGGTTTTACTTCAGCATGGGTTTGCTTGTGTGATTGCAGGGTGGATTCACTAGATACAACTTTCTAGCATATTTCACACAAAAAGATTTTTGTTTTCTTCAAACAGGTTTTTTTTTCTGGTTTATCATCATGAACTGTCCTGTGCTCAGTCAACAAATCTCCTGTTGCAACCACAGTCACGCAGACTCCACATTTAAATGATTCTTCATGTGTTGACATGTATTTAGTTAACGCAACACCTTTGGTGACAGTTTCATGTTGTTCGATATGGATATTAACCAAATCAAACAAATGAACAATATTTTTATTACAAATATGATAGGAATACAAAGCTTTTCCAGAATGCACTGCATTATGAAGAGGAAGTTCTGTTTGACTTTCAAAATCAACTTGTGTTTGCATTTGAACTGAGTTTTTTCTTTTCTTGAGATTTTGATTTAAGAGATGCACTTTGCATTTTGATTCCAAAGTCTTCAGTATTCTTTTCTAAGCTAAAACAATCACTGTCAGTACTTGTTACAGAAATTAAAGTATCGATAGTTTGTTCTGCAATAGCTTCTTCTCTATCAAGTTTGATGTCAACTTTTTCGGGCAATTCATCCCCATTTAAATCCTTCAACACAGAGCCAGTTTCCATCATGTGTTGTGCATGTACATGCGTGTCATCAAACCCAGAACAAGAGTCACCATTTAAATTGCTATCTTGAACCGCATATAAGTTAACTTCCACAAGGGATTGTGTTTCACAATCGCCAAAATTTCCATACAACTTATTGTCACAATCAACTAGATCACCAAATGTAACCTTTTCAAGAGTTTCTACAACAGCATTGTCATCGGTGCTGGCTAAATTGATGGTAGTTTGTGAATAATTACAGGTGGTGTCATATTTTGTGAATGCTGTTCTCGAGACGTGACCATAGTAGAAGGACCCACCTGCTGGATGGTGCTGTAGGTGAGCATGCAGTTTACAGAAAAGCTGGAAAACCTGATTACAGCATCCACATCTGTAGGTGACGCTTCCATCAACCAAGTCATGGAAACTTTGGTGTTGTTGATCTAAGTTTGATTTAGGGTATAAGTAGCCGTAAGGATCCATCTGTAGTCATGGAAGACAGTTGGCTATTCGTATATATCTGAAATAGTAATGATAGCTCAGTAAAAGTATATCCAAATATAACCATCATAATTATAAATACAAATTAACTTTTCTGTTAACATGTTTGTTTGATTGAAGTAGACTGCTTTTCACTGGTCGTGAATTGCTACAAAATTAGACCTACATGCTGTACAAAACTGAGTAATTATTGATTTATAGTGTTAAATGACATTTAATACAGATTCCAATTCACTCCCACAGTGCCGTATTCGGGCCAGGTACTGTAAGTATACAATCCTTCAATGGGGATTTAAAGCAGTCGGCTCTTGTACAGGGTGTCGTACACAGTTCATGTAAAAATGAAATTAACAAACCTGTGTTCTTCTCATAAACTTTCCAGCAACAGTAGCTAAATAGACTTCACATGAATTAAACTAAATTACACTAACCATATTCCACTATGTGGACACAAACCTGATTCCACTAGTAGCCGGCAGCAGAATATTTCCAGCAACTTCATCTAACGAATTTGGAAAATTTACAGGTTGGTTTTCAATCGGCCTTTTAGTCGTGAATCTTTATCAAAATCTTATGGAAAATTGTCAGGGCGTGTAGGAAAATCTTTCAATTTGCCTTTGATAGAGTTATTTTTTACCAATTGGGAACATTTATGGTGAAAATATACTGATTTTGTGTGACACCTCCTTTGAGATAGTAATGCATATTGAGCATTATTTTTTGAAATGCTTGTGGTGAAATAAGGCACATACCATATTGGCCATTTCACTCCTTTCATGTAATTTGGACGGATTCGGTACCAGTCTAATTAGCCACCAGGGAACCAGTCTGTCGATGAGAAGAATCCGACATTACCTTACCTACTCTCCTAAACAGACATCACCTACAAGATCGGCTCCATCCTATCTATAGCATAGGCCACTGCTTCAGCTGAAGTGGAGATCTTGGTAAGTCCATAATTAGCTAATGTGGTAATCACCATAAAATTATGCTGTTAAAAAATGTTAGGACTTTAAAATGAGAAAGGACATTAATAGATTAAAGTAAAATTATAAGTTCACGATGAAATTTTTTTTTCTAGGCATTCCAACAAATATTGGAGAAATAAGCGTTTGAATATCGACATAATTGTGTTGGCCATTTTAAAAATAACATTTCCGGTGTCATACATCCTATATTTAATTGGATAATTGATCTGTCATACATTGTAAATTACATATTAACATTGTAAGTGTAGGGTTATGAAATAGATCTGAAAATATGATTAGCAATAAAAAGCACCGAATTGTATCTTATACTTGATGCTTACCTTTTTTGTGTGATCGTTTTACGTAGCGAACGTTTGCGATGGCCTAATGGACTTTGTGAATTTATTTGCAGCAAGATTAATAATTATTGTTCTGTTTGTGAATTGATATGAATGTTATAATCTTATATTTCATTTTCTACATTGATAATTTTATGGGGTGGTAACAACACACAGAAAAGGGATTTTTGGTAAGTCGCGAAAACACGTGTCTTCTTTTTTGTTTATATCGATCATAATGACAGTTTTAAGCTCTACTGGCCAAAGGCCAGAAGTGCTTATGCGGTGGCGCGTTGTCCGTCGTCTCCAAAGTGTGTTAGCAGCACTTTCTCTGTGCCAATTAAACTGAAACTTCACATAGATGTTTCTAGTGCATAAGAGACTATACAGAAGATTTTTTTTTTTTCGATTTTAAATTCAAGATGTCCACCGTTACTAAAAATAGTCCAAAACTTAAAAAATCTTCTCATGAACAGCCCAACAGATTTTCAAAATGTTTATGTAGTAATGATAACCAACTATAGTCTTGTTAGATTTGTTCAAATGGTGTCCCTAGGGTTAAAAATGACCCCTACCCGAGGGTTCAATTAGGGGACACGTGTCATTATAATAAAAAAAAAAAAAATTTAAATGGAAATGATTTTGCCTATTTCTTTACAGAAGCATAGTTTGGTGAAGGAGGTTCAGATTTGTAAAAATGACTGGGTTCCACTGTCTTAAGGGGTCAGGAAGGGCCCCAAAAGGGTAAAATTTGGAAATTACAAAAATCGTTTTCTTTAGAACCAGTATGTCAGATATTTGTTCATATTTGGCATAAATTATCCCTATGTGTAGTGGTTTCATTGCAAGAATTTAGGAATCCTGTAATTTTACATAGGAATACTATGGGAAAACAGAAAATGTTCTTTTTTTTCATCTATTGAAGCAAAATTATTACTCAGTTGGAGTTCGGAAGTATCATCTAGTCATAGGAAATAAGATTTGGCTCAATAAGGAGAATTGATTTTCATAAGGGGCCAGGGTGGGTCAAAAAACGAGTTATAGTAGAAAATTTTCAAAAACATTCTTCTCAACAACCGGTCAGTCAAATTTGTTTATATTTGATATACAGTCGAAACTCGTTATTTCGAATTCCGTGAGTCAGTAGAGCATCCTCAGGCCCTCTTGTTAGTTATATTTATTGTTTTATTAAAGTTAGATATTGCATTACTCATTTCTCATTGATGTTCTGAATTTCACAAAGTACATTTTATACATTCAGTGAAGTGATCAATTTCATAAAGATTCAAACTCTGCAAATGGGTTACCCTTCTATTAAGGTGTAAACCCACCATTGATTTTTGTCCTTTATTCTTTAGTAAATAATAAAAGTTTGAAGGTTTGTCATTCATAGAGAAACCCAAATGAAAGAAGTGAAACCTACATTTTACTGTTTGTCAACCTCTGCACTATCAAAATATGATGGGAAAAGTAGGGGTCATGTGTCATATAAGAGATTTTTTTTCTGCTCAGTGTGTACACTGGTGACAAAGTGAAAGTATACTTACGAAATCATGTTTTCATACCCCAATTTCCAAGCATCAATTTTTTTGAAACATGACAATGCTATCAAAATGTTCAAAATTTATCAATAATGCCATGCAAATAAAAAAATGAGCATTAAAATAAGGAAAATGTATTTTTAAAGAAGAAGAAATGAGGATTATTTATAACCGCCATCATGTGACTACCCCACGGAAGCGCTTCCTTTTTGTAATAGTGGTACTATGCCTTTAAACCATATGGTTAAATAGGCACTAAATCACCCATCTGATCCGATCCTCCTGTGTCATTTGACAGTCTTGATCTATTCCAAATACTGTGATGGACAATATTGATGGGGGGAGGGGGGGGGGGGGGGGGGGGAGCATCGGCCTTGCATGTGTAAGGTTGTGGGTTGTCAGGTCATACCAAATACTTGAAAAATGCTACAAGAAACTTCCTCGCTTGGCACTCAGCATATAAGGGAAAGTTCTAGGTCAGGTCGTCCCGGTGTTTGTGTCTGGCATGATATTCTTTTGTGGCTTAGAATACTGTCTGAAACATTGTAGAAAGCAGATAGACCCCATACATCAGTGATCTTCCTGCAACAGTTTCAGTGATGATCGATATAAGACATTACCTGTATCTGTCACCGCTGATTCAAGTGGGAAAAATTTCTTCTTTGCGGAGATCAAATGCCATGAAAGAAATACATGTACCTTACAATATTTTTCTCCCCAAAAAACAGTTCCCATGGCAGGTCATTGTTAAATTACTTTGACTGTGAAGTAATACACTTGCATTCATTTAACAGTTTGGGCCGTTTCTTTATATATTCAGGTAAAATAATTAATATACATATGGTTCCTGTTGTTGAGTACATCTTTATAGTGTAATGTAGCACACTTTTCTACATGAAAAGAGATTCAGGTTCAAATCCTGGTGAAGACCTCAACACTTTCTACCATTGTACAAAACAATTATGTCAGCCAGAACTACATGAATGATATTGTTGTATAATACATACTTCACAGACATTGAACTAGTGTGATGTTTTTTATCAACTGTCTTGAAAACTTACTGACCAAAACATTTGAACTAATTTGTAACAGACTTGCATTGCTTAGTAAGAAACCTCTAACAGATATCCTTAGTTGAGATTGAACCAACATCTTCCATCTTAAAGACCGATGTACTTCATTGTACTATAAGGATGTGTTTTGAAGCTATATTACAGCACTGCACACTAATCATAAATTAAATCCTGTTTCACTGGCTACTACATTAACATAATTTGTTGAAAAACTTATAAATAATTAAAGGACAATAACACTGCCAAATCAATGGAACTAAACGCAAACCAAAAGTGGTTGCGAAACCAGTACATAAAAAAGCCAGTTTCCACTTAAACTGCAGCATGTTACATTTATATACACTGAAAGGAAAAAGAAAATATACATTTTGGTTTTTAAATTTATTTCATTATTGGCTAAGTTTATTCATGTGATGGAAAATGAACTGATTTTTCTTATTGTTTTGCTTTGAAATGAATTAAAAGTTGTTTTTGTTTTATCTAACATTATGATGAAGTATAAATATACAAAAATTATATGAAATACATTGATTGTTCCTTGACCTGTCGACGTTTAAAGGTATGTATACTTTCTTTTTCCTTTCACTGTACATTAATGCTACGTTTATATACATCAATATATTAAAATGAAACTCTTTAATACTGCTATTTTAAAGTGGTCGTACATCATGATTTACCAGTTGTATCACTGTGTAATTTAGTTTTGTTGCATGAAAAGCTCTACAATCTGAAAAAAATAATCAGTTTACTTAAATAATAAATTAAAATTTTCTTTTTTCATAGTATGCATAATATTTTTTATACGACTGAAAAACAATGAGTACAGAATACTAGTTTGGTCTAGAAACTCGACTTGCTCAGGATCCTTCCTTGCATATACGTGTGATACTATCGCACGCACTATTATGTCACATATCACTTTATTGCAGTCAACTTTGAGAGGCTAGGGTGGTTAGTTTAGTACAGTCATTAAAAAAAGTAATTTTATATTTAATTCTATATAACATGCAACAAATTAGCTTGTGGGTTCCAGTTCATCAATACACTGAGGGGAATAAAGGGAATGTTCTTAAAAACTATCTAAACTCAAGTGGTAATTTAATTTTTTAACCGCATCCCCTACAGTTCCCCATACTATGTTTCTCTCTGAAGTGAATTGATCATATATTACCGACCGACGCATTTCCGAACAAGCTTCGTAACTCCCCGTTTTCTGCCGAAGCTGTTTATTGGAAAGAGACGAACATTAATTTGTAAACAAAACCCGTTCTTAATTATGTATTAATAATGTGCTTTATATTTATTTTTTTGTTTGCAAAGTCTCTCAGTGATCAAATAAACATGTATTCTATCATCTGGAACAGTAAAACTGACTTAAATTAAAACAAAAAACGACCATTTCGAAGTTTAATGAGCCTTTAATATTTCTTTGATTTTAAGCATTCAATAAAAAAATGAACATTAAAAAGGGAGGACGAATAATTTTTATAAGAAATTTCAAGCTCTGCCCATCATTTCAACAAAATTGAAACTCCTACTCCAGTTGTTTTTCACCATTTTTAGAAAATGACCCATAACCTTTGAATTAGGAATTTTAGAAGCGTTTTCATTAACATTGGGAAAAATTATCCATTAAATATAATTGTTCAACTTCACAAAAATGTGCACACTTGCTTCTTTGGCCTTTTAATTAAAGAATCAATGTATTACTTAATTCAGAATGGGGAATACTTTGTCTATTTTATCAAGGAATTATGGAAGTTTCAATTTACAGTTATTGAAGCTTTCAATTGGGAATTTTTACCACTCAGTTGGGAAAAAAAGATACTATTTGCTAATTGGGAATTTGACCCAATAACGGTTATAAAAATGTTAGAAAAAAACACTACTCATTGGGATCATTTATGCCAAATATGAATGAATTTGGCTCATCAGTTCTTGAGAAGATTTTTGAAATTTTGAAAAAGACCCTTATAAGACTCCAGGGTTATGAGTTGACAAACTTGAGGGAGCTTCATATAACAATGCTTCACACAAAATTTGGTGAAAATCTGTCGAGCTGTTTCAGAGAAGAAGTTGTTTGAAACAAAAGTTAATGACGGACGGATAAGACACAGGGCAATCACAAAATGTTACAGTCCTTCTTTTTTCACCTTTTGTATGATTTTTTTAAAATATAAGCTGTGCCGCAACTACCTCAGTTTGTGTTGTTTCTATTCTTTATTTACATCATTATTTATGGTCATAGGTTCATATAAATATATACATCTAAATTGTCTTGTGTGTAATATAACGACGTTGGCTCACGGCTGTGAATAATGGCTATGTACAGACAAACCACTGCATAGCATCGATACGTTACATTACGTTACGTTACTTTACGTTACCTTACTTTACGTTACCTTACTTTACGTTACCAGAAGCTGAAAATATACATATAATACTTTTAAAAGTAAATGCTTTATATATACTCACTGTCTCCCTCTTAAAGCATATTTTGAGAGTTGCGAGTGCTTAAATTCGAGCCCTGAAAATATGATAAAAATTTATAATATCAGAATGTATTAACATTAATTAGACATATCAAAAGGTGAAACATTGGTAGGTGACTGATACCAATTCTACCCTACCAAGTTTTACCAAAAATATGTCCAACTACGTAAAATGAACAAAATATATATTTATCACTCCATATTTTCAGAATATGTCTGGGTTCTGAAAAGTTCTCACTGAAAGTTCAATTAAAATCAATTATACTGTATATTTACATGTAAATTTATATAATATCTATATTAAACTATATGATATAACAATCTGTTTTTATCATTTCTGCTGAAAAATAATATGCATATTATATATAAGCAATACATAATTTAACACAATTTATAAATAATGTTATCAGTCAATATAATTCACAACTGCACTATGTTCACGAAGTCTATATCAACTAGAGATAAAACAGTATAGCACTAAACACCTCCTTTCAATTAAACAATGTGGTCAAAGTCTGTTTTTATTTACTATAAATAATTAATAAATTAACCAAGTTGTTTTCGAATGCTAAATCATCAATGAAAATAATTCTCAAAGTAAACAATTAATTATATAATGTTTATACTGCAACAGTCTGAAATAAAACATAATAATTCACTTTATGCAATGTATAATACAAAAATGATACTGTTGTACTGGTATTAACTTGCAATTGTAAACTGCTTTCTCTGTAAATCAAAATTTCACAATCATATTCACCTACTGCCACTTCGCAGGAAGTTGATAAAGGTCAATGTGTAATGAAACTGGGTCGTTCAACCAATAGCCAATGAGATGTGGGCATTCCCAAATGTGAGATGTCGATATGCAAATTTAATCATGTGACTCAACCAATAGCTAATGAAATTGAAGCAATCTATAAGACCACGTGAATCCAAGCCAATGAAAGGTTACAACTGTTCATGAATGGAATTTCCATAGTAAACAAAGGTCAGAAAGTGTATTGACTGAAAATAGAATGTTTACGAGGCTGTCACTACAAAATTCTGTTAAATATAGATAAAGAAATAGACAATTAATCAGAAAAGAGTAACGTACTCATGTAATTATTTCCCTTCACCAAAGTTATGTTAAGTAGTGTATTTTCTCTCTTGCTTTACAAAAATCTTACTTGGTAAAAAGTTGTATATATTAGCTTTTTGTAAATTCATTACTTTTTTCTCCAAAATGATATGTATATCTTTTCACATTAATTTTGTTTGGGCACATATAAATTTTCTATGCATATCAATATTGAAAAATGTATAAATATATAATTACTGATCAATGGCCAAAGTTGAATTTTAAAATGACTCACCAACCGCTGTTCCACAGACTCTCACACACTGTAACTGTAAACACTATAGTTGTGCATAATATTAAATCAACTGTCAATATTGTCTGAAATTATTTATCAATCACTTATTATAATAATATATCCGGTTTCTCTATCATAGTATTTATGTAATTAATTTACACACACTTGTATAAAAACACATTTTGTCTATTTAACCGTGTTTCCTCTATCCGTTGATTGTGATATCACATTTCCACTGGATCTATCTGTCATATCTCGATTCCTCCATCCATCGTTCCTTGGTCATATCATGATTCCTTTATCCATCATTCCTTTGTCGTATTACGTTTCCTCTATCAATCATAGCCTTCATAGGTCTCTTGCACACACTATTTGGATATATATTTTAAAAAAAAAACGTTGGGCATCAGTGTTACAGTCCTTCTTTCTTCACCTTTTGAGTGAGTTTTTTTTAAATATAGGCTGTGCCACAACTAACTCAGTTTGTGTTGTTTCTATTCTTTATTTACATCATCATTTATGGTCATAGGTTCATATAAATATAAACATCTAAATTGTCTTGTCTGTAATATAACGACGTTGGCTCACGGCTGTGAGTAATGGCTATGTACAGGCAAACCACTGCATAGCATCGTTACGTTACCAGAAGCTGAAAATATACATATAATACTTTTAAAAGTAAATGATTTATATATGCTCACTCTTAAAGCATATAACAATATTTGCATTATATAATACTGCACAATACATCCTACACAGTATTAACAATCAGTATCCTTGTATACCTAATACCGCGATATACTTATTACCGCGAATGCCCGTATAATAACAATCTGGGAAGACATGCGCAAAGCTCCAACTTCCGTTAGCGTCGGCATTTGTTTGCATTTCGTATCGGCAACTGTTTTTTACTCAACACACTTAAGTAACCTTATCACGTTTAGTATTGATGCCATTCTTTACATGGTTGAAATTTTTTTAGACTCGCGGTATTAGGTATGACCAGTATACAATAAATATAAGACTTGTTTAACATAGATGTCATTTTATAATTATGTTGTGCACATTTATTAAACCTTCAGATACAGACTTATTACATTTTATATAATACATGTACATATCATTCTCACTGACTGCTTACCGATTTGTAGTTTCAATACAGAAACATTCTGATGACGGCCATTTTAAAAAATAACGGGATCTCGCGAGAATGGAATGAGACTTCCGATTTCCATATTTGGTATGGCGGGAAACACACACAACTCGCATAATATTTATTAAACCAGTTGGTAGGACGCCCAAAGCATCCTTTCCGTCACATATGAGGCTTATAATGTTCTTCTGGTCTTCTTTAAGTGGTCAGGGGTTATACAGGGGTCAAATCAGCCAAATTATGCAAAATTCTTACCGTCTAAGAAATGGTCCCAATTGTGCGTTATAGTTACCAGTCCACTCATTTTTACGCCATTCTCAGGGAAAATATATTCTCTTCACAAGTTTACATTGCAATAGTACACCTGAACAGGTTCATTTTCACACTCACACCGCTTTTTTTTTAAAAATAGATCATTGTACCAGTCTATTTTCTAGTTAGGCATTTTCAAACAGACGCTATTTTAAGTCAACAGTTAGGTAAGCTGATAAAGTGCGTTTTTATTTTAAAATGTATTTATATCTTATCACAAACTTTATTTATACAAGTCACTTATCTTTGAATAACATTGTTGAATTGTGTAGTATCATGTTCTAAATGTTGTTGTTTGTTTGTTTTTAAAGAGTTTCAGTTTTGTTTTTATGTTAAAATTATTTATTTTACATCGAATACTCACAACTTAGACAAATCACGATTGAAGTTTAAGCATATCTACTAAGCATATGCGGATAAAGTGTCTTGTTCATGAATTCAAGGTATCCTTGGCGTTGGATCGAACCAACGACCCCCCCCCCCCCTCCACCAGATCCTGGGTCCAATGCTCTATCACTGTACCATGATTAAAGGGAAATTGAGTTTACAGTAGACCCACGTAGATCCTATATTTGATATGCTGACCTACATTAGAAACAGTATATAGTGTGTCACTGTATTAACTTTATTAATTTAAACTAAATTAATTTTCTAACATCGTGGTATAGGATCTAAATGTGTGTTTTTTAAATGACACAAATATTAATAATATATGATTTATACCATAGTCTATAATTTAGATCAAAAGATCTGTCTTCTTTTTTAAAAAAACATTTCTCAAGTTCCATAGATTGCATACGATATCATTATGTGCAAATAAAGGTGATCGATAAGCCCATACTTATATCGTAGATTTTATGACACCATTGTAATTGTGGATTGCTTAGTGTCGCAAACTAGTACGACGGGCCTTTTGAACGCACATTATCGTATAGGGGTCGTCGCAAACAACTTTTGAACAGGTTATTTTAAAATTAACTTATTAACCATTTAAAAGCATTATTTTTGCATATATTACATGTAACTGTTTATTGTTTAATAATTACAGAAAGATTTCATCCAAATGTAATCACTAGCCTAAAAAATCGAATAGTTTAATTTGCAGACATTACTATATGAATGTTGAGCCGAACCCTAAACTTATTGGTCGTAATGAGACAGTCTAGAGTTTGGCATTATACTTCGCGCACGGAAACTTCCTGGTTCGGAGAAGTGCTACCTACCCGGTTATTGGGGTCAACTATCTTCCTTATTTGGTATTGATACGTATCAGGCAAGGACAAGTATTGCCCCCCTCCCCCCCCCCACCCCCCACACACACACACACATACACTGAAATCGTGTCAACTATCTTCCTGTTTCACTTTAGGTTTTACAACCATTTTAACCTTGTGGTTCATTCACCCTATATATACTGAATTATATTCATTTTTGCAGGCCATACTATTGCATATATTAAAATTAGACACAGGCACTCAAAATAAACAACTTTGTTTAACAGGTATATTCTTTAATTCAAGTTTTTGCATTTACCCCTGATAATATACGCTATCTGTACAAAGCTCTACCAACTGTGCAAATCAATTTTCTAAAATTAGCTTTCTTGGAAAATCCGAGTATGGCGTGACTTTTCGAGGCCAATAAATTACGTTTTCACAGGTACTGCATTCGTTGTTTCATTTTAGTCTACTTTCTCTTTTAAACACACACACACACACACACACACACACAGACACACACACACACATATATAAAGAGATAATTATTTGTGAATAACAAAGACATAAATGTACAGACCAGCAGACTACGGCGAGTGCGCCTAGCTACAATGCAAACCATAGATACAATATCAAGGCCTCTGCCAATCCAAATACATCTGGTGCCGACCATGACTTATATACTATTGAATTACATGCAACACATTTGGACAGGGTGGACAAATTTACATACATGAACTGATAGCTTTATATCAGTAGGATCCAGTTATGGATTCATGACTACTCACATGCTATGTAAAGGACATATTTATAAACCCGTTGGATCATATAGATACAGTGAATTCATATATACATATATACATAACGACTGATAACTTATTTAATTTATTGTGATATCTGGTCTGTTTGTTCAAATTGCACATAAGTACGTGTAATGTCTTTGCTTGGCCTTAAGTTAATTTCTATCATGAGATGAATCACGGTGTGGACTTTTAGGGGATTTCCTAACAAAGACAGGGAATTTTAAAGCAATCTGTAATTTGATCGATATTAAGACTTATAAAACAACATGGCAAGGTCGTTTGGTAACCAATCGGATCATTCATAAAAGCAAAGTCATCGCGAAAAATAAACAAGTTAAAACATATTATAGTAGTATGACTACAGCTGACGATGGTATAACAATACATTGATATTATCAGATAAGGAACTAGGAAGAAATATATGTGGAAAGTTTCACCATACAAATAAATACCATTGATAAACAGCGTGTTTGTTTTACGTTCCCACATATACGTTGCTATAATCTAGAAGGAAGACTTCCCGGTATGTGTCATTGCTGATTATATACACCACAATACAATCAAAACGATTAACCTTTATACACCAGGTAGTAAACAGTCGGATAGTGTTACAGCCGGTTACATGGAGAGTATTTATAGTTGAATAAAGTAACCCCAAACTACGATTAACTCGGTCGGTGTAGCATGTCTCACTATCAATGGGCCAGCGACCGTGAGCTCGGATCCCCGCACGGCTACAATCTCCGTTATGATTGAGTCTCGTTACCATTCGTCCATCAACACTGATTCAAGTGGTGGAAATTATCAGTTACTTGTGGAGATGGGTGTGCTCGAGTACTGGTTAACCTTTCAGCATCCGAGGAAAGGGTGGTTAGGTTAATTGATCGTCAGTTAGCCGTTGATGGCATTAGATGACGCCAAATATCCAATTAATCAATCAATCAATTAATCATTCAATCAATCAAGCAAGCAAGCGAATAAAACTGCCACATATTTTCACATCATAGAGGGGTTGATATACGCCAGGACAAACAAAAATTTATCCAAAGCTAATATTGCTAGGTATTTAAAATGCAACTGAATTTTAATATACACGACGGACCACCGGACATTGTTATTAGTGGAGTCGAATCGCATCAATACTAATACAATGTTTCTGTGCGTTTTTATATGTATTATCAAAACAATGCCAATGCATTGATGAATAACACCCAAATAATAAACGACACCACAGGTTGATATAACCACTCAAGTGCATATAGTTTTGTATGACATTGTCATTAAGTAAGGGGCGTCAAATTGTAGTAAACATGATAATTTAGTTCTGTATGTATCATGGCCATATTCAGTGGTTTGTTTACAAGAGTGCACACCGCCACATGTGCGTCGTTGCTACCCGGGGTACGAGTGCACATTGATAATGATTATTAAAACAAATCGTGTGGCAACAGCCGGTTAAACCCAGGGAATTATATAGAGTCTATACAAGTCCTTGGTTAAACCCAATGAATGCTATAAGATCAGATTGATCAGCTGTCGGACATGCAGCGCATGGTAACGGCACGCACATATTCATATCCACAATTCGTTTGACAAAAAATGAAAACAGCTTGAAAATAAACAGGTGATAAACATATTAACAATGATCGTTGAAATGACAAAGGCATTGTTTAGCGATTAATTCAACATGGGTAGATCATTTAGATTTTATTTGACTTCCTTAAGTATTTTAGACCGTGCCACTTTTATTGGTGTGTTCGATTTATTGTCACTTGACCAGTTAAGAGTTTAATGAAACAGCAGTAAAACAGCAAGATAGTTTCTACATAATGTGACCAAAATCTAGTACATATATCCATAAATATGCATTGTTATGTATATGACCATATAATATGTCATAAATGAGGAGTTAAATTGATTTAAACAAAAATTTGAAACACTTCCTATTCGCTCTTTATGGATTTATAGGATAGAGAACAATGTTTTCTTAGTGAGGCGCAGTTTTGAAAGACAATTAAATGCATTCCAAAATATGTTTACGTTTACCAAGGGAAACCAGTGTCAATGGGGGTATGTTTGCAATGACTTGCATGCACAATATCGGTGATACAAAACAACACCCATTGTTGCGTCAAGGTTAAGTACACGTTACTATTATTGGAGTATGTTTATAAATGGCGTTTAGGCATGTCGGATACACGCAGCATTTTTGCTCTACCTTGTTACTGTATAAGTAATAGAATAGAACAAAATCAAATATCCAATACATGTACATTTATTGTGAAAACAATATAAGCGCATCAAATGTGACAATAAAACATCCAATTGAACAACAACGACAACAAAAGCTTGTTTATTGTTTATATGTCATGCCGACGTAAAGTAAAATTTATTTTTTATTTAGTTTCATTCGTCAACTACAACAACAACAACAAACAACAACAACAATAACATCAGCGGTAACAGCTATAACAACATCAGCAGTTGCATTAACAACAGTAACAGCTACAACAACATCAGCATTTACAACATCAACAACAACATCAACATAGAAAATAGCAGCAGCAGTAGCAACAGCTCGCAACAAAAAGACAACAGTTAAATATCCAAAAGGACACTGTTGAAGCTACGATATTTAGAGCCCCGCTACTGGGTCACTAGCCCCGCTATACCGGGGTATAGGCTTTACTCGCTATGTATACGTTTTGTATAAAACTGAGGACGGGTGATTATTGTACTAGTTTGTTTTTTTTTCAACGATCTTAATCTCCATTATTTTCTATGTATCTTTCCTATCAACCTTATGTTTTATCTTTTAAATACTAACTTATACGCGTATCAACACACTGTATGTGTGGAGCACGTGGTCCAGTGGTAGAGCACCGAACCCATGATCGGAGGGTCGTGGGTTCGATCCTCCCCCACGGCTATGTGACGTGTCTTGTGGTGTATACCCAGGAAGACTTCGAGCGTGATTTGTCTAAGTTGTAAGAACTTGTTTCACATTCGACGTAAAATCAATAAGTTTAAACTACACAACACAGTATATAATAAATATACCTAGGCTACTGGCAGAAACTTTACTTTATCGGTCAGCATTTATAACCATCTAAAATTTCATCTCTTTCAAAACTGGTGAAAGTTTATTATTCAAAATGAAATAAACACCCCACATTAATTGTATTTTATTAACCCTATCCACTGATAGTGTTTGTGAGACCGCAGGGTGAAATAATTAAATTCTACCACGATACTAGAATATACTTGACATTCCTTCGGTGTATTTGTATGTTTACGGGTATCTCGCCATAAATGAAATATCACAGGCTATTGTTCGGGTGTATTGTAATATAATGGTGTAATGCGATATATCAGTTCACAGCCACGTGAAAAAAAATGTATTATCATTATGCATTGGCACGCAATAATTATGCACATTAAAATCTCCATGTAAACATATTAAAGTTAAACTGGGGCATAAAAAAGGGCAGGTATACATGGTATAACTAACTGAACGGTACATATGCCAAACTGAATTTGAATAATATTATAAGTATTATATAATAAGTTTAAGTACGCAATTTGCGAAGATAGCCGTCGGTTCAAAATCTCATGTAGAGCTTATGTTATTTGTTTATTGTCTTTCCGATTTAAAACAAAATTTACTGGCTTGCAAATGTAACTGTTTGAAGTTAAGGTGAATCCATGGTTAAAATTTGATATTGATTAAAGGACATCGTATACACACTTAATATGTAATGCTTACTTCCACATCCCGGACCCACATAAGTTAATTACTCATGGAAATTATATGTCGCCATAATGTTTATCCCTGCATCGGGGTTGACTGGTTCGTGAGTGGATCCCGCTAATTTGCAGGGTTCGAACATGGCTAGTTTAATTTTTAATTTGCACACATTTGTTTTTAGTAGCTCGATTACGTTATGAACCCAGAGTTGATAAATGAAGCCCGCTTCCTGGGCAGAATCAGGACTGAATGCGGTTAGTGATAGGCAATATAAAGCCCGCTTCCTGGGCAGAGTCAGGACTGAATGCGGTTAGTGAAAGGCAATATGAAGCTCTCTTCCTGGGCAGAATCAGGACTGAATGCGGTTAGTGAAAGGCAATATGAAGTCCGCTCCCTGGGCAGAGTCAGGACTGAATGCGGTTCGTGAAAGGCTATATGAAGCCCACTCCCTGGGCAGAGTCAGGACTGAATGTGGTTAGTGAAAGGCAATATGAAGTCCGCTTCCTGGGCAGAGTCAGGACTGAATGCTGTAAACGAGAAGTAACCGGTACCTCTTGAGCGGCCAACACTGCACTACCTCCCCTACCAGTGTCTTAAATTATAAACATGCATCTGCTACCTGTCCATAATAAGCCAGTAGGAGATCATCCGTGGACCATGGGCCAGAATATCGAGTGCAACAATTTCGGAAGCACATTTTATATAGCGTTATTAATTAGCGGTGTACGTTATCAGGTTGAAATAAATACTTATGGACCTTATTTGAAACACGCTTTAACTATTATCGTATAATAGAATAATAATTCAATAACACCGACATGGGGAGGTGTCGTATTACGGCAGTGTAAACTGTCACCTCGATCGATTGATTATTTGTGGTTAACTATCTCTGAAATGTTTGTATTTAAACAGAAAATGTCGAGTCTATTTTAATTCATATTGTTTTGGTGTATTGTGTATGTTACACGGTATTCCACTAACTAGTGGCTGCAATTTATGACACAGCTAGCTTTGAAATAATATGAAGGGGGCGTGGGTTTAACTTTAACAGTGTATTTGATAATGGGGCGTAAAACGTAGATGGGAATTCTCGAACACAACACCTCAGCAGTATACGAGTGTCACTATGTCAGAAAGTTAGTCCACTCGGTTACTGGGACATCGGTCAGCCCATGCGAACAAATACACATACAACGAGGTATACGGCATACATTAATATACATGCTGCCATGCTTATTAACCGGCACATTTTCGATTGTTATTCTTATTATTGTAAACTTATATACAGTACAGCCTATAGTATAGTACGATATAGGGTCTATTAAATATTATTGTGGAATGTTACATTACAAAGTTTTACTAAATAGTAAGTACTGGTTTCCTGGATTATTTCTGATTGGAGGGTCGTGGGTTCAATCCACCTCCGTCACGGCTATGTGTCGGATGTCCTTGGGCTAGACGCTTCCCCCGCATATGCTTAGTACTGGTTATACCCAGGACGACTTTGAGCATGATTTGTCTAAGTTGTAATATCGATGTAAAACGTAAACCCTGTGTATTGTGTACAGCGACAGTTGCTGCGGAAGTCTATTTGCGTCAGAGACATAGACACTGATTCAAGTGGTGTCTATGTATCTGGTTGAAGTAAACAGCAACCGAATCACGTGCCAACCAGGAAGTGGTCGTCAAGTGTGCGCTAATAAACACAATTTATTATTCACACAACATCCGATATTGTAGCGACAGCCAGCAAATAAAACATGTAGGGTATTCCCCTCGGTGTTAATCTAATTTATGCAGCGGTAATAAAGTAATAATTTTAAAGCTTTTTTTTAGATTTACAAGGGGTGATATAACTTACAGATAACCTTATCAACGATCTTTCAATATCGTATGTGGATTTTTTGTTATGTGACAATCTCGTTCACACGTTAGATATCTGAGTTGACAAGCTGTAAGAAACAGCAGTATCTGCTTGTATACAAGTCTCTGCTCACGTGCAAATGGCGTATGTTTGATGCATACATGTTAAAAACCATTATATGTCTTATAGGTGACCAATGGCGGATCTATTCGTTAAAAAACTCTACTGCCCCGCCCTTAACTCCAATATTTTATTAAAATCCACAATATTTCTACTGAAAAACATGTATGCCCTTATGATTTTGTGTTGCGCCTCATAAGCCCACCCATCCCCTTAAACTGGAATCCTGGCAGCCCACCTGAAAAATTGAAAATGTCGCAAACAAGTTGTATGGTGTTTACCGTCGCTTTCAACAAATTTTCAGTCATATTGCGACGGTGTCTACTTGAGACAGTACTCTGAGCGCTGTCACACTGGAGTATCATGCCGCAGACACATGGTATGGTACCCTACCCAGTTACATTATACTGACACCGGGCCGACCAGACCCAGAACTCTCCTCTAAATGCTGAGCGTCAAACGAGGAAGCTTCTAGTACCATTTTTAAAGTGTTTGGTATGACACGGCCGGGGATCGAACCCACGACCTTCCGCATGCGAGGCGGACGCTCTTCCACTAGACCACGCCGCAGTCTATGTTGCAAACAAATATGTAGTCTTGTTATGTTGCTGATTATTGTCCCATACCGGTATGTGTTTGCCAAGTAACAACGTGAACTAGAGGCAGATATAAGTGTGTTTGCTAAGTAATAACGTGAACCAGAGTTAGATACAAGTAAGTGTGTTTGCTAAGTAACAACATGAACCAGTCAGATACAAGTAAGTGTGTTTGCTAAGTAACAACGAGAACCAAAGTAGGATACAAGTAAGTGTGTTTGCTAAGTAACAACGTGAACCAGTCAGATACATGTGTGTTTGCTAAGTAACAACGTGAACCAAAGTCGGATACAAGTGTGTTTGCTAAGTAACAAAGCAGACCACGGCCACATACAAGAATGTAGATCTATATTAAATAACAAAGTGGAACACTGCCACATACACATATGTGTTTGTAAAAAAACAAAGCAGACCATGATCAAATGCTTAGTAACAAAGCGGAACCTGGTCACATACAGGTATGTGCTTGCTAAGTAACAAAATGGAATATGATCATATGAAACTATGTGTTTGTTAAATAATAATGTGGAACATGGTCACATGTAAGTATGTATTTGTTAAGTAACAAAAATGGAACATGGTCACATGCAAGTATATATTTGCTAAGTAACAAAATGGAACATGGTCACATGCAAGCATATATTTGCTAAGTAACAGAATGAAACATGGTCACATACAAGTATGTGTCTGCTAAGTAACAAAACAGTCAAATGCAAGTATGCGTTGCTAAGTTGCAAAGTGGAACATTGTCACATGCAAGTACATGGTAAATCAGTGTTTGTTATAAAACAAAGTAGAACATGGTCACACACACATATCAGTGTTTGTTATATAACAAAGTAGAACATGGTCACACACACATCAGTGTTTGTTATATAACAAAGTAGAACATTGTCACACACATTAGTGTTTGTTATATAACAAAGTAGAACATGGTCACACACACACATCAGTGTTTGTTATATAACAAAGTAGAACATGGTCACACACACATCAGTGTTTGTTATATAACAAAGTAGAACATGGTCACACACACATATCAGTGTTTGTTATATAACAAAGTAGAACATGGTCACACACACATCAATGTTTGTTATACAACAAAGTAGAACATGGTCACACACACATCAGTGTTTGTTATATAACACAGTAGAACATTGTCACACCCACATCAGTGTTTGTTATACAACAAAGTAGAACATGGTCACACACACATCAGTGTTTGTTATATAACACAGTGAACATTGTCACACACACATCGGTGTTTGTTAAATAACAAAGTAGAACATGGTCACACACACATATCAGTGTTTGTTATATAACAAAGTAGAACATGGTCACACACACATCAGTGTTTGTTATACAACAAAGTAGAACATGGTCACACACACATCAGTGTTTGTTATATAACACAGTAGAACATTGTCACACCCACATCAGTGTTTGTTATACAACAAAGTAGAACATGGTCACACACACATCAGTGTCTGTTATATAACACAGTAGAACATTGTCACACACACATCAGTGTTTGTTAAATAACAAAGTAGAGCATGGTCTCACACACATCAGTGTTTGTTATACAACACAGTAGAACATTGTCACACACACATCAGTATTTGTTGCTTTATAACACAGCAAACAAGAAAATTGTTAACTACATTTTTATAATAAAATGATGATTATGACACATGGGGTCTATTTACAAAATAAATTTTAAGGGGGGTGGGGACACATATAAATAATATGTGAGCAACATCATCTGGTTCAAATAATAAAACACAACTCCTTGTTTTTCTTTTATACTTTATTAATATCCCACTCATATAAAACACATATAATTATTAATATAAACAGCAATCATACAATCATATTAATCACTCATACAACTCAGCTACACTAATAGACACATATACCATAAAAATACTTATACTTGCCAATGTGTTTATTAGACTCGCAATGGAATTGATAGGTATAGGCATTTTAATCTTGTCTAAAATATTGCACGTTACAATAGCTAACAAAATCATAGTCTCTTTTTCTGCATGCACATATAATTGACCGAAAGGTTTCCGAGGACAACATTTTAGATTTTGATTTTCCGTACAACATTTTAAGACTAAGAAAAGAAACATTTTAGCCATACTTGTGAATTATTTGACACTAAATATAAATAATAATAATACCTAAAAAAAAATTTAAATTTGCATTATAAGAAATGACTGTGCCATTAGAACTTTAAAGAGTGGGCAGTTAATTAATACTTTTATGGTAACACATGTTTTTGATTTCATTTACATTATTTGCTGAGTTCACTGGTTCCCTAGTTTTAATACTCATTTTGGAGCCTGGTACCAGGGAAACAAGCAGGCTACAAATGTAACATTATAACTATCATTTCACTTATATATCAAATAAACATCAGTAAGTTTGAAATAAGAGAGCCAGTGCAATAAGTAACAAATCCCATTACCCTTGAGCACTTTATAATGCTTAGAATGGAATAACTTTTTTGGAAAACTGTGTTGGCTGTTATCAACTTGCTGAAGACATGTCTAGATAGTAAAAAAGAAACAGACTTCATGGCAATAGTTCAAAGTCGTGAACTTGACAGCAAAGGCATGACATCAACACCAAAGTCATGAACGTAACAAACCAGGCATCCATGAACTTAACAGCAAAAACAATGCCTCAACAGCAAATCCATGAACTTAACAGCAAATCCATGAACTTAACAGCAAATACAATGCCTAAACAACAAATCAATTAACTTAACTGCAAATACAATGCCTCAACAGCAAATTCATGAACTTAACAGCAAATACAATGCCTCAACAGCAAATTCATGAACTTAACAGCAAATACAACGCCTCAACAGCAAGTCCATGAACCTTACAGCAAAAACAATGCTCAACAGCAAATCCATTAACTTAACAGCAAATACAATGCCTCAACAGCAAATCCATGAACTTAACAGCAAATACAATGCCTCAACAGCAAATCCATAACTTAACAGCAAAAACAATGTCTCAACTGCAAAAACAATGCCTCAACAGCAAATCCATGAACCTAACATCAAATAAAATGCCTCAACAGCAAATCCATCAATTTAACAGCAGATACAATGCCTCAACAGCAAACCCATGAACTTAACAGCAAATTCAATGCCTCAACGGCAAATCCATTAACCTAACAGCAAATACAATGCCTCAACAGCAAATCCATGAACCTAACAGCAAAAAACAATGCCTCAACAGCAAATCCATGAACATAACAGCAAATACAATACCTAAACAGCAAATCCATGAACCTAAACAGCAAATACACTGCCTAAACAGCTTCATCATGAACTTAGCAGCAAATCCATGAACTTAGCAGCAAATCCATGAACTTAATAGCAAAGCCATGAACTTAACAGCAAAGACAATGCCTCAACAGCAAAGTCATGAACTCAACAGCAAATACAATGCCTCAACAGCAAATCCATGAACTTAACAGCATCACCATGGCTTAGCAGCAAAGGCACAACCTCAACAGCAAAGCCATCAACTAAACAGCAATAACAGCAAAGGCATCACCTAAACAGCAAAGCAATGAATTTATCAAACACATGAACAGAAAAGGTATGAACCAGCAATGACATTGACTACACAAAAAACTCTGGAATATAAGCGAAAAGTGCTTAACGTAAACAACATCAAAACAGTAATATTGAACACTTAAACTCATCATTTTCTTGAGGAAAAAACAGCACAAGCAAATTTCTCATGAAACCATTTTTTATCAATTCTATCTTATTGTATTTAATATCGTTTTCCACTTCTTATATCAGATATATCTGATCTTGTTATACTACTCCCTTCATTCACTCACAACAGTAAAGTGATCCCTATAGTAGCATTTGTTTGTTTGAATGTTAGGCGTCATTTTATGCCATCAAGGACTAACAGACAATCAGTTAACTTAACCATTTTTTCCTAGTGCCTGGAAAGTTAGCCAATATTCAAGTACATCCATCTCCGCAAGTATCTGATAACTTTCCAACTTGAGTCAGCAGTGAGACGAATGACAATGAGACACAATTACAATTATCATCACAGAGACTGTGGTCCGACGGAGATTTGAACTCACAACCCCTGGATTGACGGTAAGACAAACTACCAACTAAGCTATCCAGCCCAGGCTCCCTATAGTAGGATGCGTTACATGATACAAAAACTGCAAAATAGCATTTGTTATCTCTACTAGACACGAGACCGTGACTGTACAATGGAACATATTCATTAAAACTGCCCCATTACAAGTGACCAGACTAGTGTACATAATCTAACCAGATTTCAATTTCAATTTTTCGTGACAAAAATAGTTAAGATAAAATATAATTATCGTATATTGAAACTATTATACATTATAGCCTCAGGAGAACTGTGCATGTTATCATATGCTTCTTTATTGTTATTTTGTAACAGAATCAAATATTAACCTGCCAGCCATTACAATTACCATTAAAAGTTTCATTACAAAAATAATCTTTATTAACTTCATCTGAATTTAAGTGTGAAATAAGACAAACAGCAAATAACACTCTTTGTGGCACCATGCTCACTTGGATTGCTTGTGAATTAATTATTCTCTAACAATTTATACAATTATATGTATGGCATCATATACACTAGGATTGCTTGTGAATTAATTATTCCCTAACAATTTATACAATTATATGTATGGCACCATGTACACTTGGATTGCTTGTGAATTAATTATTCCCTAACAATTTATACAATTATATGTATGGCACCATGTACACTAGGAATCATTATTTTTTCAACAGATGTGTTCTTCAACAATGCACCGAGGAGACAAAAAAAAATATTTTCGGTTGTACCGTTTCACAAATACAGTCAATAATTGGCATCCATACAGATTTCCGACAAATCCTCCAAATGTAGACTGATTACCAGGTAATTTGTAACACTAAAAATAGTTTTGCTACGTTTGATTGGAGTAAAATTTGACATGGTTTTTAGGTACTACGAATAAACAGTTTCACTGAAACTTGACATACCAGTAAAAGTGATCAATAATGATGAAGACAAATATTAGTTGTATTAATATATTCTCTCTCTCTCTCTCTCTCTCTCTCTCTCTCTCTCTCTCACACACCCATAAATATATATATATGTAATAGAATAAAAATCTAAAAAACAACTAGAAATTAAATATAAGTGTTTTTGAAAAAATGACATTGCATATTTTACAGAGACATCTTACTTTGATAGAAAAACTTATCTATACAACCTATCGATGTATAACATGGACGGAATCACTATAAACACAATTTTCATGGATGGAATTCATTACAATAAACTGAAATATAAACCACAAGTAAAGCATATAAAGCTATAAATAGATCTATCACATAAAATCTGATATCATATCAAAATACACAGATAGCATTTATCAAAAATATTATCACATTTGAAAACTTCTCTTGCTTTACAAGCTGATAGGATACACAAAATAAATTTTTGTAGATTACATGTACATATATATTGTATATAGTGTACATTTGTGCAATCAAATCTGTTAGTCTGTAATCTGAGATAACAAAGACAGTAGTGTCACTTCTATCTTCATATTGCAACCTCATCTCTATGTAAACAATACTCAAGTTGTTTTTTATCGCATATGTATAAACACATTTCTTATGCAATAAAAAAAGTCAGTAACACTTACACCACATACTTTATAAACAGTATTACATTCAGTTTAAAACACACAAGTATATTTGTATACATACACATGAAGATATTGGCTATCTATTTACATAACGCGCTTTAAGTAAGAAATCTCTCTCTATAATATATACACAATACTACTAATAAAGTCAATGCAAAATATAATGATAGAAATTTAGTTTATACTTATATTATTTTGCTTTACAGTAATTATGAAAAATTTTATGGCACAACTTTATAATCATACCCTGGATAGGCTCATGTGGGGCATCCAGCTTCCGTTTCTCAGTCTGATGCTCTACTGCTGGACAAAGATAAAAGTACCTGGCAATTACGTTTATTGATTAGAACTTACTTATTTAACATCGATTATAAACCAAGGTCTTACAACTTAAACAAATCAAGCCCGAGGTCCTCCAGAGTAAAACCAGTACTAAATAAATGTAGGAAAATGACTTCAAATCACGGAAAGTTAACTACATTATATATCCTCACAATGCTCTTAACATGGGTCAAACAGGTTGTTGGTTCGATCTTATTCTATTTTATCAAAATTCATGTACATACTAAAAGGCAGATTTGGGAAATGAGACAACTGGTTTCAAAATGATACAGGGAATTTGTTTCTATTACTTTTCCATGAAATCAAGACACAAGGCACAAATAGAATTTTGAGAAAGCAAACTACAGAAATTATAATATACTAATATGTTTCCTTGTGGTCTAAGTCTTAGAAGTTGTATATATGATAAACCACTCAGCATTTAGAATAACTGTCTTTTTCAAGTCTTCAATCAATTTGTATATGCATAAAAATACACATTAATGAATCACATTTTAATTTATAATACACATTATAAATCAATCACTTTACAGGGAATTCAGGATATCTCACCCATTCAGTACTTAAAACACATCCTCGATCTAAGTTATCTATGGCATATCAGTTGTGCATACTCTCAATTTTATGAATTATTTAATTATCTCAGGATGCACTCTTTAATATATTTACTGTTTGGATTAAATGACACTTACCTTTTAATACTTGTCACAATGAGTTATATTTGTACTTATACTGGACAAGGATATCAATTTAATAATGGGGCACCAAAAGAGAAACGTAATGCTAAGATAGTGAAAATCCCAAAACTTCACACATTATATATATATATATATATATATATATATAATTATATATACATTTATTTTATTGGGAGGAGGAGGACCCTAGGATGAATCTGAGTAGAACCATCGTCCTTCCACAAGTAACTCTCAAACTTTCTCACGTAACATTTAAGAATCAAGTAGGACTCGAATCTACAACCTCAGTGGTGAGAGGTAAATGATCTTGAGAAGGCGCCTCAAACCACCAGGCCACAGAGGACTCCACACTGTAATATACCAATACATTTTATAACTACAGCTAGTGTATTTTAATTGTAATTTTCATTGTAATTTTTAATTCTTCTTCAATCTATTTATTTCTTACCACCACTCAAGTGTCACCCATGAACCCACCTATGGTCATAATATGGAGAAAAGCATTATAAGGAACTATAGCTAACCGATAATAACAATACTGTTCACTGCACAAGTCAAACAACCCCAGACCACATCTCCACCCACCCTGGAATTGTAAAATGAAATTGATAATTTTATATATAGTGATATACGGATAAACTGAGACATTGTCTATTTACAATGCTATGTGATCTCATGCTATAAATACAACATCAGTACAGTTTCTTGTCTAGTAGACTGACCTTATATGGTCATTAAAATATAACCAACCTTGGGGAAAATCTTGTTTAACAATGAACATACACCACACTGCTTTATCAATATACATAAACACTTCCGTATAGGGATGGAAGAAACTTTGATTTACACTTAATTACGGTTCTTGCTTAATGTCACACATTTGCAATAGTCAATAATGTGTACATTTATATTACAACTTGAACAAATCAGTGCTAACCATGTATAGAAAAATTGTCTCGCTTAAAGACATCACACAAAGCCAGGCCAGCGGATCAAACCAACGACCCTCCAATACTGGGTCCCGTGCTTTACCATTGGACCACTTCTCATTCCTATCAATTTCATCATGCTTGTATCTATATGTGATTCATTATCTTAACACATGCATATAAAAATCAATATTAGCTTGCTTTTTTTGCACTGACTTTATAATTATGATGTACAGAATGTTCTATATGGAGTTATGTGAGTAGACTGTGAATATAAATGAAGGATGATAAATATAACAGTTATTTGAAGATAAGATAAGAATTCTGTGATAAGCACTGGATTATAATTAGCCCCCACCCTAATTAGACATGTGTACCAATTCAGATTTTGTGTTGCAAACTCTATGTATGCCCCCTCTAAACTGAAATCCTGGATCGGCCCCTGTACAGGGTAAACTGAAGATACATAGCATGTACTTGGATTACGGCTAATTTTTTCAGCATGAAACATCACCCCTTTACAAATATTCCACAGAATCAAATGTCTGTTGATTCAACTATTCAACACTGTGCTACTACACTTTACCTATAATTATTGTGATTGTCATGTAGCGCATATATATCTCATCTCGTTTACCTACCATTCCCCCAACCCATCTTGCCCCTTATGGTTGACATGTCCTAAATAATACACAATAATAATAATAACATTACACATTATAATAAGGTTTGTGGAAAAAACAGGTCTTTAATAATACATGTATAATAGTAACACAGAGACAAGTAAATGGCACTTTAGTATTCTACACTGACATCAGGAGTGATAACAGGACAAGCAGTAGTATTTAATGTGTACACCATTTGTTCAACACTACATAGTTCACTGTCAACATGGGCGTGAAATAATTACTGCTCTTAAAACAATCTGAATTACATAGACTGCAGTTTCCTTTACTTCAAGGACTCTCATATATATACAACGTTGCATGGCTGCAAAAACGGATTTAGAAGTGGGTGGGGGGATCAGAATCTCCCTGTGAGACATGTATCTGAAATATTGCTAAATGACAGCATTTTATTTTCAGCCAAAATATTGAAATTACTTAATAAGTCCCCAACAGACAGTAAAATGGTGCAGTCCACCTGCCCAATAATGCGGAGTCTGCCAATGGGGTATTTTATCATACTTAAAACAGTAACAGTGTTTGAAATAAACGAGATATTTATGTACACATTGTTTATCTGTTAAGCATGGTGCACCCACTAAAACTACAAACTGCATATACTGTACACATATTGATTACAATGTCATACACACTTAATAAAACAACTTGGCATATACTACCCAGTAACAATACAATATAAACATGATTCAATACATGTGAAACAATAGTATTTACAGGACAATCTATCTTATAATCACTGGTAAATTATGTAACAAAAATATTTAAAAAAAACAAACACTTTTAGATCTTAAAGACCATTTGGCACACTGCACCATTGTTATTCAAGCTGCTTATATAGAATCAATTAAGTGTCTGTAGACCCCATATAATATGTACCACTTTCAAAATAGGAAGGATTACAAATATTGTTTTAAATTTACACGGCCAAAACTGTCTTAAGCAGCCAGTCAAAGGAAGGAGCAAGACAGGTAGTTTAGCTGCTATTACAGGTTAATTTGCTCTGAAAGTAAAAAAAATGTGAACTGGAAAATAGCAAATGTGGCTGCTTAAGACAAGTGGCTGCTCAATAGAGGTGACCTCTTACACAGGTTTGAGGGCACTCGTAAAATTAGATTATTTGGTTGATTTATGTATGTTTTAGATTATCACTCAACTTCTTTTTTTCATAGACGGGTCAGGAATGTAGGAAGGCATACGCACATGCACATAATGTACATAAAAAATGCCAAAGACACATTAAAAACCGAAAGGATCTGTGTGGGCGTGGGGACGGTAGAAGTTTAACTCCTACACCCCACACAAAAATGAAATAGGAAAGGGACATCACCTCATGCTCAGCCACACACATGGATACTTCTAGTTTTATCTTGAACTCAAATAGAGGACATTAAGTGATTTATTTAAAGAACATAGATATATACTACTTTAATTTGCAAAACTATGCAGTAATGTATTTACCAATATACACCAACATTGTATTTATGGTAACAAAATTCCCAAGGGGAGCATTCCTGGACCCTAAACCTTGGTGTGTATCTGTAATTTGGACCTAGCTACGCCCCTGCAGGTGCATACACAATAAAACACAAAAGGAATCAATTCAAAATCACACCCAGGTAAATTCCTCTGCCTATTTTGTGGTTTAGATTATGATTTCAAGGTTGCTGATAATATTGAATTTAAAAATCTATTACAGAGATTAAGTTATAGTTGTTATAAATACATATCAATTAAGGAATCAATAACTGCAGTCTGGGGCTACTTGTGATGTAGTCTGCATCACTCATTTTATTCTGGCTGTTTGTATCTTATTTCTCTGTCCTAAGAAAACAATGTTGTCCTGGCAACTGCCCTGAGGCGAGAACGACTATGCTCCTCCACCCACTGGCCATGTGGTATTTGTCAGTGTTAATACAATGAGGTGTTTACTTAGAGACTGTTCACTTGTCTAAGGAAAATGGTAGCGACCAATATAGATTTTTATTGGATTATCAGCTTGTTTGATTGACAGCCCGCGTCAGGCCAAATGGGTTCCAGGTAAGAATAGGTCCACTGATGACCTCTGCAGGGGTGTGGGGGCTAGGGAAAGGGGATAAGAATCCTCTAAAAGATGACTGATGGCGAGAATAAGATCACTATAGAGAAAACTTCAGTATTCTATTTTGAATTTACTGAAACTCTGCAGTTCTGCACGTATCAAGGTTCTAGGTCCATTCTATGTGTCCATATGTGTGTGTGTGTGTGTGTTTTACTACATGTATGTTAATTTGTTATTTTCATACATGGAGAGTGTGTCTGGAACCTTCATCCCTGTTGGTGTCAAATTACCTTTTTGTGTTGGTATGCCGTAAAACCCCAATTTATTCATTGATTCATTCTAACAAAACATCTGAACAGACAAGCTTGTTGGTTACACACACTGCAACAGATATACGTTAAATGCACAGGTACTGAAATCAATATCTGCTCTAGTATTTATGCTATAATTAGATGCTTTGAATTACCTTTTTGTGTTGGTATGCCGTAAAACCCCAATTTATTCATTGATTTGTTCTAACAAAATGGCACAGTAGTAACCAATATCGATTATTATTGGATTATCGACTTATTTGATTCACAGCCCGCATCGGGTCAATTGGGTTCCAGGTAAGAATAGGTCCACTGATGACCTCTGCAGGAGTGTGGGGGCTGGGAAAATGGAGATAAGAATCCTCTAAAAGATGACTGATGGTGAGAACAAGATCACTGTAGAGTAACTTCAGTATTCTATTTAGAATTTACTGAAACTAGATGCAGTTATGCAGGTATCAATGTTTTAGGTCCATTCTATGTGTCCATATGTTTGTGTGTGTGTGTGTGTTTTACAACATGTGTGTTAATTTGTTGTTTTAATACACGGAGAGTGTGCCTGGAACCTTCCTCCCGGTTGGTGTCAAATAACCGTTTTGTGTTGGTATGCCATAAAACCCCAATTTATTCATTAATTCATTCTAACAAAACATCTGAACAAACAAGCTTGTTGGTTACAAACACTGCAACAGATATACGTTGAATGCACAGGTACTGAAATCAATATCTGCTCTAGTATTTATGCTATAATTAGATGCTTTGAAGGCCATTTATACCATATTGAATTCCTAACATGGAAGTATATATTTACATATTAATAGTTTCAACAGTCATAACAGAGTAAAAAAAGATTAATGGCAGTTCAATAAAAGCAGATAATAAATAGTTTAAATGATAACTATTATAGTCATGTCACGTCTTTTCATCAAACCAAATAAATATTTAACCCATAATAATAGAATATAAATAATATATGTATTACATACAATGCCTTTGTTAAATGTACAATAAAATAATATAAGTATGTATTTGTTAAAAATATAAAACATGTTTTATTATTTCCTTTTATGTATTATTTTTTTCTGTCATTGTTCCATTTACACATTCTTCTTCATAACTGCTTTTTTCATAGCACGCATAGAATAATCAGAAAAGTAAAATCTTTACTATTGTCTTGATGCAAACAACTTCTGTTACCAAGGTAACTGGTGTTAACCATCACCTGATGGAAACATTAGTATATTCAGCAGAAGCTTACTGCCAATCAAAGTATTTGTAATATTAATGTAACAATACAAAATACTGATTACACCTTATGCAGAAAGTGTTATAAATTTATTTTTAAAAAAATTCTTCTCTTCTCTTCAGCAAGATAATACTTTTTAAAAGGCAATTGTTTCCTTTATACATATTAAGATTGAAATAATGGCGGGTGGAGTTAATTTACAATTTAATAGTTTAATTTGGATTATATAACAAATATAAGTGGCAGATCTTGGTGAAATATCCCAATATGGACGAAATTTCTTTAATACTCATGAAACCCGTATGTGACCTTGAAAGTGACCTTTACATTATCTTGTCTGGCCACTGAGAATAACTGTCAGATATAGATATTCATTGATTGATGATTAAACGAAAAGCAAGGGGGCTGAGATGGCCTTGATTTGCTCACCTTGTCAATTACGAACTCAAGTTAAGACTGTATTCTGTTATGATGAGGTCATATTGTACATTGTGTTTTATATTAAAAGTTTTATAACTAAGACATTTATTGTCTAATTTGGCCAGTTGAGAAATTCTTTTAGATCTTATTAGTGTAAACTTTTGTCTAAACTTTATTTATTTTACATCCTTGAGAAACACTTTCTTACAAATTAACGTATGCAAATCATGTTTCAAGTCTTCCTTGGTAGAACCAGTAGATAACATGTTTTGCCCAAGGACACCACACCGTGGCAAGGGATTAAACCCATGACCCCCTCAATCTGGTGTTCTACCACTTGTGTTAGCATGAACAATTAAAACTTTGATTAAAACATTATGAAGCCACTATGTCTACAATGTAAGGCAATGTAAGTTAAACAAAAATAAAACAATAGTTCACTCAGTATTCATGTATACGGTACTAGTATGACCCACTCAAACATTTAAAAAAATGGAACTTTAATATTTTTTTTATCACAGATAAGAATTGTGAGGTTATGCAAATATATTAATTTTGTCAAAACCTCCGATTAGACATTGAAGAAAAAAACAAACTGATACATGATGTAAATGTCAAAACCAACCACAAGAAATTCTGACATTTGACAAAGTCTAAATAATTGATATGGTAAGATTTCAAACAGAAAGTAGTCTCAAATAATGCAATGGGATTATTATTAAATATAAAACTACAGTCAAACCTGACTTAAGCAGTCAGTCAAGGGAAGGAACAAATATGACCCTTTAATACAGGTTGTTGCTTAATACAGGTTAATTTGCTCTGAAAGCATAGAAATGGTAAATATCAAATGTTGCTGCTTAAGACAAGTGACTACTTTATAGAGGTGACTGCTTACACAGGTTTGACTGTATATTAAGGCACAGCCAATCAACACCGACTTCCAAGCCAGATGACTGTTACACTGAGTGATCCATATTGTCCTACTTGTAGTTACATCTACAGGTCGTCTTGTCTTTTTATCTAATTTGTGTTGGCCTCTACTCATCATCGTCACTCTTCCTGCTCTTCTTCTTCTTCTTCTTCTTCCTATCCTCCTCTTCCTCAATGATCATATCCGACTCAATTGGTGCAAGTTTCTTATTTGGCATGTTGGGGAATTCTTCAATGTTTGCAGACAAACCTCGTGTTTTTTAACTACTTGGAGGTACTGGCAATGACCTGAAAATAAATTAACTGACAAGTTAGTTTAAAATCTAGTAAAATCTGTTCTTTTTTTTGTTGTCATCATTTCAACATTTATCTATAAAGGATTTTTACTGTATACATAAAAGAATATTTGTTCAAAACACCATCACCTTATTGACATGTTTGTATTAAAAACTTAGTACACTACACACTTGCAGACACTTTCATTTCAATTTTTATAAAAATGTTAAAGAAATATCTTCTTTAAGAGTAAGAATTTGCTATATTTTTATATTTCATACCTTGTAAGTGGATTTTGTTTGAATATCTAGCGTTATTTTTCTGCCATTAAGGGCTATCAGACAATCAATTAATCTAACCACTGTTTCCTGGGATCCTGGAAGATTAACCAGTACTCCTATTCCACATGGAGAGTCCCATCTGGCCACAGTCTCAATGATGATTGATATATAACATTGTGTCACATTCAGCTCTCACAACTGATTCAAGTGGGAAAAATATCAGTACCTTGCAGATATGGGCATGCTTGAGTAACTGGTTAACCTTCCAGGATCCGAGGAAAGAGTGATAAGGTTCACTGATTGCCTGTTAGCCCTCAAAGGCATAAAAATGATACAAAATATTCCAACAAGCGAACCAAACATATCATTCCGCCACTACAGAAGGTATTACACGAGTAAGTCAGCATATTGACCATGCATATATATTAGTCTAAGCCAGAGCATCATGAAGTAAAATAGGAGGGCATAATTATAAACAAGTGTTGCGTAAATACAGGAAATTTGAGTTTATTACAAAATCTAAAATTCGGTCTTTTAATTAAGAGTCCTGTAACAACTTGAAAAGTTGACTGAAGATACAAATAAATAAGCTGTGCTGGTCAACCACCAATGTGTTTTACAGAGACAAAAATTAGTAGCATAGCAGTATTACATTTCAAATAAAACCACCACAATACAGTTTAACAATGACATGTGATTATGCAAAGCAGGAAATTAGTTATGATATATTATATCATAATTATGCACCTGGATGTTCTCCCCCACTGTAGAAGTGGGTAGGCACACCTAGGGGATTCAGACACATTTTCGAATTAGGCTTCTAGTTTCCCTCCCCAAGTATGACACTTTATTCCTCAGGATTTTAGTCTATTAATATATTGTCTTGGTGATAAACTTCCTTTGCTTATATCCTTGCTGTTTTATCGTCTTCTTCTAATTCTAGTTTATTTCCCTTTTTTAATTACCGGGATGTGCGTACCAACATTCCCGGCAGTGAAAACACTGACAGAAACATAACCATCGTTGGTATCTTAGTAAAGAGTACCCAGCATTCTTCACTTCGGCACATTTTTTTCTTACTTTAATGTTTATACATGTATTACCATGGTAATTAGATCATGAATCATGGATTAATTACCTATGTTGGACAATATTTGTCTCTGGTATCCCGTCTAGTTTTGGGTATATGTCTGTCTTGGACACAGTACTACCAGTATCTCCCCTACAACATCAACACACAATATCAACACACAACAATATTCAATCCTCATTAATGATTGCAGCTATCATCATCTCTAATTATCAATCAAAGATTAAATATTGACCTTTTTCCCTTGGGGTCAACACTGGTAAAATATTCAGGTATATTCTTGTTACAGTAGAGTTCAATAATGGCAAAGAACACAGTAAAGCATTAATACACTACATTGAAAGCTAAACATTTAAATATAACTAAAAAATTAAATGATATGTTTTGCATTTTACTAAAGATAAAAGGGAAAAGATGTTGACAGTAAAACCTAGATTTGGATCATTAAAAACACTACCAGATTGTGATATATAGTATAACTGTCCATAAAAGTATCTTATCATAATACCAGTTTATGACATGTATGCTTTTCTGAAACAAAATTGTTTTTTAAATGTTTAAAGGGAATATATCAGGATTTAAATAATAAATTAAAACTGGTTAAAAACAATTAATTCCAATTTAATTTTATCATGTCTATATATATATATTTACTGATCCCTTATTATCAAAAGTATACCTATTGAAACATGCCAAAATAATATTCTGAAAAGGGATTTTCTTACTTGGGCTACGATTCTACGCTAAACTAAAATTGATCTCCCTCTTAAAATGGCAACATATTTTGTGACATATTAAATGGTTCATGTGATTACATTTTGATTTCTATATGATATACAGGTTTACATGCAGTTAAACTTGTTTCATTTTAGAAAGAGTCTGAATGACAATGTGAAGGTTGTCAAGCAGTATTTAAGTGCTGTCTATCTTTAGAATGGGGATTTCCTTTTAAGTTTACCACTCCGATTTAAATATCAATTATGTCATGTTTCGTGGATTTGACAAACCAAACCATCTGGATTTTAATTTTTAACGATAATGAGATGCTTTTTATCTAAGATAATTGTTTGTTTTAAGATATTTATAGCACTTTTTCAACTGATATAATCCCTTTAAATTACCTTATTTTTGTTTGTATGGGGTTTTATGTTCCCCCCCCCCCCCCCCCCCCCAAACAGTTTTTCAGTTATTTAATGTTATTTAGTGTTCTTGGGATCCAATTGGTGGTTAAACCAGTACAAGACACACCTTATCTCTACAAGTCACTGACTACTTCCTACATGTTCAAAAGTGGGAGATTTATAGTTGTAGAACAAACTTCATGACCAAGGCTCACAGAGGCTGTGACCAGGAAAGGATTTTACTCACAACCTCTGACCGACCATGTTCACAACTCTGAACACATTGCCTTCATTCAATTGTCAATCTTACTAATATAAACTACTCTTCGACATGTTGTTTTAAAAACACCCAACAAGCACTTTACACACTGTCAAGTATAGTTGGTGATAATCGGAAAATTATGTTCATATCTAATCATTTGTATGATAATAATATTAGCGCCCCTTAATAAATTATTATTTTGCCATACATGTATGCTTATAATCTTTTTTGTTTAAATCATACTCTTATACATTTTCTTGGTGTTAAACTGATGCATAAACATTATTGTATCAGCAAAATTTCATGGAAAAACTTGTGAACGGGAAGATTTTATTGGAAATATGGCGAAACAATTTCTTGACATTCTTAAATACAATGCCAATGGCAGTAAACTTTCAACAAAAATGTACACATGCATACATTACATACCAATGCAGTATGTATTGGCAACATCAAAATGTGCTGCAACTGCAGTGTGGTAGGTTAGCTACAGCTACATGGATTATTATATACAGAGCTACAGGGGCTATAATAACATGTATTTGCTTTATGCTACATTTATACACTGGATTAAACTAATAGTGGAAGAAGGAAGAGATTTTTGAAAGGGTCATTAATAAAAACATTAACAAATTGTGCACGGATTAATAAAATGAGGTAAACAATGCAGCTGCGGATCCAGGATTTCAGTTTAGAGGGGCTCAACACAAAATCTGAATGGGCATATATGTTTTTTAATAGAAACATATGGAATATTAATAAAATATGAATCAGGGGTGGGGGAGGGGAGATGCACTCCACCGCATTGGTGGTCTATGGGTAGTGTCCCCCTTGCATGCAGAGGGTCTTGGGTTTGATCCCTGGTATTTCATACACAAGACTTGAAATATGGTACTGTAAGCTTCCTTCCCTGGTGCTTAGCATTTAGATGATAGGTCTAGTTGGCCCTATGTCAGCATAATGTGACTTGGTGAGGTATCATATAGATGCATTATAAAATGATAGGAGTAATATTATGACAAAGGTAAACAAGTGAGCGAGATAGACACTTAAGTCTTGTTCCTCTTAAAACGTCCATTCTATCCTTTTTCGAGCGCAAAGCTAAGCTTAATAAAGGTTCAGCAGTATACACAGTCATGTATGTCATTAAACAGATATGTCCAAAGAAGCATTTTTTTCATATACATTTTGCACAGACGTATAAAATATTGAACACTGGCCCATAGTCAATCAAATTTGGCATAAAAAACCTCATCTCGTAAGAACACAGCAAATATTTAACTTCATATAATGCTGCAAACCCATGAATAAATGCTATCCTATCCCTAATAAATAACCTGTTGCCTCTGAAGTTTTTATTTCAAGGGTCCACTTTTTTTTCTTAAAAATGCATCACCCCTGAGGGTAGCTATTTTGGGGTTACAATTCATGCATTTCATTACCATCCACAAGACTAAGTTTATCACCTAAGCAATGTCAGAATATTAATTCTTGATAACCTATTAGTAATTCAAGGGCCATAAATCTGACATTGAATGTCAGGTTTGGCCAGTTTATAAAATATTTCAAATGTTATATTTATATAATTTATAACTATTGTAACTATAAGATTGGTCAAGATCCAATGAGTATATGGATGAACAAAAAGTGACCTTTAGTCTTCGGCCAAGGTGAGCTAAATGGTTATGGGATTCCAGAAAGACTGAAAAAAGATGTCATCAGTGATGACAGTGATGACACCAGTGACCAAACATTAGCAATTACAATAGCTTAGAATGAGAGCAATTAAGTAATATAATCTAGCAAAGTCTCTTTAGAACACAACTGCATTGAATCTACACCATACAGATTATGGAGGAGGCATTGAATTAACAAGAGAGAACAAAAATTGTTCTGACATGGCCTTAGTTAATACCAATTTATTTTAGCACAATTGCACAGAAAACTTAAAGCTTACATGAGCCACTCTGGAATCCTGGGTAGAACCAGTACTGAGAGTTGTCATTTTAGAAGCATAAGGTCAAGCTGGGGATCAAACTGGAAAATTATGGCATAGGCAGCCAACACTCTATCCACTACACTACCAGCCCGCTATACCTTGATTTTGCCAAATTATTTTGCAGCAAACTTTTACAGGAACTTTATGAAAATGATAACATACCTTTGCAGGTGTTAGTGACTTTATTGTTAGTACTATAATATCTATATATAATGGTTAACATGTTTGGTTAACTTATATTATTTATGACAATTTGGTCAAGATAACTTGGGTGATCAAGCAAACCACTTACGTTCGTTGTTTACGTTTCTTTTTCTTTCTTTTTTTTCTCTCACTTAATTCAATGTACAAAATATTGTTAGTTAAAGCTGTTAATAATGCAAGAGTTTGCAACCAGAACGATCCAAAAGAATACAAAACCATTGGCCAAGAGGGCCTGTGAAAACTCTACTGGACACAATAAAGAATTTTGCATATATATGTACGTGATAGCCTAAGGAAACTCCCACGCACATTTGTCTAATGTTTTATAATTGGTGCAGAAATCTGTGAGATCTTAGCCCTTTACTCTATAGATACATGTTTTCCCGCACCAATCACAGAAGGCCTTTGAAAACAGTGCAGTTCCACTCTGTCAGTTAATATAAACATAATTCACCCAATAATTCAAAAGCCTTCTATATTAGGTGTTCAAAGGCGTCTATATGAAGTAAAGGGTTAAATAGTAACAAATTGACATAAACATCCAAAATAATAATATAGGATATAATAAGTAATTGCTAATTATGATGTTCACAAAAATGACCTCACAGAAACTTGATAGCCAGAGGTGATGATGGAATTTCACTGCTACACTGTATTACTACACGGAGAGGCTTCGACCAGTAGAGCTTAGAATAATAATCTAAAATCAAGCAGTGTTTTTTGTTGTACACCATTTTTCTTTATTTTTTTTCTTTCTTTAACTCTCTTTTCTTAATTATATCAAGTCTATAATGAACATTATCATACAAGAGATGTCAGAAGGACAGCATGCTCGACTATTCTAAAATACTTACAAACACTTAGAGTGTAAAGCATTTAATACTTGAAAAGAATATTTGGTCATGTTATTAAGTGAGCACCTGAATAATATGTAAATTTAACTTTTTTAATGAGATACAAACTTGGAAAGAGAGTTGAAAGTTGTGAAAAATGAAATATATTATCAACAACAAAAATGTTACTTAAACCAATGCAGTGTATTAAACAGAACTGTAATACATTAATAAGAAATTGCATTAAAACAAAATAAAAAGAGAACAAAAGCGTTGCACTCAAGCAAAGAAACTAATTTACAAATAATTACAACAATCACTTTACAAAGTTAACATTCTTACAAATATAACATCTACTACATTTTGTGTTGTTTTTTTTTCAAAAAAAACAAACAAATAAAGAGCTTTGTATAAAATATTCAAAAATACAACACAAATCTTCAAGAATGTTTGGAAAAATAGCAGCCCAAATATTTGGACCCAAGTCGCTCATCTGATTTCATCTGTCACTTGATATCAAACTTTGAATGGACTAACTCTATAAAGAACATTAATATAATATTATGTAGATGAAAAAAAACCTAAAATTATCTGTTTTCCTATAGAATTGTTATGTAAAAACCAAAGGCCCAAATAGACCCAAGTTCCTTTATTTGAACAAACTTGAAACCCATAGTCAGAGAGATCATTCAAAACAAATCTGGTTGGTCAGTTCTTTAAAGAGAAAGGCCAATTTCAACCCAGAATCATTATACTGGTAGCATTGAACAAATTGATTAGGCGATATGAGACGCAAAATATCAAAGCTCCAGGCCTTGCACTTTCAGAGATAATATTTGAATTTTTTAAGAATAAATAAAATAAGCTCCGGAGGTGGAGCCAAATTTGAGCACAGGGTCATGATATGAACAAACTTGAGAGAACTTCTGTGAAATAAAGTATCACACAAAATTTGGTAAAATTCTGTCAAGCGGATGTAGGGATAAAGTTGTTTGAAACTAAAGTCAACGATGGGTGCAGAATGATCACAATACCCTAGCTCACCCAAAGCTTTGAACAGATGAGCAAAAAACTATATAAGAGACAAATGACAAACTACAATCTATTTTCTTACACATACAATTAAAGTATCTTACCTTTCATCCTCCTGACAACAGTAGGCTGTGGTCTGACAGATGCTGTCTTCTTCTCCTTGATTGGTTGCAGTTTTTCCTTATCCTTCAATGACATTGCTACTGCACCTCCTTTGTCTCCAGAGCTTCCTGTACCTCCAGTACCTCCATTGTCTCTTTTCTCAGTAGCTGAAAAAGCAGTATGATATTTCTGACATCAATAATAATGCACAGGTGAGAAGAGAAGGGTGCAGGGCTGTCTGGATTATATTTAAGTTCTTACTACAAATCAGTTTTTTGCCTGCTTTTGATTCAATGCAAATCTCAAAGTTGTCAATGTGAACCTAAATATTGGTCTACTAGTAATTTCAATATAACAATGTTGGATAATAGATGGTGATAAGTTTTTGTCACCACTCACAATGTGGTCTGGTTTATTAGCTTTTATTAATAAATTATTACTGATTGCTGTTCTAGAGTACATGTACTGGCCTTTTTTTTTACACAATTTACTATTGTGGGTACAACAATGTAAAAATATTTAGCTAATTTTTATGCCATTGAGGGCTAACAGATGATCAATTAACCTAACCACTATTTTCTGGGATCCTGGAAGGTCAACAAGTACTCAAGCTCACCTATCTCCACAAGTAACTGATAACTTTTACCCACTTGAATCAGTGGTGAGAGACTAATGATAATGAGCCGCAATGTCAAAAATCAATCATCTCGGACACTGTGCCCTGACGAGGATTCTAACACACGACCCTGGATTGATAGTCAGATGCACTACCCACTAAGCTAACTGGGCCCAGGTAACTGGCTACGAAGCTGTGAAGGATTGTCTCAGTAATATGCATATGAAATTTGATCAGCACTGAATTTCAGGTGATTAGCGTTTTATTTTTATTAGTTAATGCAATCATTCTTGATTGTATTTCAACAAGGAGAATGACATTAATTTTGAAGTTTGGACTCTTAACAAAACACAAACTTAAAGGTGACAATGACAATGCAACTCATTACCATTGTTGTGATTTTTTATGGAATGTCTTTCAATATTTACAGTAACAACAATTCAATGCCTTTTATCGACATACGGTAAAGATGACCTTGGCCTTGAAGTATAAATCATAATTTTGTGCATGACACACCTTCACATTGTCATAGATGTTTCAGTATGGATATAAATGGAATTATTCTTTTTTTGTATTTTTTCTATAATTATATAAATTTGATTTGTAATTTACAAACAGCTGACATTTACAGGTGCCCTTGACCTTGAATGTTGGTATCTGAATTTTGTTAACACACCACCTTCTCATTGTCTAGACAATTTTCATTCAAATTGATGGAATTCCTGTATAGTAACAGTCGAGATATTATTGACATGAACCTGAAACAGACTGACTAACAAACACTAGAACAACATTCTATATTTCGTGTAGGTATGATTTGTTTGTTTGAATATTAAGCGTCATCTTTATGCCATTGAACACTAAAAGACAATGTGTGGTTATGAAAATAATGATGACAAGGCACTGTCACAAAAGGAATTCCACACAGTCATAAAAAACAATCATAATTTGTACACGACATTGTCACTGGCCTCTTTTGATGTTGTTTGTCTTCACGAAAGACATAGAGGTCATGAATGAGCCTGTTTTCTTGTCAATGTTGCATCCGCACTGTGCCTATGGATTTTATTAGTATATATATATATCCTCCATTGAGTAAGTTTAATTACCATTTTACAGACATGTGCATGCAGACGTACTAAATAAAGAAACAAACAGCAAGAATCACAGTATACAAAATCTTTCTTGAAACTTTCAGCATCAACACCATAGTTACAAATTAAACACTTTATCTATGGTTATGAAGCAGTTTCCGATAACTAACATCCTCAAGAGCAGAACTATCTGTCGTCATCATCAGATAAGCAAGAAAAAATGTTGGAATCTAAAAACAGTGGCTTTTAACAGAATTGTGGATACATTAAACATGAAAATACCGCTTACTCCCAATTTAATGTTATCTAAAGAATGAAATCAACCTTACAGTGTAGGAATCTAAATTTTAATTGAGGTTCCAATCAAATAGTTGCAGTTGCCTGCATAACAACAAATACAAAAAATACCTTTTGGTGCAAAAAGAATCACCAGTACATGTGGAGGTACCAGTATGTGCTAGGATCTTTTTACTTCCATTCCTGTGTGTGCAAAATATTTATCAAACAATATCTCAGACAGACAACACCAAATCTGATGACGACAGTAAAAAAAAAGCAGAAAAAATTATAGTAAATCAATGTTTGAATAAAAAAAAAACTTTGATAAAAAGATATGCAAAGCAACCATCTGTTTATACTATTATTGCGGGTTGGTGGTGCAATGGATAGTGTTCAAGCCCAAGGCTACTCATTTGCTCTCAGTCTTAACTAACAGATCTTTCAAAATAACTCAATACCGATCAGTGTTTTCTCCAGTCCCAATTTTTTGGGGGTCATTGATGACCCACTGACTAAAAATCTGGGGGTCATTTTCAAAATCTGGGGGTCATCAGTTGACTAGTTTTAAACTAAATCAACTTGAATAAATGGTGGTAAAAATACATAATTTACTAAAACAGTTTAATTTCTGTTTCACACATTTCTCAATCAAAGCTGCAATTTAAGTTAATAATTCAAAACAATTTTAATTTCAAACGACTGTTTCACTTTTGGCAACAAGTTACACTAACTAGTTGTTTTAATGATATGTTGAAATAATTATAGCGTACGGACCACAGGGCCATGAACTTTTCAAATGCCATGGCCTCAGCGCAATCACCATGACCCCAACTATTTATAATGAAAAACACTAAAATTATTTCAACAGCTTATATTTCAGCTGAGCTTCATGTTAACCATTACTAAGCATTTTACTCTTTGGAAAACAAAACTTTGTTTTTGTTTTCTTTTTCCCAAAACCATTTCTCTTCTGGTGCATAGCTAGACTCATTTTAGAGTAATGTTATCTTAATATTATAACATTTTAATGGTAACTTAACAAGAATAAGTTTCTGAAATTATAAAATCATTTTTCAAAATGAATATAATTTTCTGAAAGTTTATTTCCTTTTTTCCATAACCTTTAAAATGCCCGTTAAAGAAACATAACAGCGCCGGGAATACCGCCATAAAAACATGGACCGGCCTATGTTTAAACTAGTATTAAAATGTCGCGCATGAGCGTCTCGATACCTTATAGAAAACTAAATAAAAAGGTTTTTAGATAGAGTAACGTCCGTACATTTCAAACAACTTTCTTGAAAAGTTTCACAATTTCCACATTTCATATACAAACAACCTAAAACTGGGTATATATCAGTGCTATTGTTGCAGCATACGTTTGTTTTCACAGATGTTGTCTTCAAACTATAATACTGCTTCGCGGAAAATTATATATGTATCATAGTCGTCTATGCGATTACATCAATATAGCGTTAATAACCAATTAGAGCGTTTACGTAACTTAGTAGAACAGCGTGACCGGGGTTTCCATGAATCAGACCACGTGATCTGCCAAAACAGCTAAGCATTGTAAACTCTGAAAACCAGCTTGCCGAAACAAATATGCGTAATTTGAATTTCTGTATTTTTAACGTTGCGTCATAGTGGACGCACTGAACACACTTGATTGCTTCAAATGAGATTTAATTGCGTCAAAAACGCAAGAAACGCGCTCTGGAGAAAACACTGACTGGTTCTATCTTGATTCAAAAATAACTTAAATACTGGTTCTATCCAGATTTAAAAATAACTCGGTACTGGTTCTATCCAGATTCAAATTTAACTGGTTCTATCCATTTTCAAAAATAACTCAGTACTGGTTCTATCCAGATTCAAAAATAACTCAGTACTGGTTCTATCCAGATAACAGACCAGAGAGCTATTAATACAATCTCAAAGCATACTTCACACTTGAGCTAAAATAAGTTAGCATAAACATACTGTAGTCTTAATTCTTAATAGATAAAACTTCACAAAAAAAAAACATTTAGAAGCAGACATTTACACAGCATACCAAGACCAAAAGTTTATACCACAACAAGAGGAAAGATGATTCAAGGCCCATTTCCCACTTACACAGAATAGACAAAATTTGAAATTGAAACAAAGAATATGCACAATAAACCTAAAATATGGATACCTGTTTAAATGAGTTTTCTAGTTTTTACTCTATTTATAGGTTATCACCACATGCAATAACCACAGTTCCTACTCTTGCCATTACTCAGGCAGTGCCAAGGAAGCACACAAAGGTTGATGATTTAACAACAATGTTATAATGAACCTGATAAAAAGTGGTGAAATGTACTTGATGATCATTTAGAGGAGAAACAGACAGTCAGCTCGTGTAGCTGAGCATAAAATGATGTGCTAGCCTATCAGATTATAGGGTGGTCTTGGCACTAATGCCTCATCAAAACAAGAGGCCCAAGAGGGCCTGAGGTTGCTCTACTGACTCATAGTGGCCATAGCACTTTTTGAAATTCTACTATGCAATAGAAACATCGGGGCAGGGTCATTTTTAACTCTAAGGACACCATTTGAACAAATCTAACAACCCTATAGTTGGTCATCATTACTACATAAACATTTTGAAAATCTGTTGGACCGTTCATGAGAAGAAGATTTTTTAAGTTGTGGACTATTTTTAGTAACGGTGGCCATCTTGAATTTTAGATCGAAAAAAAAAATCTTCTGTATAGTTTCCTATGCAATTGAAACACCCACGTGAAGTTTCAGTTTAATTGGACTAGTGGTTTCAGAATAGATGAAAGAAAACGAGTATTTTCTGTTTTCCCATAGTATCCCTATGTAAAATTTTAAGTCCCCTTACAGGGCCCCTATAAATTTTAGCCCCTAAATTCTTATCTGCAATCGAACCCCTACACATAGGGATAATTTATGCAAAATATGAACAAATCTGACATACCGGTTCTTAAGAAAACGAATTTAGTAATTCCCAATTTTTACCCTTTTGGGGCCCCTCCTGACCCCTTAAGACAATGGAACCCAGTCATTTTTACAAATCTGAACCTCCTTCACCAAACAATGCTTCTGTGAAGATATAGGCAAAATCATTTCCATTTTAAAAAAAAAATAATAAAAAATATTATAATGACATGTGTCCCCTTATTGAACCCTCGGGGCGGGGTCATATTTAATCCTAGGGATACCATTTGAACAAATCTAACAAAACTATAGTTAGTCATCATTACTACATAAACATTTTGAAAATCTGTTGGGCCGTTCATGAGAAGAAGATTTGTTAAATTTTGGACTATTTTAAGTAACGGCAGCCATCTTGAATTTCAGATCGAAAAAAAAAAATCTTCTGTATAGTCTCCTATGCAATAGAAACATCCATGTGAAGTTTCAGTTTAATTGGCATAGTGGTTTCAGAGAAAGTGCTGCTAACAGACGACAGACAGCGCGCCATCGCATAAGCATTTCTGGCCTTTGGCCAGTAGAGCTAAAAAGTTTAGATTTTAAGGTTGCATTTCCTGTGTTTTGTGGGGTATTTTCAGGAGATATAACAATGCATTTGCAAGAATACATGTATGTGCAAGCCAGGGCATTGTGTTGTAAATACAGATTATGATGGTCATAGTCTAGCTGGAAGTAAATAGCAGCAGAAACAGAAAGTACACAAAGAAATATTGTTCATTCTCTGAACAGCAGTTTAAGAATTTATATTGAACTGTAGAAGTTGTTCTGAAGAAAGCATGCACATTGAATATATAAGTAAGATATCCTTGTTATATTGTTGACTCTGACATAAAAAAATAACTGAACACAAACCTAAAAGGATAGCAACTTAGGTAATTGTTGTCACAAATTTGAACAATAATTGACTGGGAATGTAGACCTTGACAGACAGTTGGTCTGCTTTGTTTGCATTATTGGCATCATTGTGGAAGAAAGCTAAGAGTTAGTTATAAAAGTTGACATGTTGGTTACCATAGTTACCATGTTAGTAACCATGGATGGCATGTTATTTACCATAGTTACCATTTTAGTTACCATGGATGACATGTTAGTTACCATGGATGACATGCTAGTTACCATGGGTGACATGTTATTGCCATAGTTACCATAATTGACGTTAGTTACCATTGTTGGCATGCTAACACAAAAAGCCAGGTAAAAGAGGTAATGTATGTATTACATACACGGGGACTTGATGCTTTGGAAGGTAATGCCGACATTGAGGAAGAATAATCTCCTGCTGCTATATTCCAAAACAAAACTGACTCGGCCCATAAATTATATTTTTAAAATATCACAAAAAAAATCATTATTTCTCTTTCTTTCATGTTGATTAACTGTTTACCAGTTAAACGTTGCCCTGTATCAAATATGTTTCTCTCATGTTGTAAGAAGTTAAGTCTTTGCTAGATAAAATGACTACAAGTATAATACAGGCCTAGCAAAATGAGGTATAAAAACCCATTTAGTTGAAGACTACTATCATCCTTTAGAACACAAAACTTTAACAACGTAGATGTTGGAACATGGATTAAATATGAATTCATCAAGTCAATATAGTTGTGTTATCTCATTTAAGGTATTATTTGCTCAGAACTATAACAATGCATACACTTAAGGACAACACAAACATATCCAAGAAGTTCTTTCTTTTGAACGGGTTTGATACCATTTTCAACACATTTTAGGTTATAAATGGCATATCCAGTTTTATTGGTGGAGGAAGACTGACAGAATAAATCTGAGTAGAACCAAGTAAATGACAAACTTTCTCATATAAAGCTTTTGGAGTGGTGAAAGGTAAGTGAACTTAAGACAGCCCCTTAGACCACTAGGCCACAGAGTACCCTCTTCCCAAGAAGTAACACATTGTTTGAATACTTGAATTGTGCAAAAACCACCACAGACAATCGTTTTACCTGGCTTAGAAATAAATGTGCAGAAAAAAATGCAGCAAACAGAATAATGGAAAGTAATTTGTGCTTTAAATTCAGGGCCTTTTTACAGAATTTTGGGAAGGCACTATAGTTTGATTTACACACAAAATTTTCAAACTTTGGGAGAAAAAAATGTGAATTTCTTTCTTGAGATAGATATTTAATTTGGGGAAAAAGTTTTGCTTAGAGAAGAAGTTGACAAATAGCAAAAGAGTAAACAAGGCCTTGGAGTTGAAACTTGGTTTGACGATTGGAGGAGAAATGGACATGCAGGAACAAGCAAGATCTACAATGGTATAAAACATTGGAACCAAAGCTTTGACTTTAATAACATGCAAGCTCTTTGAGAAGCATTATACAGATTTGCATTAGTGCATACAAATTACATGGTTAACTTACCAGTGACAATCTGTGTAAGTTGATCAGCTTGGTGCCATGTTCACAGAAGGATGCCAAAATTTGTACAGATTGTATTTAGCTACATATTTCTGCTTTGTAGTATACTGTTTCATTCTCACAATACAATAGTGATTATCAATTTAACTGCAAATACTGATGGACTCAGTGATATATTAACTGATATAACAATAATCAAAGGACAAGATGTAACTGATATAACAATAATCAAAGGACAAGATGTAACTGATATAACAATGATATAACAATAATAAAAGGACTAGATGTAACTGATATAACAATAATAAAAGGACTGGATGTAGCTGATATAACAATAATCAAACGACTGGATGTAACTAATATAACAATAATCAAAGGACTAGATGTAACTGATATAACAAAAATCAAAGGACTAGATGCTAACATGAGTGTAGTGGTAGTTTAATGGAAAGTGTAATGGTGAGGTTATTTCCCAGGGTTGGCTTGATGGCCTCTCAAAAACAACAGTCGGTACTGTCAGAAATGGTTGACTCTCCCTGCTGGGGTCCTTTACTAAGCTTACAGTGACATGTTACGAGCACCCTGGTTGTTAAAGTCAATCAGCTAAAGGTGATCCATGTCGGTATTTGGTAGACACATTACAGTGCTTTGAATTGTGTCTATAGAATAGGGAGATGTCAGGTACTGAGATAAACTAGGTTTTCCCCTAGAAAACAGACTTCAGAGTGATTTATTAAAGCTCTGAGTTTACTTAGCAACTGAGCTATATAAACGAAGCATGAGTGCTGGTCCAGTCATAGTATCCTGAGCATTCTTGATGCCAAACTTATACCATCCTTTAGTTCAAATCTCATCCCTGGCTGAAAGGGGAAAGAAACTACTCCATTTTTCTAATCTGACAGAATGCTCTTTCTACATTTCCAACATCTGATATTTATATACAACGTATATTTATATACATCTTATATTTATATACATTTTATATTCATATAATTCTATTGAGAGTTCTGTAAAGTATGATGAAGTTGTAATTCAGAGATATTCTGCTACATGGTTGTTAATTAATGTGTAATTGTGCTAATGAACTATGATACCCTGGCAAAGTATGTAAATTTGAAAATGTTTTATTTTGAAATAACAGCCTTACAATTGAATAAATTGGGGTTTTATGGTGCATTAAGACATTAAGGTTATATGAAGACCAACTGGAAGGACGATTCCAGACTCACTCTCCATGTACGAAAACAAATTGTCATGCAGGTGAAAAAAGACGGTAGTTCTACCAGTATTCTAACCATCAAACAGGGTAAATTGATAACCTAATCGTAATAAACATGATAAAATGGATGGGTTAGCAGCCTTGAAAAGTATCCAAACAGTTGATGCTTTTCTACTGCCCCATTCCCCCTCCAATAAAGAACAATTACACAAAAAGAAAAAGAAAAACAGAACATGAACTCCAATAACAACTGCAATTTAAAAATAAAACAATTTTTCAAACACAAAAAATTACTATTCAAGCATTTATTAAATTAAAGAGAGCAGACTGATTGTGTTCAGGGTGACATACAACTGGTACTAAAGAGAAACTAGACACTGGTTCCAACTAAAACATTTATTACAACAAGCTTAAATACAAGTATACTAAAATAATGAGGTTTAAAACTTTGTCCAAATCTTCCAAATTTTTTATTTATAAGAAATATGACAACACTGTCAATTAAAGAAGGGGCCAAGACAAGTCCTTGATATTCTTTCTCATCTGAAGCAAGTGAAACCATGAAACCATGTAACTAGGGTAAAATGTAATGGCTGCATCAAAAGTTGACTTGATAGTGGTCTAGTATATAATAGTATCTGTATTAACTACTCCTTGGGGCATTACATTTTCCAAATGGGCATGCCTTTATTAGTCTGAAAGTAAGTTTGCTTATAATTTTCTTTTTCTTTTTTAATATCTGAAAACTAAAACATATAATCATTATAATTATTATCAATTTTTATTTTATTTCAAAAACATTTTGGGATGTTCATTAGGAAGGGGATATTTAACAGGGATTTATAGTAAAATGAAATCTTGTAAGAAACATAATATGGCCTACTTTGGTGATGGTTTGTACATTATTATTTGTTTTGTCTTGGCAATGATTGCAGCCTTAGAGATTTTAACCAAATATTGATGTTCATACATTTGAGAGTGGTTGTCATGTTTTCTTTACATATAACTTTGTCTTAGATTGTTCACAAATTTTATGCAATTCTCAAAATTGTAACATTAAAACTGTAATGATGACAAGAAACATGCGTATGAACTCTTTAATGGTTTTTGATATTAAGTCAAACATTTTACCTTACCTTAATTTACCAAAATTATAACACCGTGAAAAAGACATATAAAAACAGGTTTAATGGTTACAAACAATATTAAGTAATTACCGACCACTGGTACAGAGGACCAAAGAAGAGCTACCCAGTGCTATAAGGGCTAAACGGTATTTTGCTCAGACGAGATTTCACACATCAAAGTTAATCAATTTTTTCCCTGCATTTTGTTCATGTAAAATTGTACATTAAATAATCTTATTTAGAATTTGGACAAGGTTTTACATTTTTTCTTTTTCCAAATTATCATTACAACAGTTATAAGAAATACTTAACTCAGAAAAAACTGTTCAATTGATATCTAAAAACAACCAAATATAATAGACAATCATAGTAAAAATTATGATTATTTACATTTCCAATTACACGCAAAGTTGTGACAAATCAACAACTGTGTCATCTCTTGTGCTGATTACTGTTACTATTAATAGCATGTGTTACAATTTCCACTGTCATTTTGCAGTGAAAAATGTAAAAAATTATATTTTCGCTTGTTCCACTGTAATTGTGTAGCATATGTAGAAATTTATGTTATATTTCTCTTGTTCCACTGTAATTGTGTAGTGAGAGATGTAGAAATTTATGTTATATTTTCTCTTGTTCCACTGTAATTGTGTAGCATATGAAGACATTTTTGTTACATTTCTTTTGTTCCACTGTAATTGTGTAGTGAAAGATGTAGAAATTTATGTTATATTTTCTCTTGTTCCACTGTTATTGTGTTGCATATGAAGAAATTTAAGTTATATTTTTCTTGTTCCACTGTAATTGTGTAGTGAAAGATGTAGAAATTTATGTTATATTTTTTCTTGTTGCACTGTAAATGTGTAGTGAAAGATGTTAAATTTATGTACTATTTTCTCTTGTTCCACTATAATTGTGTATAGTGAAAAATGTAGAAATGTATGTATTAAGATTTCTCTGCATTAAGTGAACTATGTACAAATTGAAGTGTTATAATTTCTTGTTCCATTGTAACTGCGTAGTGATATGTGTGCAAAATAAAGTGTTCTAATTTCTCTTGTATCACTGAAACTATTAAAGTGTTATCATATTATTTGAACCACTGAAACTGGTTCTGAAATAATATTATGTAAAAACTAATGTGCTATAATATCTCTTTGTTCAACTGTATTTACATAGTAAATATGGAACATTACTGTCTTACAATTAAAAATTCTTGTTCCAGTGAAATTGCATATCATGGTGAAATATGTAAGAATGAAACTGTCAAAATTGCTCCTGTTCTTCTGAAAATAATCCTACTTAAACTTTAAAGGCAAACTCTTCTCTTGTAGAACACTATATATAAAATCATTCACATTAGTTTTCCATACTGTATAACTCAGTTTGAAAGCCCTTCCTTTTCCCCCTTCCCCCACTGTGTACTAAAACCTCCAAAAATTCATGAAATCTGCATCACTGTTTAGAATTAAAATTTTATTAAATATCATGTTTTCTTTATTTCCCTTTAATACTACCATGAGACCGAATGAATAAAACTGTTATAAAATTTTATAGAAAATAGTCACACAGGGTGCAAAATATATTGTAATATAGTTCTCTTTTTCAAAGGTGTCAAGTTTTACTAACAAATCTGACTGTGGCAAAGTTATGGGAATAAAACACATACCAAATATGTTTTTAAATAGTGAATCTATGCCTTGCATGAAAGTTAAATAATCTCAATATTACACAAGATAAAAACAAGGCCACTATCACAAGGAAATGGTATAATGGTGCATGTAACTGGGGACAGTAGAGCTGTTTGCTTTAACTGATTCTCACACACAACATTAGCTGAAATGTTTTGCATGTGCAAGTAGTTGCATTGAAAACTGTCATTGAAAACTGCTTCAAGACGTGTTGACCGAGAGACCGAGAGTCTGAGCACAAGGCAGTGCTTTATGGCATGTGAACATTCACAACAAAACGGGTCAGAACATTGCAAAAGGAATACTATGTTTCTTTGCTTTTGGTAGACTATTAAGGAATGCTGTGAACATTCAAAATATCTGACTCAATGCTATGCAAGGAGCAATATGAGTTAGTATATTTACACCAACTAAGACTCACACAGCGAGGTGTGTCAACTGTCATGTGAGGGGCTTTTAATCAGATTTATACAATATGTCCATTGATTAATAATAAATAAAGGAAAACGTTCATACATAACTGATACATAAAGAACATTGACACTTACATGAATGCAAAATCTCTTCAGACAATTATAATACTCAATTACATATATGTTCAACTTCAAACCTTTCCAAAAAAGCAACAACCAGAAACAACAATAGAAAAGAAAGAATTGGAATTATCAATAGATTTTTCTGTTATCTTAAATTGCTTGTGAGCTTAAGCTATGCTTTAAAAATTGCATGTTATATAACAAACAAATGTAGTGTAGACAATGAACAGAATTAACCATCAGACCAGCAAGGTCTTATGCCTTTAATTATGTAATCTCTGCTGAAAATATTTTCAAACATAACTGTTCAGTTTTGGTACTGTTGCAATTCTTTTTAACTGGAAAGGTTTTACTTGTGGTCAATTACACATCAAACAAGACAAAATTATGAAGTGAATTTGTGTTCCAATCTCATAACTTTGCCTCAAAGGCACTTGTCGATAAATATCAATAATCAATTAACTATTTTTATCTATATTAATTAATAACAAAATAATGCAGAATTAATATATCCACACATTTATAAGGTGGTATTTTTCCTTTAATTTTGACAATGTAAATCTTCAGTTTCATAATCCTATCTGGTTTGACTTCATCAGACATACATTAATAACTCATTCAAGTGCTTCAATGATTTAGATTTTTTTATATAAAACCATTATAAATTAATAGCTAGATCATTATCCAATTTTTTCTTAAAAAGGGGGAGGGGGGAGAGATTTTATCTTTTATTTAAATTTATTTTGAATTTTTTGTAGTTTTTTTAAAAAAAAATGAAAACAAAATAATTTTTTTTCATGAAAATAAAAATGGTTGGAGCGGCATGAAAATTAGGGGGCAGGCAGGGATGATAATCTAGCAATTAATTTATTATGGCCTAATGCAGTCACATAACAAATCACTCCTTGATGATATTTTTAGTAATCACTATATACACAGTTCTGTATTTATAAACTTCAAAGCAACATCCTACATTATCAGTAATACATGTTTTAAAAGGAAGATACCTGCAGTGGCAATCAAACTCTTTATTATGTATAATAGATCACAGAGATAGGATATATAAAATTTACATTACATACAACCAATACAATAGACAGCACTTTTGCCCATTTCCATCTGTTAAAACTAGAAATGTGTCAGTCAACACAAATGCCCCCCTCCTGTGAGCAGAAACCATTTTTTTAATGAAATTTAAGTCAAACCTCCTCTAAAATTTGACAGATGTAGACAAATCAAATTTGTCCTGTTTTATAGTTATACATTTACACAGAAACTATTATCAAATACACAGCCCTTCTCAGAAATTATTGACTGCAAACAAATTTTTTACATCAGATGGACAAAGGGTTGAATGTCAGACAGACAGACGGACGGACGAATGGACGGACGGACAGACAGACAGGGGTAACATTTAATGCCCCATTGGCATTCATCAAAAATGCGTGGGCATAAAAAAAGAACAGATAATAGCAAGAACTGTTAGAATCAAACTCGACCACATCAATCCTGTCTCTAATAATATGAAATATCAAACTGAAAATACACAGTGAGAACTTCTATAACAAACACCTCTATGCATGTCCAGAGGCAATTCAGTTAAAAGCAGAACTCCCAAACTAAAACTCAACTGACTTTGACCAAGACTAATACCTAAACACTTTTACCATATTTAACCCATATATTTCTGAATTATGTTAACTTAAAAAACTGACAATTTGATTTTGTTGTTGAATTCTGCCCAAAATCCAGTTTGATTGTCAGATGAACGAATAGGAAAAGAAAAGGCAATATTTACAAGGTGACTTAGTAGTTATACAAGTGTGTCACATTCCATAAACACACATATGTATGATATATACACACTCTCACATACACACACATTAAATCATTACAAATATTACATTATATTTCACAACAAAAAAACATTTCTAAATGATACGAAAGGTTATGTTTTAATTCTTTCTTTTATATAAGAATATTGAAATATATATTTACGTGTTATTTTTTTTTAAACAGGATTTAATCTCATTCCTATTTTATTACAATACATGTTACGTAAAACAGCCATATATAAATTTAGAGGACCTCTGAAACCTGCATACAAGCTCATGTACAAGAATCGAAGATGAGTTGCTTTTCTTTAGCAGAAATCTGGGAAATAATTTTGCAGAGACTGTGCCAAAGATCACTCTACCATGGAGGATTTTTTAATTGGGTTTCATTTGATATAGTTTGAATATTTAGCATAAATTTTATACCATCATGGGCTAACAGATGATCAGCAAACCACTCTTTCCTGGGATCCTGAAAGGTTAACCAGTACTAAAGTGCACCCACTTCACAAGTAACGGATAACTTTCCTACTTGATTCAGCAGTGAGAGACGAATGACAATGAGACTCAATGTCATATATCAGTCTTCAAAGAGACTCTGGCTGGGTGGGGATTCAAACTCATGACCCCTGGATTGATAGTCAGACGTGCTATTGACTGAGCTAACTGGGCCTCGCTTTTTATAGGGTTTAAAATAATTTTCAACACTTGTTATTTATTGAATAAGGTATCCAATATTATGGCGGTAAGAGACCTTAGAATTAATCTTGTGCGAAAGCACTGTCCTTCTGCAAGAAACTGGCAAACTTTCTCACTTATAGTTAGTGACAAAGAAACTGGCAAACTTTCTCACTTAAAGTTATTGACAAAGAAACTGGCAAACTTTCTCGCGTATTGTTATTGACAAAACTGGACTCAAACCAATGAACTTTGAATCGGTGAGAGGTTAGTGAGCCAAGGGCTCGTAATCACATAACTGTGTCTCAATGATATGTTGTGTACAAAACTGCACAAAAATACGTAAACAGAGGTGTGTAGCTAAATGAACCCTTACAGCTCAGCTTGGCCCTAGATGTAAAGAAAACAAGTTTCTAAAATTTAACAAATGTAACCTTATGATTAGGTCATTTAAATTTCTTTGAAACATTTTCTAATTATTAAACTCTAACTTAAAATTCCGAATACAAAATTATTTTTCTATATTATTATGATTTGCTCAATGCAACGTCAGAATAAACACAAATAATATAATTTTAGTAACTAAAAAAATGTTAATAAAATGTTATATATATAGATACATGTACATACATTCAACTGATTATTTATGTCTTTATGAAATATTCACATGACTGTGATAATCATTATTTTATGAATTAATTTTTACTGTCTGTTTGTTTATTATAAAATAAACAACCCAAAAATGTAATTTTTTTAACATATCTTTAAGGCAAAAAATTAATTATACATGACATTGAATGCTATTTTTATAATATTTACACATCAAACTTATATAACAAATAGCATTGTTTACTCAAATTCAAATCTTTTGTTCACAATAGTCAAATGAAATATACCTTCAGGAGAAGTTGCATTGAATTTGTTGTACAACCTGTACCAATTTTACATCAGCATTTTGAATTCAAGCAAGATTTATTTATCTATATAATTTTTCATGCAAATTTTTCTTGCAGACTTTAACAGTCATCATTTTAAGTGTAGCATATCTAACAACACCTTTTAGACAATACATAGTTACTACCATAATATATGGAGATTCGAGAATGTGTTTCCAGCTCATAACAGTATTGAACACATTAAACCACACTAGAATACAGTAATTCTGGATAGATTGCACTATTAACATTATTCTTATTTTGAAAATGGGGTTCAGTGCCATTTTCAACACATTTCAGGTTTAGGACTGAATGGGACTCGAACCCATAACCACAGCGATGAGAGGTAAGTGATCTTCAGATGGGGCCCAAGCCTACACATCCACAAAGGTTCATATCAGCAACTATTACTGATTCATTTTTTTTCATAGTATACAATCCACCACAATCTTTCAATGTAGCTATTTCAACTCTAAACTGAGAACAGAGAACTTTATCAGTGTAATTTAGATGTTATTGTAAACAAGAGGGCCAAGATGGCCCTATATCACTCATCTGACTGACCTTGAGTCACCCAACATAAGTAGATTATATAATACATGTATGCTAAAAATTCCAGAAAGACGAGATGGGCAAGTAGTTAGAATTTTGATTTGTTTTGAAGATGTAACAGATGTGTAGAAGAGTTCGAACTTGGTAGAGGTTTACCCATGGCAAATGTCAGTGAAATTACATCAAAATCAGGTCAGTAGCTTCTGACAAGAAGGCTTTTGAAGTTTTTACTATAGCTGCTAAGTCTTTGAACTAAGATAAAAATCCAGTTCTAGCGCAAAACTAACCTGTTATGTTTGAGAACAGTTTCAAACTAAAGCATCAGACTAAACTATTGTGCATGAAACAATCCACAGTTCCAGCACAATAAATATTTCTATGAGTTTCAAACACAAGCCTTCCCAAAGTCTATCACTTGAAATCTTTGTTGCAGTGCACTCTCCCCCAAAAACAATTAAGCTCCTCCTCCAAGATTTCAAGTACACTTTGACACCGAAAATCTCAAGCAGACTTCTTGCTGTGATGAAACTAGCTAGAAATATGGTATTGCTTTATTATGAAGCAGTTAACCCTGTCTGAACCATAACAACTCTGGCTTTTATATTCAGAAAAACACCTATTTTAAAATGGTTCATGATACTTGTATATGAATAATATTTCCAATCATTGATTATAATTGTATCATTCATCTTTTTATGATAAATTATCTTCTAAAACTTATATCTGGTATAATATTGTATAATAACAGCAAGAAAAGAGTTTATTTAAAGAGTTTATTACCTCTTCTTATAATAATTGCTATATACAGACATTTATGCTATAAAACAAGGGAAGTAATTTGACATAAAACTAACCCCATCCCCTGGCTGCCATGTTTTTTGATGAATCAAGATGGCTTGAACAAACTTGGTAGAGAGTCACCCAAGGAACATTTCTGTGAAATTATTTTAAAATCGAGCCAGTAGTTTCTGACAAGAAGATTTTTTAAGTTTTTACTATAGCTTATATAGTAAACTAACCCCACCCCCTGGCCGCCATGTTTTTTGATGAATCAAGATGGCTTGAACAAACTTGGTAGAAAGGAACATTTCTGTGAAATTATTTTAAAATCGAGCCAGTAGTTTCTGACAAGAAGATTTTTTAAGTTTTTACTATAGCTTACATAGTAAACTAACCTCACCCCCTGGCCGCCATGTTTTTTGATGAATCAAGATGGCTTGAACAAACTTGGTAGAGGGTCACCCAAGGAACATTTCTGCTAAATTAAATCAAAATTGGCCCAGTGGTTTCAAAGGAGAAGTTGTTAAAAGCTAAAAGTTAACGACAGACGACGGACACCAGGCGATCACAAAAGCTCACCTGTGAGCCTTTGGCTCAGGTGAGCTAAAAAATTGTGTGCTGAATAAATATGGCAATACATTTAATAATGTCAAGCTGATGATTGCAAAATCATATTGCATTAATATATTTTGTTTTATGTTTCTGTGCATTATTTTCACACTAAGTCAATTGGGAGTATTTGTAAGACATCTTTTGTTGACATAGTTCAGAGGGTTACAAAATATCTAAACCTATTGAATTTAATGACTGCTGAATTCAATCCACATTATTTATTCATTCAGTTAATCGGTCAATGCAACTTCTGGTGGAAATAGTTTCGTATGACTACCATGTTGTTCATTTGAGTGTTATTTGATTTCATTAGAAGTTCCTCTTAAAATGATTATCTTTTCACACAAGACCTTGATGATTAAATTACATTATCTTTTTATAGGGCCCAATTATGGCCATTCAGAATCAAATCACCAAATATCAACTTTTAATATCAACTTAATGTTTTTCACAAATTGAAATAATAGGAAAGGTGAATTTTGTAAACCAACAAATAAGAATTAAATGGCTTTAAACATTTAAAAATAAATGTAACTCATGTCAAAATATCCATATCAATTAAATAACACACAATTACAAATGATTGAAATATTTCTTATTCTTATCAAACAAATATTTCTCATTTTATTACAATGTATAAAACAAGAGCGGTATCCTTCTAAATAAATAAATGTCCACTAAAATATTAACATTGCAAATACCTTTCTCCAAATTGATTTTTTCACCAAAAAAATAAAACATCTAATAAAATTAAAAAAGAAATGAACATTTTTCAACAAAATGGTCATATAAATTTAATTAAGTTGAAATTATATCTTTGAAAGAGAAACGAAAGTAGAGAATGATTATAAACTAGCATGCAAGCATTACCATAATACCATGAAGCAATTATACATAATTATGTCACATAACATTTCATCATGTCAGTCTATGCATTCTTCATTGCCATAATACCATTAAGCATATACATAATTACGTCACATTACATTTCATTAGCCAGTTTATGCCACTCTACATTGCCATAATACCATTAAGCATATACATAATTATGTCACATTACATTTCATCATGCCAGTTTATGCCATTCTACATTGCCGTAATACCATGAAGCATACACATATGTCACATTATATCTTTATCATGCCAGTCTATGCCATTTCTGATTCTAATACCATGAAGCATATGCATTATATCAGTCTATGCCATTTCTGATTCTAATACCATGAAGCATATGCATATGTCACATTATATCTTTATCATGCCAGTCTATGCCATTTCTGATTCTAATACCATGAAGCATATGCATATGTCACATTATATCTTTATCATGCCAGTCTATGCCATTCTTTTGATAATTATGGTACATTACCATTAGTAGGTACAACAGAATGACAGGTGTGAATTGTAATGTTATTTAAGGAATTAAAAAAGAAAACATAAAATGACATGAAAAACACACACCACAAAACAGCATAACTATTAATCCCTCTCCCAATTAAAGCACTTTCTGTACTAAGTTTATCTTTGTATTATATATTCAGTACCTAACTTAGTAAAAGACTTTCTGGAAATTCTTAAAAAATAATGTTATAACAGAAGTATCTTTTAGTTTTAAAATTATCTAGAACTCTCCACTAATCGGGACTTATATCCTTTCCCCACATGGAATTATGAGATTGTCACAAAAACAGGTTAGTTTTTCAAAGAGTGACAGATGGACTATAGAATTTGGAATAGGTTGTGACCTTTGATAGAAGGTTCAACAATTCTACCAGCTTGAACTAATTCATACATGAAACTTATAATGCAGTGGGACAGAATGACCTTGACATTATGCCAAGTATGTTGCAATACTGTTGAGACAAGAGGTTAACAGTTATGTAAGTATGAATTATTTGCTATTTCTATGTTAGAAGTATGAACAGAGCAGAATTCTTTTTAAATACTTAGTAAGGTATGACCTTTGAAGCAGATCATGACACACCTTTAACAGGAGGTCAACAATTATGTTAAGTTTAAATCCATTTCATACTTTGATAGAAATAGAGTGGATTAGAATGTCTATATATGTGGGCTTATGACCATGACCTTGGTAATATGACCTTTGAATTGGGTTATGACACACCTTTAGGTTGGAGATCATTGTTTTTGCAAAATATGAACTACTTCCAATAATATCTGTGTTACAGATTATAAAGTGAAACTCAACCTGTTCAAATATAAGCATGTGACCTTCACCTTCAAGGTATGACCTTTGAAGTAGGTTGTAACACACTTTTGATCAACAATGTTACCAAGTTTGAATTAAACCAAAGTGATACTATGAAATAATTAATGTGAATCAAAATTTCCTTATAATATGGTGGCCTTGACCTTTTGTAAATTTACAGCATTGCAACATATTTTAACATCTTGGATATATCAGAAGATCATGCAAAGTGTATAATATATGTTAAAGACATCAGCTATCAATAAATCAAAGCTTAATGTACTGTACAGTTACATACATTCCTGAATAGATTCATGGTCTCTGATTATCACTTCCTGCCTGGAAATATTAATTATCAAAATTATTTAAGGAATCAACATGATTTTTAAGTCTATAAATTGTAAGACGAATCCAGAAATAAAAAGCCAGCATTCCATTCATCTGAAGTTTTCCTGATATATTATAATATACAGTATACTATATGTATTATATAATATATCATATGACTATAATGTATTATATAATATATCATATGAATATTAAAAGCATGCACACAATTTGTTGTAAGCAAAAGCAATTAAAACACCACCTTACAGGACATCAATATGTATTTGATTAGCATTTTGGTGCTATTTATATAAACTTACCAAAGTGTGGTGAAACAGATTATAAGCTTTCTTTCTTTTAATTAGATCACATGCAAATAACTCTTTAATTAAAACATTTATGTATATTCCCACATGCCTAAAAGTTTAAACCTGTTATTGGTCATCTCAATCCAAGAAAAGTTGCAGTTGTCTCTATGATAATGCCATCATGACCTTGACATTTCTCATACCCATCTATAGGGTCATTATCTCAGTATTCTGATTTCTCTGACAAACACAAATGAAAGACAAAGACATTCTTTGAATCCGACAATCCCAGAATGCAATATTTTATTGCAGTTTGCATTTTTCTACCAGGTTCTACATTTCCTTACAGAGATTAATAGGTCGCTCTTTCACAAATCTTAACTTTTGAGACTTTAATTGTTAAAATACTAGTAAACATGAGGAAGATGATCAACAAATAACTATATTACACAAAATGCTTACACTTGATTATTTTGCTTATTGTGCATACTATGTAAGATGTTAAGATAATGGTTTAAATAGAAGCCACATTTATTCCACTACCAGTTTACTATTGCAAAGTATTCATCTACCAGTTCTTCCAGAATGATCATGCTGATGATGGAGAGAATGATATGTCTAGTTTATCAGGAGAAACTACATGTCATGGTATAAGGATGGTCACACAATGTGCAAGTCATTAATCCCTCAATTCTGGTTCGATGGAACATTGAATGCAATGCAATGGAAAAGTGACCATACAACAAGTTCTGATACACCTCTTGGAAATGGTTGCTTGTAAATACTTCCTTTCTCTTTCTTACAATATACTGGGCATGCAGTAGACATTTCAACAAGCTCATACTGCCTAATTTCATCTCAAAACAATGTTTTCTGCCAGTAGATGAATGTCAATAAACTATATATTCTGTTAAAAATTTATTGTCTGCGTAAAAAGAATGCCAATATTTCAACATGTCTGATTTCTTATCATAAGGTTCCTTTAGACCCAATCCCAGGTCATAGAGATGTTAGTTCTAGAGGGCTGTGAAATCTTTGTTTTCATTTCCTGGATCATTCATAGGCTTTTTTACTTCACCTTTTTGTTCTGAAACAACCAATACACCAACTGCTATACATGGAAATAAGAGAATTTATCATTAACTACACATATATGTTCAGATTCATAACAGAAACTCCTACAATCACTGTATAAAAGGAATATTAACTAACTGTCAATTTATTTACTGAAGACCAATAACCATAGACTTATGTTACAACATAATGAAAGACTTAAACTTAATTGGAAGCAATACTAATTTTATTGAAGTTCATGGAAAAAAACAATCTCTGTGCAGGTACAACTACATGTATTTTACTTTGAAAAGCAATCTTTTATTTAACTCTTAAATTTTCAAGTTATTTGAAACTTTTAACCATTTTCTGGATGTCGTTGACATTTATGACTTTGAACATAGCCAGGATTTATAAATGAACAATAACTAAGACACCTTTAATGTATTTTTGTGTCCCACTAAGAAATATGTCCCAACAAACGACAAAAAGGTGTATAGTAAGTTCAATTTTCTATTTACAGCTGCTGAAGAAAATTGCCAGGATCCGATATGATAAAATATTCATAATATAGAAAATGTTATAAGCAATCATAATACAGAGCATCAGATCTCCAATTTCACAGTAAATAAGATATATGAATAAACAGTAAAATAATTACAATTGAAAATATACAAAAGTACAAAGAAAGAACCAACTTACTTGAATGAATAAAATAATGAAATATTATAAGTAACAACAAGATCTGGCAAGAAAAAACATGGGCAAAAAGACACGGGCACCATGCAGTGATAACAGGACAACATATTTTTGGTCAGGATCTCAATCTAAGTCATATATCACAGGCAGCAGCTTTGGTCAATTTAAAAACAATAACAACTACAAAGGCAATGTATCATACTATTAAAGTATGAGTTGAAGTATTGTTTGTAGCTGTTTTAAATTTTTGTTCAGGAATTAATATCCAAACTGTGAAATGAGTGCGTACAATACTGGAGGCTCTATTCACTAGTCTTTGTAAGTCTTAGATTTTCAAACGAACCATGGAGACATCTTTATACTTTTCAGTAACACAACATTATTGTGAATTTTCAATACGAATATTATTTACGAGGTTTACGAACGTGCATAATTATGATACATAATGTTGATAAAACACCAAATGTACATATTAGTTTATTTTTACGATTTCAATATTTTTGCTTAGACAAACATCACTAAAACGGGCCCAGTTGAAATGCTGGTGATAACGATCAGGTGAAAATGACTAAATACTGAGATTTACTTTAAGTTGAACTCTTTATCATTTCTTAACTGTTGTATAATGAAACAAACAATATCTTTCCATGTGTCATAATTGAAGAAAGTTGCAACTTTATCAAATTCAATTTTACCAAACATACAACTATGCAAAATGCTTTTCAAGAATTAAATCTTCAACTTTGGCCCACTTTGCAGACTAGAGAAACACTTATTCCCAATTGGTGAATAATATCTTGATTAGGTTGTAACAGTTTCAAAGTTGATTAATGAAATTCAACTGTTAATCTTAAAGAAATAATTTTAGCTAACAAGAAATAAACTTGCTGGGATATCAGTAACTCTAAATGCTTTTACAAACAGAGATGGATCATGCTGCAAAAATAGCAAATGCCAGGTCTGATGAAAGAACATCAAATGACTTATAATAGGCTGTGGATGATTATGCACACAGTGAAGTTCTGTTTGCAGATATGATATTATGACAATATAAGTATAATACAAGACAACTAAGTTTCATAGTTTTTGTATTAATTTTGTTTAAGACATACACGATTTTCCCGATTAATTTCAAATAAATACTTTTACAAATGATAGCTTTTTTTACCATTACACTGGTAAGCACAATTAAAAAAAATAATGGCATGGTTTAGATGGTCTTTACTATTCTTCAGTTTTTTATGATTTCAAATGTGCCAAAGTATAAGTACAAAACTAAATATGATCAATCAGATAACTAACTACCTGCCAAAGAGATCAGACATACAAACAATTAATTATTATACATGCATTGGTAGAATATTGATCTATGTTTTTTAATGGATAGGTTATTTGTGTTGTGTTTGTTAAAGACTATAAAATGGGTATTTGACTTTGCCAAGAACTTTGAAGAATAGCTATGTAAATTACATCCAAAAGAACTATACCTCTTTTGGAATAACCATTTCAAAAATTGAATAGATAAATCAAACTCGGCCTTTTTAAAACATTCACACCTCTGCATGCATAACTAAAAATAGTCAATACTTGGGGTTTAAAATTAATTAAGAGTATAGTTATCAATGGTTGGCATCACATCAGAACCAGTGTGAATATGTGCATCATAGTACCAAACTTCCAAAAATGCTGCATTATGGAACATTCTGACCATTGCAAACTTATTGATATATAAATTGGAAGCTGACTGAACTGACAACACTTTTTTCCCCATTTGTGTGGTTATTACTGGGTTTTACTACAGGAACAATCATTTATGTTTTGTAATTTGCAGACCACCACCTTGTTTTCCGACAAACAGTTAAAGATGACAATGCATACCATGTTTCTCCTAATTAACCCAAAGGGGCCCAGTATTATATTATTGTACAAATTCTATTTCAAGATCAATTCATATTCGATTGTGCTGACAGTTCAGTTACCACTTTTAACAAGCTGAAGTTAAATCCCATCTACACACTGCTTTGTTCATTGTGCAGACAATAATGATTTGCGCTTTGAAAGGAACTGGTAAGTAGTGAACGATGGATGCCGCTGCAAGCTGATGTACTTATCCAGATAAATATCATTGATTTTAATGTAACTTTGATGATTTTATACCAAACTGACACATTTTTCTACAAATGCGAAGCATCTGGGTGCTTTAATTAGAAGAAATATGATACATTGCACTAGTGATGCAGACTTGGTTAACATGCAACAAAGGCAGAAGGTGCACAAGCAGAATGACAATCTAGGTCACGTACAAAAGCAGGTTTTTATAAGGAAAGGAATAACAAAACATCAAAATCCACAAAAATGTTTTTAGCAAAGATATTTTCAACTTCATCAAATAAAAAGTAAATGCCTTTTTGGCAATGATGACCTAGATAAGCATAATTCATGACTGACAGTGAAAAAGTTATTAATATGTGAATCTTCCTACATATTTTTAGGTTTTTCCTTGTAACAAGACAACATAACATTATTACAGGTGGAACGATTATAACTGAAATAATAAATGTTTCTAAAAATTTTATAATTATATCCATTGTTTATTACAAAATTCTATACTGTTCCAGTTTTATGCATATATTTTAAAAAAAAAACACAAAAAAATCCAGGTTGTTAACTGTATTCAAATTGGTGGGATATTCATACTTTTTTCTGTGTTTTTAACTGTTGAAAGGAGCAAAGGAACATATTGTCACTATAGATAAGGCATTGTGGACAAATTTTTATTGACAAAAAAAATCAATGTGGTGATTAATATAATTATGTTTATATTTTGTCCACATGTGAAAATCGAAGTATATTGTCCAAGTTTTCTATGATACATTCCCACTAATAGCTATTGTACAATTCTTTTTATGCATTATTTTTCCATGCTTTTTCATCTTTTTCATTTTTGGGTTTTAATTCATTTCCTCCTGAATTGAGCTTTTCTGTGAGCAGAGCAATGAAAAATAAAAGTATCATAAATATATAAATCATATAATATTGATTCCCAATTTAAATGACAAAGTCGATGAATAATAAGTCTCAGACCTGGAGTACGAGACAATTAAAGCTCATTTTTTTATATATATAGTTGAACTTCGATGGCTTGAACTTGACAGGACTGGACAAAATAGTTTGACTTAAAGGTTGTTCGAGCCACGTTTTGTTCAACATCATGCCATACATGTACATAAATAAACATTGAAACAGAATTAGGCTGGGACAAGGTAAGTGGTTCGAGCTATATATGGTGTTCCAGCCATCCGTGTATGGGCCAACAAAGTTCTACTGGAGAATCGGACCTGGGAATGATGCAACTTCCATGACATTTTGTTCCTCTAGATAATTGTTAACCTGAATTTAAGAGACACAGTCAGAGTAAAAAGAATCAAAATTGTTACAGAATACAAACTACCATTTATTTTAAGGATCACAGTCTGTGATGTGTTCATGAAATAAAGTTCAGATCACAATACAATACCTGGGCATAGAATTTCATAGAAATTTGTTTAATAGAAACAGCTTTTAGTATATAATTTATTTAAATTCACATAAATGTAAACTCCCTTTTAATTTGTCTACATAACTTTTGTTTAAATTACTCTGTTAAACATTATAAACATGATGAAGGGAATATGTACATCAAATTTTCTGAGCACTTAATAAGATTAAATCCAATGAAATCAAATCTACTTCTGTATACTTCGATCTCGTCTAAGTGAAAAATAACAGGTCACAAAGCTTTCACATTTGGACTGACAAATATTTTCAAATACTGACATATCTTTGGTTGAGCTTACAAGCTTAATAAAAGTCTACAGTCATGTAAACTATCAGAGTTCAGGCTATTTCAGTTCTGGACAGGGGTCATATTGAATGTATTTCATCATATCTTATTATAGAATTAATGCAAAGTATAAGATCTTAGGGTCAAATAAAAGGAGACAATATTACAAAATCTAATACTAATTCTTTTGATCATTAATATTAAAAATAGTTATCCAGAACTTGCTTGCTAAGTAAATACTTGATTTTTGATTAATCAATTAATAGATATAATATCTAGACATTTATTATCAACTCATGACTGTTTGAAAACATTTCTGGGACCATTTAGTTTAAGATAACTACTGTGTTTGGTGAAGATCCAGTCATAATGCAGGTACTTGAGCATCAAATAGGACAATTGCTCATTATTCAAGGGCCTCTGACATTCATAATATCCTTTTAGGCTAGTTCAAGAACTTGTCCAAGATATTATAGTTATATAATTCCTGAGTAAGTTTGCCAAAGATTAAATAAAAAATGTGGGTGCCAGAGTGTACAATAGTACAACTTTTGGACAATTCAAGGACTATTACTCTGATATTAATAGTCCAATTTGGCCAGTCCAACAAAGTGTCCAAAATATTAGTTATATAACTACTTTGTCCATTTGGAGAAGATACATTTTTTTTACAATTCAAGGGCTTTAATTCCAACATTAATTATCAGATTTTGGGAGGTTAGGAAATGTGTATAATATTAAGGTAATATTAATACTGCATAGGTTTATTGGGGATCCAATGCAAACTGTTCTAGAGTGCACACAAGGACAAATAATTAAAGTTTTGACAATTTGAGGACCATAACTCCGACACAAATTATCTGATTTGGCCAGTTCAATCTTTTTATCAAGGATAGTATGATAATTACTACTGTGTAAATTTGGTAAAGATCAGATAAAACGTGGGTGCTAGAATACAGACAAGTTTATATAAAGCATTTTTATAAGATTTAGGGGCCTTAACTCCAACATTAATTATCCAATATTTCACCCAATTCAGTAACTTTTATACAGAGATATATTTATAGAGCTACAGTCAAACCTGTCTTAAGCAGCCAGTCAAGGAAGGAGTAAAAGTGACCTTTTAGGACAGGTTATTGCTTAATACAGGTTAATTGACTCTGAAAGCATAGAAATGGGAAAAACAAAATATCACGATGGTGTCTACTTGAGACAGTATTCTGAGTGCTGTCACACTGGAGTGTTATGCCGCAGACACATGGTATGATACCACCCAGTCACATTATACTGACACCGGGCCGACTAGACCTAGAATTATCCTCTAAATGCTGAATGTCAAGCGAGGAAGCTTCAAGTAATATTCTTAAAGTCTTTGGTATGACCCGGCCAGGGATCGAACCCACGCCCTTCCATAGTGAGGCGGCACGTTCTACAACTAGACAACGTTGCGGTTTTTTTTGTTGTTTTTTTTATAAAAACAACAACAAAAAAAACATCATAATATAAAAATAAGATATAAAAAAATAAAATATGCCCTCCCTCCCTCACCCATTTTAAGAAAAATTTGGATAATAATCTAGCAATTTATTGGTAATGGCCACAATGGAGTGATTTGCCCAAATCAAGAACTTGTCTCAGCAATAATTGTTATGGTTTTATAACATTTGCTATTTTGATGACACTCCAATGAAAACTGGGAGTGACAGTTTACAAAAAGTCAAATAAAACAATTTTTGATGATTCAAGAGACACAACTCTGCCATTAATTATCCAATATGGCCAGTTTAATTTTTTTTTAAGACAGTATGATTATATAACTTCTATGTAAGATTACATGAGGGTTGAATGAAAAACGCAGTGCTAGTTTGCACTCAAGTTCAAATAACACAATTTTTATGGTTCAAACTGCAGGGTCAAGTTCATACGACCAAACACTCACAGATGGTGGACAGACAATGGATGATGGACAATGGACACAGGGTGATCAGAACAGCTCAAATAGAGTTTTTGTCAAACTTGTAAAAGTGGTGGTCTGATTAACCCTTTACTTCATTGGCTGGGTCATACCAAAGACTCCAAAAATGGTATTGGAAGCTTCCTCGCTTGACGCTCAGCATTAAGAGGAGAGTTCTAGGTCTGGTCGGCTCGGTGTCAGTATAATGTGACTGGGTGGGGTATCATACCATGTGTCTGCGGCATCATACTCCAGTGTGACAGACAACGATTAGCGAAGTGTTTATTACCTTTGAACTCTTTAACCCATTGTTTATATCTTGGGTGACCACGTAACCACTTTTGGTTGAATAAACACTTCCCCCACCTTGTAAAATGGAACGCCCCCCAGGGGCGGTAATAAGGGAATATACGGTATCCTGTAAATGCTCCAGGCAAGCTTCGAACAGCAACTTAGTTTTTCAGTTGATAACCTGTCCTGGGATCCCACCCACATCCTCCAACATGTGAGGCAGATGTCCAACCACTAGAATACCTGACTATGGTTCTAAGGTGCAGTCTTAATCAAGAGTTCATTATATATTTTATACAGCATCTATTTGTACTGTTCTATTGTCATGCTTCAGCATTACATGAATGCATTTTTCACCTTATATACAGTTGAGTTTTTAACTTTTGGTCTATCTTATGCTATTTTTTTAACTAAGTAACAGTTTAACTACCATATATAAACAGTAATTTAAGCAACTAACTTTATCAATCATTTCATCAGTCTATATAATAGGGTTTTAATTTAAAGGCCATTATAAATTAATTGCTAGATTATCATCAAAATTTTTCATAAAAAGGGAGGGGGGGGGGGGGGTATTTATATATATACACCATGTATATGTGAGTAGTCATGAATCCTTAACTGGATCCTACTCATATAAAACTATCAGATCATGTATGTAAATTTGTCAACCCTTGTCCAGATATATTGCATGTAATTCCATAGTATATAAAGTCATGGTCGACACCAAATTTATTGGTTTGGCAGAGACCTTGATATTGTATCATTGTATTTATGGTTTGCATTGTAGCTAGGCGCACTCGCCATAGTCTGGTCTGTACATTTATGTCTTAATTGTTCACAAATAATTATCTCAATATATATATACATATATATATATATATATATTTTAATGAAAATTAAAAGGGTCGAGGCGGCATATATTTGGGGGTGGGTGGGGAGGATAATCTAGCAATTAATTTATTATGGCCTTAGGGTAAAATTTGGTTAAAAAAATGTGGTAAGGGACAAATTAAAAATATTTGGAATGTAAGGCTATACGAAATGTTTGATTAAACTTGCAAAACGTTATATATGTAAAGTTGCAAATCTGAAGGTAATTAACAGCTGCCGTGTACAGTATTGCCTAAAATAATATTTAATTCATCCAAGATCAAATACATTTTACATCGATAAAAAAATCTGATACAAGGATCCCTATAACAGAAACAGAAACACAGATTTTGTCAAGGAAAATAAATTAGCAGACTTGGTTTCATGAGGAGTATTATATATATATATATCCCCTTAGCAAAGGCTTAAACCGTAACAGATGAACTCCATGATTCCAAGGCAATGGCAGATCTACTCTTGAAACAAGAGGGCAAGAATGGACCTAACTCGCTAACATGTCGCAGAGGAGCAAATGTTGAAGACGGCAATTTTTGCAGGTGCTAGAGTGTACATAACAAAGTCTTAATATAATGTAATTTTTGTTGATTCAAAGACTATAACACCCGATATTATTAATCCTACTGGCCAGTTCCAAGAACCTGTCCAAGATATAATATATACAAAACAACTGTGTAAGTTTGATGAAGGTCAAGTATAGGTGTGAGTGCTAAAGTGCATACAACATCAAATACACACAATTTTTAACCATTCAAGGGCCATAACTCTGACAATATTTATTCGATTGGCTGGCCAGTTCAAGAACTCATTCAACATTTTATGGTTACATAATAAGTGTGTAAGTCTGTCAATAATTAAATGAAAACTACTTTAAGAACTGGTCCTTGTCTCATGAGTATTAACACAATATCGAAGTTTGATTAATATCTTGCTTTAAAACAAGATTGAAAGTAGTATTTAAGACAAATCAAAATGATTAATTATTCCAACTATGATAATTGGAACAGACTGGTTTTAGAACTCATCTTAAGTAAACTGGGTAATGGATATATTACGTCATGTCCAGAATTGAATTAAATCCGATCAAAAATAACACTTTTATTGGATAAACAAGATGAAGGGTATACAGACAGACTATGTACAAGAGACAGATTACCACCACAAAAACATTCAGTTGGAGTAGCAATAAATTTTATTTTTTTAAAATACATTATCACATTTGATGGGTTTGTATTTCAAACCCACCTGAATTTCTTTTAGAATCAATGAACCATTGGGCCATTATAAATTAATTACTAGATTATCATCCAAATTTTGCTTAAAAATTAGGAGGGCGAAATTATTTTATTTTTTATTTTTTATTTTTTTTTTTAAGAAAATAAAAAAGGTCGGGCCAAGACATGAACATTTCAGGGCGGTGATGATGATCTAGCAATTAATTTATAATGGCCTTATGTAAAGGATTTTTTTTTTTAAAAAAATACAACTGGTAGATTTGGAGGTGTAATATTCATAAATAAATGTTTATGCATGGACACACAGACTGATGATGGACATCGTACCACAGCATGAGCTAAAAATAATAGGAAAGTATTCAATACAAAGGTTATTAAACCTGTATTGGCAGTTAAGATTTTCTCTCTAAGAATGACTTATTTTCCCTTCCAAAGGACTTCAGCCTCCATACAAGTTCAATCACCTACACTTGTGTAAAGAACTTACCTTCTGCAAAACATAACAGTTTATTCTTATGAAGAACAATTATGGCGATGATGATGCAGATGACAAAACCCCTCCTACAATACCACCAACAATTGGACCTATTGGTTGGTCATCATCTGGTTTAGCCGCTGCAATAAAAAATTGTATTTAATATTGGCAGTCCATGTATATTAGTGATTATAATTCAATAACAGACTTTCTTCTAGATCATATACCTATGTTTGTGGAAATCCTGATAAGTCATCACTCCGGACTTTTTCTGCTTCACAAAATAAGGAAAACAACACCAGTTATCTGTGTATGTTTGCACTGTGGCACTAAGGGTGGAAATCACAACCATAAGTGTAGCAAAATCAATTTTTATTACACTAGCGGTCACAACAGCAACCCTTAAATTAGTGTAACAAAAATTGGTTTTGTTAAACTAAGCGTATGTTTTGTACATGTATTGACAATTGATTATAAAACGGGTTCACTTATTGTAACATTTTTTTCAGTTAGAAATTTATTTGTCCCTGCTATGAAATGGGGGCATATTGTGTTTAACCCATGTTCATCGTTCCGTCTGGTCTGTTGCATAGTGCTTCCAATATGCTTCCAAATAAAATTTACACAAACTTTTATCTTAATGATATCAAAATAAAGAAGATACAATATTGGTGGATTTTTGTGTAATATTACATTTTGTGTTATTTCAGGATCATTGATACTATAATAGGATAATTTTAGAGAGAAAAAAAAATCTTCTGTGTACTGTCCTTTGCCATAAAAACAGTCTACTATGCAATAGAAACATTCATGTGAAGTTTCAGTTTAACTGGCCAAGTGGTTTCAGAATAAATGGAAAAAAAAGAGAATTTTCTGTTTTCCCATAATATCCTTATGTAAAATTCTAAGTCCACTAACAGGGCCCCTATAAATTTTAGCCCCTAAATTCTTATCTGCATTCAAACCCCTACACATAGTGTTAATTTATATCAAATATGTGCAAATCTGACATACCGGTTCTTAAGAAAACGAATTTAGTAATTCCCGATATGCACCCTTTTGGGGCCCCTCCTGACCCCTTAATACATAGGAACCCAGTCATTTTTACAAACCTGAACCTCCTTCACCTAACAATGCTTTTGTGAAGATATAGGCAAAATCATTTCCATTTAAAAAAAAAAATATATATTGACATGTGTCTCCATAATGAACCCTTGGGGCGGGGTCATTTTTAACCATAGGGACACCATTTGAACAAATCTAACAAAACTATAGTTGGTCATCATTACTACATAAACATTTTGAAAATCTGTTGGGCCGTTCATGAGAAGAAGATTTTTTAAGTTTTGCAATATTTTAAGTAACGGTGGCCATCTTGAATTTCAGATAAAAAAAAATCTTCTGTATAGTCTTCTATGCAATTGAAACATCCTTGTGAAGTTTCAGTTTAAATGGTCTAGTGGTTTCATAGAAAGTGCTGCTAACAGACGACAGACGACGGCCAACGGATGACAGACATTGCACCATTCGCATAAGCACTTCTGGCCTTTGGCCAGTAGAGCTAAAAATGATGTTAAATATCTGAATCATATTCAATGATTTTTTTTGTTGCGAATTTATAGTTTACCATCCTTGGGGACCAATTCTTATTACATTTTTTGCATTTTTATTTTTTCGATTTCTTGGGAGTTGGGGAGGTGCCTGTAGGAAGCTACGCTACTGGCTATCACAGTAATATCTGTATCTATGGTTATAATTGTCAGAAAAGGAATACTAATTTTGTTTGGGAGATGGTGTTAAGGTTTAGGGGAAAAAATATAAGATCTATTTCACCAAAATTAAAACAATGCATATATAGTTTTATTTTTCACTCACCAACAGTTTCTCTCATTTTCTCAGATTTCCAACTCTTGAAAATGTCATAGCTGGTGACATATTATATTTTCACCCGTCTAAAAATTCACCCGCAGGTGAAAATATTATATTTTATTTGTTCAAAATTGATCACCACTACTTATTATGATAAAGAAAGCATCAAACTTGAATGTTAAAATGCATTTTGAAGAAAAGAGAGGCGGGTGAAAATATTATAGAATTTTGCTATGATATTTTCACCCCACCTCCCAAACCATCTCTTAAAAAATCTTTTTTATCCCAAGTTGATTATCTACACTGTAATGACTATACTTGAACAAACAAAAGTAATCATATTGAGATAGTAATGAAAGGTACTTTTTTAAAAAAGAGGGGCGGGTGGAAATATCATGACTATATTTCATCAACCCCCCCATCCCCCTCAATTTTCAATAATATAATTTGATTCATTATTTTAAATGATAGTTTGATTAGTTTAATGACAAACTATTCTGGAACAAAAAAAAACAATCTAATTCAGATAGTAACCAAATGTATTTTGTAAGAATAGAGGGATGGGTGAAAATATTATAGCCATTATATTCCCCCCATCCCCCCCCCCACCCCACAAAAAAAAAAACAAACCCAATTTTCATATTTTAAAAAATATAATTTGATTCTCTTTTCACTTTTATGACAAACTTTACTGAAACAAACAAAAGCAATCTAATTCAGATAGTAACCAAATGTATTTAAAAAATATAATTTGGTTCTCTTCACTTTAATGACAATCTGTCCTTCAACAAGCACAAATCATCTACTTCAGTTAGTCATCTAATGTTTCTTCCAAGAAAAAATGAGGCGGGTGAAAATATTATAGCCATTATACTTTCACCCTCCTCAGACAAAAAAAACGTTTATCCAAAGTTTCATTATTTTAGCTTGATTATCTTCACTTTAACCTTTAATGACAAACAATGAGTCTTAATTGAGATAGTAACTAAATGTATTGGGTGGGGTGGGGGGGGGGGGGAATATAATAGCTATTATATTTTCATCCAGCCCATGTTATTTATTTTATTTTTTTTAAGTTTGCTTCATCATAAATACAACTGTAATGCTTTCCTTATCATAATACAAAGTGTTCATTTTTGAAAAAGAAATTAGGAGGTGGTGGGTGAAAATATATTGGCTCTTTCCTCATCAGATAAATTATTTAAACAAAGCAAACATATTCTTTTGTCTGATTAAGCATATTTAGTCATACTATTGAAGGTAATCAATTAAAATTGAAATAAAAGCTTGAAGTTGGGATAGATGAGATGAGGGTGTGTTTGTGGGGGGCAATAATATTTTCACCCACCGCTATCCCCTGTTATTTTTCTTCTTTTAAGTTTGTTGCATCATAAGTACAACTGTAATGCTTTCTTAATCATAATAAGAAGTGTTCATTTTTGAAAAAAATATAAGGGGGTGGTGGGTGAAATTATACTGGCTATAATATTTTCACCCGCCCCTCTTTGCTCATCAGATAAATTATTTCAATAAAGCAAATATATTTTTTTGTCTAATAAAGCATATAAGTCATACTATCATAAGTTTTCTTCATCATAAATGCAAGTTTTATACTTTCTTTATCATAATAAGTAGTTGTGTTTATTTTTTAAAAAATATAATTTGGGGGTGAAAATATTATAATGGGGGTGAAAATATAGTAAAATTCCATAATATTTTCACCCGCGGGTGAAATTATTATCTGACACCGGCTGTAGTTTTATTTTTGGGTTCTAAAACTATGCTTCATTTTATCACCATCATTACAAAAGCATTAATTTAACAATAAATACATTATAAGATTTACTGTGTTTTTTTTCTTGGACATTTTGTAATTATGAAACATTACTAATAAAATTATCACTTAGTGATTGAAAAAAATAACAATGTTCGATGGTAAGTAGATACTTATCATCTCAAACTCTTGTTAAAAAACCGTAAATAAACAGCATTCTAATATAAAATTATGGGTATCCTTTAAATTTTCGTTTTTTTCACTTCATATCGAAATAAAAACTAAATAAAAACAGGCAAATTCAGTGAAATAATGTCCCCCGCTTTTTTTCAAAAGAATAAGATTTGATTCAGGTTTTCTTAATTGATTGCACAGAAACCCCCAAAAATACATTTTTTGCAAATTAAAGGGGCATAACAGTAGAACTACAACCACTAAAATCGAACTTAGCCTGTGTTTTATCATTATAAACATTGTATTAAATTTCAAAAGATTTGATTCAGCCATTCTTAAGTTATTGCACGGAAACCAAGAAAAATATGATTTTTTTGCAAATTAAATAAACTGTAGAATGATAAATGCCACAACCACTAAAATCAAATGCAGCCTGTGTTTTGTCATTTTAAACATTCAAAAGATTTGATTCAGGCATTCTTAAGTTATTGCATGGAAACCAAAGTGTGACTAACAAACAGATGGACAGACAGACGGACAGACCCAAATTAGTGTCTCCCGCAAAGCAGAGGATAATTATTTACCAGAGGTTAAGAAAAAAGTCCGACATCTCTGACAAAGTCTTTTAATTACACTTAGGGTTATTTACAACTGCTACCCTTAGTGTAACAAATTAAGTTTTATGTGGATGAGATAATCTCAGATTTGGTGAAGAAAATCTTATTGCAAGGATAAGTATATTTTTACGAAGCAGACGTATACTTTTACGAAGCAGACAAAACAATTGTGTACCTAATTCTGACTGTTAACCTCTAATTAGTGTGAACATGACTGTTCAGCTGTGGACATGGGTCTTACGCAAAGCACATCGTCTGATTATGGTGAACATTTGTGTTTTGTAATTTCAAAAACAGTTGAGTGGTTTACAAGATATGGAGTGGACACAGTATTTTTTAACTTATTTCTGACCTTTAACCTCTCAATGTGATCTTGACCTTTGTAATAAGGAACTGAGTCATGCGTGCAACACATCGTCTGATTATGGTAAACATTTGTGCCATGATATTTCAAAATCCTGTCAGATGGTTTAAAAGATATGGAGCAGACATGAAATTGTGTACATACTTTTTTTTACCTTTAAGCATGACCTTGACCTTTAAGCCAAGGACCTGGATTTGGCACCCGGAACATCGTCTTATTATGGTGAACATTTGTGCCATGATATTTCAAAATCCTTTCATATGGTTTAAAAGATATGGAGCAGACATGAAATTGTGTACATACTTTTTTTTACCTTTAAGCATGACCTTGACCTTTAGGCCAAGGACCTGGATCTGGCACCCGGAACATCGTCTAATAATGGTGAACATTTGTGCCATATTAATTTAAAATCCCTCTATGAATTATTAAGTTATAGTCGGGCAAGATTTGATGGAAGCACAGACATATAATTATACAGTGAACTAGCGTAGACTATACCGAGAACTACTTAACAGAATAAGGCGTTACCAGACCATTAAGTTTTGGTGATGTGTTTCCATAGGAACAGTCCTAACAGCTATGGTAAATAAAAACTTCCTAACAACAAAACAGACTACTTGACTACTGGGCAGACATGTTTACAAAGTTTCATGTAACTATCTTGAACAGTTCTAAAGTTATGAGAATTTAGTAATAGTGGCTATTTGTTTAGGTTGACATGTGTACAAAGTTTCGTGAAGTTCCCTTGAACAGTTTTGGAGTTGTGCTCTGGATATTTGTTTCCATGGTAACAGAAAAAATATTGAAAATAAAACTCAATCATAGCAATAGGCACTACTTTATCATCAGGTTGAAATGTGAACAAAGTTTCATGAAGTTATTCATAGCAAAAGGCACTATTAGACAACTAGTTTGACATGTGTACAAAGTTTTGTGAAGTCAGTTCAAACGGTTTTGGAGTTGTGCTCCAAAAATGATATATTTTGTAATTTTGTCAATGGTAACAGAAAAAATATTTAAAAATGTAAACTCTCCAAAAGCAAAATGTACTACTACCAGTTGACCACTAGGTTGACATTTATACAAAGTTTCGTGGAGTTACTTTGAACTGTTTTGGAGTTGCGCTGCGGAAATGGCGAATTTTGACTTATTGTTTTTATAGTAACAGAAAAAAATTATTGAAAATGAAAACTCACCCATAGTAGAAGGTACTACTAACTAGACCACTATGTTGACATGTACAAAGTTTCGTGAAGTTACCTTAAACAGTTTTGGAGTTATGTTTCGAAACAGTGAATTTTTTATTTTTGATATTTGTTTCTATGGCAACAGAAAAAAATATTGAAATATTGAAAATAAAAACCAAATCTTAGAAAAAGGCACTTAGTAACTTCAACATCATCAGGTTGACATGTGAACAAAGCCTTGTGAAGTTACAGGTTTGGAGTTCAAATATTTGCTCTGCAAATGGCAAATTTTGTATTTCAACTAATTGTTTCCGAGGAAACATAAAAAATATTGAAAATGAAAACTCCCCTACTGCAAATGACACTAGTTAAGACCATTTGGTTGACATGTATACAAAGTTTTGTGCAATTACATTTAACAATTTCGGAGTAATGGGAGGGTTGAAAAAAGGAAGATTATTTATTTTAATACAGTCTTTAAATAATACTTCAATTGCTAGTAGATAGTACATCTAATGCAAAAAAACAGACTTTGCTGCAGTAAGTCCAAATAATATTGAATACGCAACAAAAAGCAGGATCTTTTTCGTCTAAAGCATTGCCAGATATATGGAACTGGGAGCTGAGAAGTTGCTTATATGCCTGCACCTGCTATAACATGTAGGAGGATAGGACCTAAGTCTTAAGCATTGTCAGATATGGGAAAAGGGAGCTGGAATAGCACCTGCTATAACATAATGTAGGAGGATAATATTGTTATGTTCTTTTTCTTAAGCATTGCCAGATAATTATAGAAGAAGGGGAGGCAGAAGCTGTTGATGCCTGCACCTGCTATATAACATACTGTAAAATCGTTAGTACAGGCATAATAAAAGTCATGTCTTATAAACATAATAAAAGCTTTAAAATATTTTTGAAAGTGACTGGAAAACCAAAGGTTTTATTCAAATTTTGTCACTTCATTTTCAAATTAATTCCTCTTTTCTGATAATTGTACTATATTTTAGTTTTATATAGACTTGAAAAGATGTACCAAAATCACAAAGTTCTCTTTTGATTGAGATTTTTCATATTTTGTTAATGCGCATAAAAACTAAATTTCTCTACAGCAGTTACTGATTTCAATGGACGTAACTAAGGATGGCAACGAATGGCAATATTGATATTCGAATATTCGGTCATTCTTTCGAACGAATATTCGAATATATTCGGTCAAGATCTTAAAAATAAATAATCATCAACTTTCTATCCCAAACGTTTTTACTCGCCATATTTGTTACTTTCTCTTTCAGCGGAAACGGTGCTGATGTATAAATACTAAAAAGGAAACAATTGGAATATCACTGTCGTCAAGATTCAACATGACGTGGAACTCGATGATGCATAATTTATAATAATAAATTAATAAATGCTAAGTTATATTAGCTTTACTAAATTAAATGTTCGTATGTTTGTATAGTTTATAAGTAATTAACTATTTATGAATGAAATTGAAAAACAAACATAAAAAATATATATATATATTATATATACGTAAATTCGTCTACTACTTAGCGCATTCATTATTCACAAGTACATAAAAGGCCTTCAAATCAAAGAAGTGTGCTCTTCAATTAGGTATAAGATTGGTAAATAAACAAACTTGCTCTCACCTTTTAAAAACAGGGTGATTTACAACAGACCGTAAAGGCAGATCGATAATTAAAATTGCCTAAGGCAAACAATTTAAGGATTACCGATCAGGACTCCTTATCACCTTGACAACGTCCAATTGACACCCGTCTTTGGAGGAAATCGATAATTACCGTGTCTTAACCTGGTTGATATAACACCTTTCAAAACCATTTGTGTCAAAAATATTGAAATTGAAAATAAAAAAAAGAAAACAACTTGAATTTACTATATTTTTTAAATATTTTTTTTGTTGCGAATATCAATATGACATTCGAATATTCGGACGTATGACCGAATATTCGAATATCCGAATATTCGTTGACATCCTTAGACGTAACTGATGTAGCGCAGACATACATCACGTGTTCAAGGGTGTGCAGAATTGTATGTACACTATACACAGGTGCCAAAAAGCGAATACACTTTTTCATGGGGAGAAAAAATGTGACATGGCTCAGCCCAGGGTATTCACAGTAGTCAACTAGTAAGCCTGCAAATCTAGACTTAGTCGACTCCATCATTAAAAACAAGTGTCAATAGTTTTTACTATGTGATTCAGGTACTATCAAGAAGTTATACATACTAGTTTGATCAGAAGTGGATGAAGATGAAATGTTAGTTGGTACACTGGTTGTCTGTTGTGAAGATGTAGTTGGTGGTGCTATATCAGAAATATCGAAATTAATAAAAGATTGTACCGAATGAAAATAACAAGAAAATTATAGAGACTTTCTTGTATCAGGAAAAGCAAAACAACAAACACACATAAAAATATAATATTATCCAATGACATTAGTAAATCTTTGATATATTGCAATAAAATTCAAATTTAAAAACAATCAACACAAAAGTGTTCAAAGAAACTGTTGGCAATTTTTACTTTATTCTACCAGCTGCATTACTAAATTAAACCTATGTTTTCTTTTAAAGAATGAATGTCAGGATTTTACAAAATTTCAAAATTGATTAAAGGCATTTTTGTCCAAATATATCATGTCTATGTATACACAATGGCCTCATATTGCCATAAGGACATATATTCAAATATGCCAACATAATATACTGTAATGGGGTTTCAGCTGCCCAAAGCAAAATGGTTGGCATTTGCTCCAAACAGTTAATTCCTTCCTTTTTGAATGATTTACTATTGTCCAGAATAATTTACATTTATTTTGATAATGAATTATTTACAATTGCGCAAATTAGAATGATTACATTTGTGGATAAGTGTTGGCCACTCATACCTGGGTCACGGCTCTCCCAAATAGCCTCTTAAACACAACTGTCAGTTCTGATTCTACCCAGGAAATGGACTCATATGAGTGATTCATATTTTTGTGATGGGGCAAAAATAAATTTAAAATAAAAGTATAAACTGATAACCTCAGAGTGAATCTGAGTAGAACAACAGTTACCGTACTGTCCTTTGGCAAGTAACTGGAAAACTTCATCACATAAAGAATTTGAACCAAGCTGGATTTGAACCCATGACCTCGGCAGTGTAATTCAATTAAGCTCCAAGCAAAATTATCTATATCTTCTCCAGTCAGAATGGCTTACAGTTGTCCCATTTGATCCGCCCAGTAAGAACGAGACAATAACTCGATGTCCAGTCCAACTTTTTAATTAAGATTCTGTCAGCGTCAGATTTAATATCAAGCAATGGTAAACCCTCCTATGGCTTTAAAATAAAAAAAAAATACTTTTCCTATTTTATCTATATATATTTTTATTTTATTTTGTACATTAAGCTACATTTAAGTTCTAAGTACATTATGTATAGATTATGTTTTGAATACTCTAAGAATATCAATCTCAACAAGAGGCCTAAGTGAGCCTTAGGTTGCTCACTGAGTAATATAGAACTCCGCAGTGGGGTCAAATATTTCCCAAGGGTTATGATTAGAATGAAATTGACAAAATTGCTTTTTCACTTTTTCGATGGTTTGATAACACACCTTTATTTTTGACAATTCTGCCAATTGTGTGCAGTGTATCACTATGCATCTTTACACTGTTAAAGCTTTATCAAGTTATAGCTGTACCCAATGTCATCCAAACATGACAGAACTTATAAAAATGTTCCAATTATGTTCTTATATGTACAAAGAAATATGACAATTTTATGCATTTTCAACAAAATTAATGCCCAACAAATTTACACAGCTCTAATTTCTTGGGCATAAGAATCTTGCTACTGTCATGTAAGGGAGGTTATCCTTAAGTGAGACCTTTATCATTTCAGTATAATCTAAAGTTGAATAAATGCATCATTACCGCACTTCATACAAAATTTAATACAATACTTAATCTTGATTATGATAGGTATACATTATACAACACTTACATTAACATACAGTATACCCCAAATAAATGCACCTGTAAAATGGGGGTATTTGTTTGTGCCAGTGAAATTGGTTTAAGTTTTGTATGAAATATGTGTAAAAAGCAATAACACTGTCAGTAATGAGATACATAGTCAACTTTAAAATGTTTTAAACATATTTGAAATAAACATGTTATTAATTTGTATTACAGATCAACTTCCAGAGTGTAGTCATTTTATATACTATATAAATAGGTAGGGGGTGGGGCTTGGTTATAAGGAAATAGCATTTATTCAGGAGTATTATCATGGTATATTACATAACATTTCAAGAGGCACAAGAGGGCCCGAGGATGCGCTACTGGTTATAGTGGCCATAGTACTTTTTTGAATTGCACAATATTAATCCTTTGGGATTAGGGTAGTCTTAATCCCTTAAGGAAAAATACCCTGCCACACTCTTACTGAACAAACACAAAAGTTATATACTGGTACTATCAAAAGGAATTGGCATTTTCATACAATTCCCAGACTGGTTTACCCCAAAATGTATCCATCAGTATTTTTCAAGTTATCTGTCAGTAGTTTTTGTTTTTTGTCAATAGTGTGAGTGAACGAAGCAAGTGACGTGAGCTTGCAAAGCAAGCGAACATGATAGGGGGGTGTTTTTATTTCTACATTCAATTTCCTGCATTCTGGTGAATTCTGAGGCTAATATTTCTACTATCTGTCAGGTAATTTTTCTTACTGAATTTCTCTTTTTTCAGTGTGTAAATTATCCAAATTGCAACATGGCATATCAATTACCAAAATTGACCCCTTTAGCACTTTGAAACTGAAAAAGGTAGTTAACTAACAAAATTTATTCAACTTAAGATTTATATATGCATTAAAACGGAGGCCAAACAAAGTTTAAATCAATACCACCACTTCTATGACTAGAACACTGGTTAATCAGGGTCTGCTACAACATGGTGCAACTGAGCACTAGAATCGAAAAATGAGGCAATGGTCTTGGTCACTGATTGTATTTTTTTATATTCCTGGTGAAGTTTTGAATTACAATGGCGCTTGCAGTCATTCTGGCCCGCGTGAGCACTGCTAAAATCGGAGTTGCAGACATTACACCTAACATAGGTGCTGCCCTTCTCGGACAGCAAAAGGTCCAAAGATCTGTATAAGTTTGTCTGAACTGCTGACTACTTCTAGCTTCTTTTTCTTTTGAGAGTTGTCAGCTGATACTTGTCTTTTCGACATATTGCGACATATCGGATAGACTGGCCCCTGGTCTCATATATTATAAGATGCGAAGGCAACGCCAAAGGCATTCTAGGTCTGATAATTCCGGTGTCAAATAAACTGAGTCCCCTTGCAGGAACCTTTGACATTTCAGTCTCTTGATTTGTCAAAACTTCAAAACTCACTCATGGGGATTTGCTATGAGCAGACAATGCTAGTGCAATGATGGTTTTTTAAGCATCATCAGGTACAGGGAACAGGGAGACAGAAGTTGTTTATGCCTGAACCTGCTATATAACATATAGCAGGGTAGTGCAGTGATGGTTTTTGCTTTACGCATTGTCTGGTACAGGGAACCAGGAGGCAGAAGCTGTTTATGCCCGCACCTGCTATATAACATATAGGGGGAAAGTGCAGTGATGGTTTTTGTCTTAAGCATCATCAGATACAGGGAACTGGGAGACAGAAGTTGTTTATGCCTGCACCTGTGATATAGCATATAGCAGGATAGCACAGTGATGGTTTTTGTATTAAGCATTGTTAGGTACAGGGAACCGGGAGGCAGAAGCTGTTTATGCCTGCACCTGCTATATAACATATAGGGGGAAAGTGCAGTGATGGTTTTTGTATTAAGCATTGTCAGGTACAGGGATCTGGGAGGCAGAAGCTGTTTATGCCTGCACCTGGTATATAACATATAGCAGGATAGCACAGTGATGGTTTTTGTATTAAGCATTGTTAGGTACAGGGAACCGGGAGGCAGAAGCTGTTTATGCCTGCACCTGTAATATAACATATAGCAGGATTGCGCAGTGATGGTTTTTGCTTTGAGCATTGTCAGGTACAGGGATCTGGGAGGCAGAAGCTGTTTATGCCTGCACCTGCTATATAACATATAGCAAGATAGTGCAGTGATGGTTTTTGAAGCATTGTCAGGTACAGGGAACCGGGAGGCAGAAGCTGTTTACGCCTGCACCTGCTATATAACATATAGTAGGGTAGCGCAGTGATGGTTTTTGTCTTAAGCATCGTCAGGTACAGGGAACCATTAGGCAGAAGCTGTTTATGCCTGAACCTGTTATATAACATACTGTAAAATCCTAAGTAGAGGCATAATTCAAGTCATAATTTATAACCATAATAAAACTCATACTTTTGTTCACTTTAAGACATAAACTGGTGAGAAAAACAAATTTAATTATCTTTAATTATTAACATGGTTCATATAGACCTATAGTGACAAAAATCAAGGACTTTTCCAGGACTTTTTTCTATTTTCAAGGCTCATATGCAAGGTTCTTGTAATATATTTTTTATATAAATGACTTGAAATCAAAGGAACTACATATATTTATCACTTCATTTTCAAATAAATCCCTCTTCACAAATATTCTTACATGTATTTGCAGCTACACTAGATTTTACAGTTTTATATAGACTTGAAAAGATGTACCAAAATCACAAGTTCAATATAGTTTCATGTTAGTTGTTTCTATTAAATATTACTTTAACAATATAAAAAAAAAAAATATCAGAATTAATTGAGAATTGAGAATGGTCTTGTACACTAAGGTACCATTTAGATGTGTACCTGCAAAGATACTAAAGTAGTTGAAGACCATGAGGATTAACAAAATAACAATGGATAAAAAAAATGATTCTTGGGTCTTGGTGCGACAATTTTTTTAAAAGCTTTACATGAGGGATTTATCACAAAATCTCATGGCATTTAAAGCAAAGCATATTCACATAGCTAAGTAGCAAACCTGCGAATGAAGTAAACTCCATCAATAAAACAAGTGGCTTAATATTTTTAACTTTGTGATTAAGGAAATGAGGCGCCAAACGTGACTATATTCAGTGACATAAATATATATGTTGTTTGTAAATATATATATATATGTTTAAATAAAAAATACACACTTTTGACAAATAAATATGGTAAACTGACTATATATATATATATATATATATATATATATATATATATATATATACGTTATGCAAACAAAATAAATATACGTTATGCACACTGGTAGAAATTTATATACGTAATGTTATGCAAACAAAATATATATAGGTTATGCAAACAAAATAAATATACGTTATGCCCACAAAATATATATATGTTATGCACGCCAGTAAAAAATATATATACATTATGCAATTAAAATATATATACGTTATGCACACGACCCTTCTTACACACGACCCTCACTGCCGATTTCGATGTACCATAGCTGATTTGTACACTCAAAACACATACGTCATTGATTGTTGCATTCTGCTCAGTCAGATTATTGCAACCGTCTTTGAAGCTCCTTGTTGAAAGCAAGGAATTTTAGAAGAAAAGAGATGATTCTAAGAGGTTCTTTAGGGGGAGATCAGAGATGGGAAATATAAATGTTTATTATGTGGAGTAGAACTACTATTTAGTTATTCGATTGTGTTTTGTGGATGAATAATAAAGCCTTTACTTCAGTTAATGCAATAATGTTTTGAAGAATAGGTCTCGAGAAGAAGATATATTTATCACAGGTCAGAGTCGGAGTGGTAGGGTTGGGTAATGTGGCCCAATAACTTCTGACATTTTTTTAAACTACACTTCTTAGGGCAAAATTGAAATACCCCCTCAAACATTTGAAATAACTAAGCTGTCAGTTGATTCACAATGGTGGATTGCACCAGTAAATGGGTCTCGAAATGCAGAAACTACTATATATTTCTATATCAGATTATGTCCAATGGCGGATTGCACCAATAAATGGGTCTCAAAATGCAGATACTACTGTATAATTCCATATCAGATGTTGTCCAACAGTGGACTGCACCTGTAAATGGGTCTTGAAATACAGATACTAAATACTGTAGTTTTAACGCGTTCAGTTATTTTTTGATGAATTATCAACTTTAGCCCATTTTTAAAGTAATAAATAAAAAATCTTCAAATATCTATATCAAATTTTGCCACCCATGGATACTGAACTTACTTCTTTATCTTTCTACATACCGGTAAACGTTACATGCTTGTGATGTGTTATTAAAATGTTTTTAGTTTGTGTAGTTCCGGCTAAGAATAGAATCACTGTCTATCTCTGCAGAGGGGTAGGAATCCTCCGAATGGGTGTCATGTTCATTTTATCATTTTTTGTCATGTTCACTATAATTGTGGTTAAATTATCAACTCTTGTGTGGTTCCAGGGAGCCATGAGTGATGGTAAGAGTAGGATCACTGTGGCTTATGCATGTCGTAAAAAGCGACAAATTGACTAATACGGTAGAATTTGCTGAAACTCTGCAGTTCTGCAAGAATCAAGGTTCTAGATTCATTCTGCATATTCATTTGTTGATGTATTTTTTTAAATCTGTATGTTAATTTGTTGTTTTAGTACATGTAGAGTGAATTTGGAATCTTCCTTCTTGTTGGCGTCGAATAACCTATAATGTGTTGGTACGCCGTTAAACCCTATTCATTCATTCATTCATTCATTAAAATGTTTTTTGTTAAAATAAGTAGATTATACATTACTGTTTTTGTTAAAAAATAATTATTTCGTAAAAAATCCAACCTGTAATAATTTAAATTCATGAGAAAATATCAAATAACTATAGATAATTTGAAATAGTCTACATTTTTTATATTTTTTTTTATCAGCTTTAATTTACTACCAAAAATCAGACCAAGTTTCAAAAAGTTATTAAAGGTACGCTTACAGAACATGATACTATCACTTAATTTAATCACATTCAGAATTTCAATCTGGTAATTAATTGGTCGTGTGTTATGCATAGACACTTACCAGACATTAAACCCTTCCATTGATGTAACTCTCTCCATAATTATTTCATCAAATAATTCTTACATATTTCATTACTTAAAATATGTCAAAAGTATTGTAATTCATCTTGATCAACATTGATATACAAATATTTTGTCGGGAAGGGCTTCAATCAATGTTGGTAGAATTTGTAGTTCGACTCTTTTGTTAACTTGTGTAGTGGTGATATATAAAGGAATACAATAAATACTATAAATGTGCCACCAGAAATTCCAGTCGTGTATGTTGAATTGATGTTAGCCTTCCAGTCGCTGTAATTAAGTCACTGACTCCATGCACTTTATTATTTATCCATAAAACAATTTAATAACTAAATCATATTTTACTCTAATATACTTAATAGTTTATATTTCCCACCTTCCCTTAAGACCCTTTAACAATAATCTTCGTCAATCAAAAACCTTGAAAAGGGATACACGCGTCTGGATGAGAACACGGCAAATATCAATGATGTAGGTTCTTTCTGCGCAGGTATTGCATCCTAGCCTCAGACAAATGACTGCATTCAGGGTTTCTCCAGTAATGGGCAATATTTACTGTTACACCGTCTGGTTCTCGGAATTGTTGCGAAACTGGTTCTGCTTTGGGACCGTGTACATAACGTATATATATATATATATATACTGTTTGCCTAACTTATATATATTTTTACCGGTGTGCATAATGTTTTTACCAGTGTGCATAAAATATATTTATTTTGTTTGCATAAAGTATATATATTTTTACCGAACATATATGTTTTACCATATTTATTTGTCGAGTTTGTTTATTTTTAACCTAAACGTATATATATTTACAAACAACGTATATATTTATGTCACCGAATATAGTCACATTTGGCACCTCATGCAAGGTACTTTCATGTAGTTATACATACTTGTTGTTGCTGGTGCTGTATCAGAAATATTGATTTTAACAAAATTCATATACTATATGAAAATAATATGAAATAATAGTAATTAGAAATTACTATGTTTGAACAAATAACAGAGACTGTCTTGTTTCAAGAAAAGCAAACAAATAATAAAACATATAAACATACCATCCAACGAAATAGGTCATCTTTTATATATTGAAATCAAATTGAAATCAAGTTAATAAATAACATAAAATTATTGAAATGAACTGTTGACAATTTTTATTTCATTATTTCATTCTATTAACTATATATATATATATATAAATATATACATATAAAGGGAGATAATTAAATTCACCAGAACGGAATTTACGATTTTTGGGATCTTTTCAGATGCTCATTCACAATACATGATATATATATGGAGATAATTCACTGAATTCACTGTATCTATATGATCCAACGGGTTTATAAATCTGTCCTTAATATAGCATGTGAGTAGTCATGAATCCTTAACTGGATCCTACTCATATAAAGCTATCACTTCATGTATGTAAATTTGTCCACCAACTAAATATATATATGAATTCACTGTATCTATATGATCCAACGGGTTTATAAATCTGTCCTTAATATAGCATGTGAGTAGTCATGAATCCTTAACTGGATCCTACTCATATAAAGCTATCACTTCATGTATGTAAATTTGTCCACCCTGTTAAATATATATATATATGAATTCTCTGTATCTATATGATCCAACGGGTTTATAAATCTGTCCTTAATATAGCATGTGAGTAGTCATGAATCCTTAACTGGATCCTACTCATATAAAGCTATCACTTCATGTATGTAAATTTGTCCACCCTGTCCAGATTTGTTGCATGTAATTCCATAGTATATAAGTCATGGTCGACACCAAATTTATTGGTTTGGCAGAGGCCTTGATATTGTATCTATGGTTTGCATTGTAGCTAGGCGCACCCGCCGTAGTCTGGTCTGTACATTTATGTCTTGGTTATTCACAAATAATTATCTCCATATATATATATATATATATATATAAATATATATATATATATAAAGGGAGATAACTAAAAAGTAATATATTTACCAGTGTGCATAACATATATATATATATTACTATATTCAATTAAACTTGTACATTTTCTTTTAAAGGAAGTATATCAGGATTTTTCAAATTTTAAAATTGACTAAAATATTTTTCCCAGTATATCATGCCTACATTATTTTACTCACTGACTTCCTATTACCATTAAGACAGATTCTATTCAAACCTGCCAAAATATTATATTGAAAAAGGATTTCCTAACCTGGCTTATGCATAAAGATAAGACTAAAAATATTTCCCATTTAAAATTTGTTTCATCTCAGATAGTCTGAGTGATGATGTGAAAGTTGTCTAGCAGTATTTAAGTGCTGTCTATTTTTAGAATGTGTATTTCTTTTCATGTTTACCACTTCAATTAAATATTTTTGTTTTGTTTATGTGGATTTGATTAATTTAAATAGATGTCATAGAAATTCTCAAAACAAGGTTTTGTGACAGACGGATGGACAGAAGGAAAGCACAAAATCAGTATGTCTCCCAGTGACATGTAGACATAATTATCAAAGGTGACAAAATAACATTGTTAAATAAAGAAAATTGGTGTAATAGATATGAAATGGAATGAAATCGATTTGATTATATTCCATTTATCAGTGTTTTTTTTATTAAACTGCTGACATTTCCTGAAATGCAATACAAATGTCTGATACTCTTGTAATAAGCATCTTGATGACTTGCCATTTTGTTTCATGAATGTAAACAGAAAACAACAATTTAATTGTAGTGGGACATACAGTGAGAATTAGATCTAAGAAATTTTAAAATTAGGACATTATTAAATGTTTGACATGGATAATGAACAATTACTATATTATTGTTTACTTTAACATAACACAGTATAATTGCTTGAACTTCATGTTTTTCTATTTTTCTTTCTATGTAATAAGTATGTAAGTTTTCTGTTCCTTTGCATATATATTGCACAAGCAACAGGTGAATTATCCAAAGCAGCATTAAGTGTTGGTTAATATTAAACAAGGTAACTGCACAGACTGTAAGGTCAACTGCCCTGGTCAGGTACTTATCAGCATATAGTCAAGAGATATGACAATGCAACACTGGAAGTGATATGAATGGACATATTCAGCACAAGTTTATATATTCATATCCTATAGTTATTATTGTTAATATTATTGGTTTTTTACTTAAGAAATATCACTAAATAATTTTGTACCTCCACCATTGGTGTCTCTTTTTTTCATTTCCAAGCAAGTCCCCTCTAAAGCCTGTGTTTTGTTTCTGTATCTCTTCCTGTGTTGCTTTGTCATATTTCCTGTGTTGTCTCTTGAGTGAAGATTATTGGAGAGGTTTTATCTTCTCTATACGAAGTGGTTGGTTAGAATGCATGAGCATTTAGACTGCATCCAGTTTTGATCATGCTGCAGAAACACAGTCTAGATTGTGTTGCTGCTTCACATGCTCAATAAGCATGGTAAATGGATTAAAATGAAATTATTTGTTTGAATTTAATTTATTCAAGTTTATTTAAGCCAACATATGCAGGTTTACTGACCCCAAATTTGATATAACCAATCAGATGGCCATTTGGGTGACATATCACTATTATCCTATTTTAACAAGTTCAACCATATAAAACTACCCATTTAATCCTTTAACAGAAGCTAATTCTGAATTGCCTCAGTAAAACAAGATCATTATGTAACTTCTCCATTCAGCATGGTTAACAACTGGTTAACTGTCCTTTGGCAAGTAACTGGAAAACTTTTGAACCAAGATTTGTTTGAACCCATGACCTCGGCAGTGTAATTCAATTAAATTCCAAGCAAACTCCAGTTAGAATGACTTACAGTTGTTTCATGTCAGAATGAGGCAATCACTTAATGTCCAGTCCAATTTTTTAATTGCGATAATGTTCTGTCTGCTTCTCATCAGATTTAATTTCAAGCAATGGTAAACCATCAAATAATAAAAAATACTTTTCCGATTTATATCAATATATCTTTTATTAAATTTTGTACATTAAAGCTACATTTAAGTTCTAAGTACATGTGTATAGATTATGTTTTGAATAACGTAAGAACAATAGTATTTGAATCAATCTCAACAAGTGGCTCACCCAAGTAATATAGTGTGTGTCAAATATGTCCGAATGGTCTTGATTAGACTGAAATTGGCAGGGGACCGTCAAAGGATGTTACACACAAAATATGACTGCTAAATCACCATAATCATTGAATTGCATGTGTTAAGTGTTGCTTTGTACAATTATTTAGCCAAATCAGGACAGTGTCAGCCCAAGACAGTGGTCTAAGCTATACTGAAATATTACCAAAGATAATTTTATGAAAATCAAAAATTATAACACAAAATTTTTTCTTGTCATTTAAAAGTTGTCACCTATTGTAAACAATTACCAGAATGTCCATTGTAGGTAGGTAGGTAGGTAGGTAGGTAGGTAGGTGTGTGTGTGTGTGTGTGTGTGTGTGTGTGTGTGTGTGTGTGTGTGTGAGTCTGGCCAAGTTGGATAAAAAAACAATTATGTGGAGAAAAAGTGACAGGAAAAGAAAAATGCTATCCATACCAATATAACAATACACGATAACAAATATCTTATGGTAATAAATGACAAAAAAATAAAATGGGAAATATTAACATAATTCATTGTAGTATAATATGAATTGAAAAACAGCGATATAACAACATCACTCATATGCAACCAACTGCATTATCCAATAGCATGAACTACAAAATGGAATCAATATTGCTCCAAAACTTTTTAAGTGGGTGGGGTATGAATATTACATAAATACTGGATTCTAACACAAACATTTTTAACTATCATGAATCATAAAATCTGGATACAGTGAATGTTCTGGACATGCTTTTGTTGTGATATATCAGTATCACTGTCTCTCTGTGACTTTCAAGTGTTCTAAGTCCAAATTTCTGTTTGTTTGAGTCAGGATTTTTAGAGAGATGACTAAAATCAAGTCTCATTATTATTCAAGTTAATATGGGACCATGTATTATGTTATTTGGTCCTTTTTTAAGTCATTATCAGTATTTTTTTTAAGTTCCTAGTGTAAATGTTATTAAACTTACCCTCCATCTTGTAAGATACAGTTGTGGTTGCAGTGATAGCCTGACTTGATGGAGCAGCTGTATGGGAAACAACAGCTCTGAATTGGATATCAATCCCCTCGGCTGGTCCATTGTAAATAAAAGTACTTGTCACTGTTACAATGTCTGTTCCTGATGTACAGGCGCCACTCGTACAAGAGGTACTTGCAGATGTTTGTGTTGGAGAAAGTTGAGATGTGTATTCAACTGCCTCAGTTTCACCTACCTGATGTAAAAATTAATATAGAAATGATTGGCTAAAATATACAAATATTTGACCATAATTGCATTTTTAAGCTTGGAAAGGTGTATATGCTCATGGTTATTTATATAATATTTACACCACAGTGACTAACAGAAACATTGTATTGCCAACCCCTATGTTGCGTCTGGTACAGCTCCTCGTAGCTAAATTCTACAGAATATGACACAACTCAGTTTCTTTCATTGTTTTAGGTTATCTAATAATTGAAGCTAAATTGTGAAGAAATCTGAATGTATGTGTAAGCCCACCATTGATTTTTGTTCTTTATTCTATAGTTAATAATAAAAGTTTGAAGGCTCGTCATTCATAGAGAGACCCAAATGAAAGAAGTGAAACTTACATTTTATTGTTTGTCAACCTCTGCACTACCAAAAATTTGGGGTCATATAAGAGATTTTTTTTTCTCTTCAATGTGTACACTGTTGACAAAGTGAAAGTAGACTTTCAAAATAATGTATTCATACCCCAATTTCCAAGCATTAATTTATTTTTGATAAATTCACAATTCAAACATGACAATGCTTTCAAAATATATCAATAATGCCATTCAAATAAAAATATGTGCATTAAAATAATGAAATGCATTTTTAAAGAAGAGGAAACAAGGACGATTTATAACTGCCATTATGCAACTACCCGACGGAAGCCCTTCCTGTTTCCAATGGTGGTACTATGCCTGTAGCGGAACTTTAGGTATATTTGCATAATTGTAAATATGTACCTTGCATTTGTATCTTACTGGATTATTTATGTCTGAAATCTGAAAACTAAATGCATAAATGTATGACACTTAATTGTTATCTCTTGGTTTCCAACACAGTAGCAAATACAGAAAATCACCAAATGTGTATATTCAAATATGTATAGTGATACTTTCTTTTAAAAAATGTAAATATTTTTGAAAATTACTGGCAATGGATACCTGTTGATTTAACCCTTTACTTCATATAGACGCCTTTGGACACTTCTAATATAGACACCTTTGGACGCCTTAGATAGAAGGCTTTTGAATTATTGGGTGAATTATGTTTATATTAACTGACAGAGTGGAAAACAGTGCAGGAACCATCTATCACCCAATCTCACTGCTATGTTCAAAGAACATGTTTTTCCCATGCCTAGTTTGCACAATGGCAGTCCTATAAAATTTACACCCTTGCCTACGTAAGGAGTATAATATACATGTTGACAAGCATTTTCTTTAATATTATAATTATTCCCTAAAGATAAGCTACATGTGCTAATGACGTCAACAGACACGCATTTAATAATGATGTATGATCAATGATAGCATGATATGTGCGAGTGTTAAATTGTAATTCTTCATTATCATCTTATTTTTTTTTATAACTCAGATCATAATTCAACCTGTTTTTGAGGCCTGAACTTTTAGAAATGTCTTGAAAACACTAGTGGTAAAGTTTTTTTAGAAATCATATTCTTCTGTTCAAATGTGAGGCGATTGAACTACAGAGTTATATTTTGCTTTGCAAATCAGTCTTTAACTTTGTTTAAATTCTGAATTCAACCATAACTTTTAAGTTTAGAGACAAAAATTTCAAAACCAAATTACAACGGCATTGTTTTTAAGAGTAAGAATCATGTTACCATGGGAAAAAAAACGGGCATAACTATGTAGTGTGACGTTTAGCGTTAATTTCAAGTTGAATACAAAAGAAGACAGACAACAAACGAACTAACTATAGTTTGCCATGTAGGATATGTATGAAAAAAATACATTTAAATGTCTAATTATAATCACAACCCCTACAACATCTGTATTGATTCTTAATGTAAATTGAATATTGTAGTTTGTTGTATCTGTCATTGTTATGTACACATGATTTCCCATTTTATAAGGCAGCATGCTTGAGATTTTAATTAGCTCAGTCGGTTATGCGTCTGACTATCAATACAGGGGTCGTGAGTTTGAATCCCCAAACGGCAACAGTCTCCGTGATGATTGGTATACAACATTGTGTCTCATTATCATTCGTCTCTCACCAATGATTCAAGAGGGAAAGTTTTCAGTTACTTGCATTCAATCAATCAATCAATCAATTTATTTGAGATACATTACTTGGTTAAATAATTTAAAGGGCTAATAATTGAATACTATCTGCTTTAAAATCGTATTGACATTTGAGAGAAAAACATTGAATTTATCTGTAATTAATCAGAGTAATGTTTGCTGTCTGTTCTTATTATGAAGAAAAGTTTATAAGATAATCCTAATGATCGGTTGTCTACTTTCAGTGACAGCATAGCTGTAAACCTCTGTTATTGGTTCTATCAAGTTTTGTTATTGATGTTAAATAAATTAGTTAAATAAAAGCAAAGATAATTCAAGCATAACACTGTTATGGCGCTCACTTGCTGTTGGCAAGAAAATGATCTTCGTCTTATTTTTTATTGAAAATTCATCATCAATTTTCTCTTCCCTTTAAATCTAAAAAATAGAATCTAGTGGCGCAATAGCAAACAGGTATCCCATGTCACATTTTTAGCAGAAACATGTCAAGTCAACAGAGTCAACAGGAGCCATCAACAGGAGTTTTGGTTTGAAAATTTAGCTGTAGGCTCAATAATTATATGATATGTGGTGAATAGTAATTTATATCGCTAACTATCACAGAAGACAAAATTTATTTTCTTAATATGAGGTACTATACATTTAAAATTTGTCTAGTATTTTTTATCTAACTGACAAATGGGGATTGCATCAGAATGTGTTGGAAGTCAATTTGTTTGGCTTGGCAAATATTTATACAAATGTCTATAATATACTTCATGAAAACATGAACAGGCATAAAGAGCATTAGGGCCAAGATGGCCCTATATCGCTTACCTGACTGACGTTGAGCCACCCAACTTAAGTAGATTATTTAATACATATGTACACTTAAAATTCCAGAAAGACTAGATGGGCAAGTAGTTAGAATTTTGATTTGTTTTGAAGATGTAACAGATGCGTAGAAGAGTTCAACTTGGTAGAGGTTCACCCATGGTAAATGTCAGTGTAATTACATCAAAATCAGGTTAGTAGATTCTGACAAGAAGGCTTTTGAAGTTTTTACTATAGCTGTCGACTGTTCCAAACCTAAGTCTTTGAACTAAGATAAAAATCCAGTTCCAGCACAAAACTAACCTGTTATGTTTGAGAACGGTTTCAAACTAAAGCATCAGACTATTGTGCATGAAACAATCCACAGTTCCAGCACAATAAATATTCATATGAGTTTCAAACACAAGCCTTCCCAAAGCCTATCGCTTGAAAGAATCTTTGTCGCAGTGCACTCTCCCCCAAAAGCAATTAAGCTTCTCCTCCAAGATGACACTGAAAATCTCAAGCAGACTTCTTGCTGTGAAGAAACTAGTTAAAAATATGGTATTGCTTTATTATGAAGCAGTAAACCATCCCTGTCTGAACCATAAAAACTCTTGACTTTTATATTTAGAAAAAACACATATTTTAAAATGGTTCATGATATATGAATAATATTTCAATCATTGATTATAATTGTATCATTCATCTTTTTATGATGAATTATCTTTTAAAACTTATATCTGGTATAATATTGTATAATAATAGCAAAAAAAAAGTTTATTTAAAGAGTTTATTACCTCTTCTTATAATAATTGCTATATACAGACATTTATGCTATAAAACAAGGGAAATAATTTGACATAAAACCAACCCCACACCTTGGCTGCCATGTTTTTTGACGAATCAAGACGGCTTGAACAAACTTGGTAGAGAGTCACCCAAGGAACATTTCTGTGAAATTATTTTAAAATCTAGCTAATAGTTTCTGACAAGAACATTTTTTAAGTTTTTACTTTAGCTTATATAGTAAACTAACCCCACCCCCTGGCCGCCATATTTTTTGACAAATCAAAATGGCTTGAACAAACTTGGTAGAGGGTCACCCAAGGAACATTTCTGTAAAGTTATATCAAAATTGGCCAAGCAGTTTCAGAGAAGTTGTTAGAAGCTAAAAGTTAACGACAGACGACGGACATCTGACGACAGACGATGGACACCAGGCTATCACAAAAGCTCACCTGTGAGCCTTCGGCTCAGGTGAGCTAAAAATTATTGGAAAGTGGATTTCGAACATCATGTCAGCAGCAATAAATCACATCAAAGATCATTAGAATAATTCTATTTATTAATGAGAATTTTTTTTGTTTCATTTTCTCTAAAATAGATTTAGTAAAGAAGGCCTCACAACCAGGATAAAATGCTGAGAACTAGGGGCATGCATTTCATAATTTTAATGAAGGACCCATAGGCTTCAATAATCATGCTTACTATTTGCTTCCCAGTGCTTCCTATAATAAGACACACTATTGGTTAGGTCGCATGAGCGACCGAACCCTTTATAAGGGCCAGTTAAGAAATTGACTCTGATAACTGCCATATTGAAACGTCACGATCACGTGTTAAAAACACAGCATTCACCACATGGAGGTCGCCACTGTTGTTCCTGACAGTGCACCATGGGAATGTACAAACCGCTATTGATATTAAAACCGGGTCATGTTCCGGCTGTTCCGACCACTTTCCAGCTAAAAGGAAATTTCAAATGCGGTGTGTGTAATAATTTTATTGTGACATTTTAATGCACTAATTGAGATCGCTATGAATTGTTCTTTGCATATTTAATCTGGAAAAAAAATGATAATGCCTTCAATCAAGGAATTTTATAAAACTCCTTGCTTAAATGAGGTCTTGAAACTTATCTTTTTTGACAATTTATCGCCATTTCTGACAGATTCCTAGCGAGTTAATGTAAATAATTTTCAAATAACGATGTATTTACTCAATTATTACGATATGCTGAACCCATAACAATTGGAAATAATAACAAAATTAAACAGCTACAGTTGTTTATTTTACTCGATACAACAGAAATATAAAGATAGTTTACCGGTGTGACATATTTTCAGCACGTTGTCAGAATCAGATATGTTGCCGAACATGCACAAGTTTTGGAAAAACTATAATTTTTAACTGTTGTTTTTAAAAATTATATGTCCACAAATTAATTTAAAATATGTATACAAATTATTTTAAAATATAATTTTTTATTATGATCAGTTACAGTAGTAAATTGTATAGAACATAGCATTAAGTACATTAGACAATATATAAGGTAAGTTTCTTTTTAAATATGCAAATGGCATTGATACTTAGTTATTGAGATCAGTACATTTAAACATCAAAGTAACTATCAGGCACACCTGCAGCCGGGAATTCGCTGTGTCAGCCAGAACCTTGCCGGGATTTGGTTTCACCTGTGTATTTAGTACCCTGTACAAGGAACCAAAATTACACATTCATTTACTTTAATTGCCACATCTTTTGTAAGACCTAACCATTGGATGCTTTTTAAAAGCAGTCAACTTGTTTTTTTAATACAATATGCTGTATAAAAAACTAGATTTTAAATTTAAACCAAATGAAAAACAAGAAAATATAGCAAGTTTCATAAAATTCCAACCACAGGTTGTAAAGAAATAGCCCAGACAAGAACTTGGTGATGCATGGACGGATGAAGCGGCGACTAAAAGCTCCCCCCCTTTGGGGGAGCATAAAAACAATGCCGCTATAAATTACTTATTGAGAATTGAGGCAAACAATTTTTGATTTGCTGAATATTGCACTCTTTGAAAAAATCATCTCTTGATGTATAGCTTAACTCTTCTGTTTCGTTTCTTGAAAGTTGCTATGTAAACGAGAGGCCTGTGCCAAACTGTATCTAAGTAGGGCGGCAGTTGTTTGCTTATAAATAACTATTATAAGATTACCCTCTTGTCCTATAGTTTATATACATAATTTGTGAATGTTTCCACAATTTTATTTTTTTTTATTGTGATTTTTTCATACTTCCATGTTTTTATCATCGTAATCGTTTGACATCTTAATATTATCATTATTGATCTTTTCATTTTCATCCCCTGTAGAAGGAATAATATATATTCCGAAAGCGCTCAGGTTGTTTTTAAATAATTTTAAAGAATTCAGTATTGTTTGGGTGTATTAATAAATTTATTAATTTATTATCTCTCCCATATATATATATATATATATATATATATGAAATGTGAAAAAAACATTAATTCAACTAAATATTCTTGTTATATGCTGGGATATCGGTAAGGATCAGCTTGTACGTTTTGTCTGAACCGATATTCCAATATATAGTGAATATCAATGCATTGCAATTAGGCAAAATTGAAAAGAACAAACTAATATATTCTTTAATGCTTTCGTTTTGCTTCTTCTTTTTTTTTTTTAAACTTATATGAAATGTGAAAAACATTAATTCTAATAAACAATTTCAATATATGCTGGGAAATCGGTTAGGATCAGCTTGTATGTTTTGTCTGAGCTGATGTCCCAGTATATATAGCGAATATTAATGTATAACTATCCTGTGTTTGAGATATGATTTTCTTACAGATAAGTATGTTTAATTTTCTGCACCTATACAAGTCAAAACGAACAACAAATAAATGGTTATTTAAATATTATATGACAATATATGTTTTGCAAAATGTCGCTAAAATTATATACATGCTATTATTGTGCGGTTTGCAGCGGGATGGCCCTGACCCCTGCAGACCCATTATGGGGTAATAAACGGGCAACCTTATGGAAGCTCAAAAAAAAAAAAAAAATAATAATAAGATTTTTAAATTTTACCTTGAATTTGATTATTTTTGCCCTGTACTCAAAGACCCATGGGGTATGGGGGCCCCTCACTAAGACATGGACATTAACAGTCATGTCAGCAACAACAAAACATGCCAAAAAGCATCAAATAAGTTATTTCAGTCATGAGAAATGACAGTCTTTGTCATTTTCTCTATATAGAAGATTTAATAAAGTAGGTCAACCCACAAGTCCAAACGGTGCAACCAAGAAGCTAGAAATTCACAAATTTGATGAAGCACCCATAGGTCTCAATAATGATGTTACAATATGTTTCCCAGCACTTCTATTATAAAAAAAGAAGACTTTTCACGTTTACTATGGATTTGGTTGTTTTGACCCCACAGGGATGAAGACCATGAAATAAAACATGGATATTAACCATCATGTCAGTAACAACAAAACACACTAACAACCATTCAAACAAGTTATTTCAGTCATGATTTTTAAGCCTCAATATTCATACTTAACATTTGCTTTGAAGTGCTTTTTTTATTAGAATATTTTAAGTTAACCATCAATTTGGTCAAACCCCACAAGCCCCCCAGGGTCAAACGTTGAGACCCAGGGGTATACTAATCACTTCTTTTATAAAGGGCCCATAGACCTCAATAATCATTCTCACCAATTGCTTCCAAGTGCTTCCTATAATAAGACTAAGTCTCAAGTGACCTAAAAAAAATGTATCCAGGCCTCATTATCCATCACATTGTCTGAGGACCTTTCTCTGTCAAACTTTGGATATATTTTAAGCAGATTCTCACCTACCAGGAAGTTAAAACATGTGCTTTTTACCTGCAGACAAGATTATGACTGTGGTTATCCACCTTGCACTTATTTCTCTCACTATCAAACAGCAAATCAAATTTTATGGGAACTTCCTGTTGAAATACCTAGAATATGTGCATTGTTACTCTTGCTTCAGTGTGCACAATATCTTAAATTTTCTAGTTCAACTTTCTGCCTGTTGTTGACAAAGGACAGCCATATTAAGGAGCATCATTTTTTATTGTATCTGTATCATTTATAATTTTTTTCTACCAACTTTGAAACCATCATAATAAGAAATTTCATTCTCTCCATAAGCACGGTACAACTCATTCCAAATGTCCCATGTACAGATGCCAAGGAGACAACTGGTCTTTATATATAGGCCATAAATACATCTGCATTTGTACTTCTCCAACCAGTCATTTTTGTGTTAGTGTACAGGAGAAGTTGTTTTCAATTGAAATATTGAAATTGACAAATAAACACATATATATTAATGTGTATGTGGAAAGCAAGTGTTTATAATGGCATGCATTTTTGTTGAATAAAATGTATATTATGAGACCTATACTTGCAAATAATATTATAATATTGGACAACCCTTGCCTGAAAATGAATATACAATCATGACACAACTAGATCTAATACTAGATTTTCATCAGGTCACAAGTATTATGAGAGATATTGCATGGCATGGAAGATAACAAGAATCTTACATTGGTTTATTATTAGGTTCAAATAGAAAATTAAGAGGACAGAATTTAAGACAGAAAATTCCAAATTCCATCTTAATGATGACAGAATATTCTATGCAACCAAAACAGCCATGAATGATTATTTTTCTTACATGCCAAGCACATTGAATAATTACTTTAATTCAATTCATCATTATATTTTTAACCACAATTGATTTACTTCATAGTACCATATTTCTTCCAATCAACACTCCCACATTAATATTCCCCCATCCCTGGCAGGGGGCACAAGTATTATATTTTACGGAAAATTATGTTCACGGCATACAAATGATTGGGTAAGTGCAGAATACAAAGATCAAAAGCTTACCAGAAATTATGTTGATTATGTATGGCACCAGTAAATAGTGAACAACGATCGTCAATGCACATACAGATATATTTTTATCCGCATAAATATCACTGATTTTAATTTTATACAAATTTGACATGTTTGTCATGGATTTTAATGATATTTTGATGACTTTATACCAATTTGATAGTTTTTTACCAAAAAAAGTAGTCTTGTTTGAAAATTTTGAAAATTGCATATTTTAGGCTCATAGATGCCCATACACATTAATTAGGAGAAATATGGTATTTTATAGCACAAAATATTCTGAAACAATACCCACTATGATAATCAGTGAAAAGCCAAGATCCAGCTATATTGTCATTGAACGTACGTAGGAGCATGGGGCTGGGTGGAAAGGTGGCTTTTCTCTGCTATAGTGAGTATTGTTTAAAGCTCGTTTTATGAATGTGTAACAGTTTGCTCCGAACTTTAGAAAGGCCAGACCTGTTGTTCTAATAATTGACAACCATGATGTCCACATTTCACTAGAAGTCGTGGAGCAAGTCAGAAATGAGAATATTGTTTTGGAATCCAGTTCTGTGTAAGTGAAAAAAATGACAGTTTTGTACGTGCACCAAACAGACACGCCATCATAACTGCTATAGTCAAATTAGTCGCCACTAAACAGCAAGTATATATAACTAGGTTGCACAAAATACTAATATAATGGTAAGAACAAACTTGTTTAATTATCACAAAACGTATACCTCATGCTGTCATGCGCTCTACCGACGTTGACGTTTGCTTTAAAGCGTTTTTTGATGTAGGGTAGGGTTAAATGATTGAATATCATATAAAATCTTGTTTGTCAATTTTTTTAAAAATCTCACAATAATTGTACAATATATAGTATAAAATCATATAAAAATGATGCAAAATTCGCTTGATTTGTTTTTTGGTAATTTTGATTTGAAGCTGTTTTTTCGAAAAAATCAAGAAAAAAATAGTTTCCGTTTTTCGCTAGTATTTTCAAAATGCGGCATTCGTCGAAATTTTTGCATTTGTAAATCCATACATCTGTCAAATGTGTACATGGTGATATATGTTTCTATTCTGTATATTAAGAATAACTCAACTGAGGTTGAAAAATACGCGATTTTGCTGCTATACATTGGGACGTCAAAAAGGCTGAACAAGGCCATGTTTACGTCACATATAAATATATATTCTATTGAACGCTGCAAAAAAATACATATTCACATTGGAAATTACTTCTAGTTTCATAATATACTAATTATACCACTGATTTAAAAAAAAATTAAACTTAATCAACTGCAGAAAATCTTATGGAAAACGTGTGGAATTATGCAATATGTTGACGTCTTTTTTGACGTAGCGTGACGTTAAATAATCAAAAAAAAAATATAGTTTGTAAACTGTTCTAAAAATCCCATAATCACTGTGAAGTATATTGTTTGAAATCACATAAAAAGAATTCCAAAATCGCTCGGTTTGTTTTTTGTAATTTTGATTTTAAGCATTTTTTTCGAAAAAAAATAGAGAAAAAAAATTCTGTTTTTCATTAATATTTTCAGAATTTGGCGTTCGTTGTAATTATTGCATTTGTAAATTCATATATCAGTTGAATGTGTATGTGGTAATATGTGTTTCAATTCTGTACATTCGGTATAACTTGACTGAGGTCGACAAATACGAGATTTTGCTGCTATAAATTGGGACGTCAGAAAAAAAGCATATCCAAATTGGATATTACCGTATTTACCCTATGTATTGGGACACCCTATGTATTGGGACACTCTTCTTTTTCAGGAAAATAATTATTTTTTTGATAATAAGGGACACATTACAATTTTAAAAAAGTGTGATAATAAGTTTTGGGACACGTATAAATTTTTATTTTGTACATTGTTATTTTCTATCTCCTATAATTTCACACATATATTTTATGTTTCAATCCCAAAATATCCATGAAAAACATTGTCTACATCGTAACATTCAATTTCCGATAATTTCCCATGTATATATATATATATATCTATGTTGAGGAATGGCTCATTAGAGAATTTAAAAATATTTATTGATAAAATCAACGATTTCCACCCTTCCATTAAATTTACATATAACATTTCGCAAACGTCAGTATCATTTCTGGATGTTAACATAACTAAAGGCAACTTGTTAGAACTTGTTACTGATGTATTTGTTAAAGAAACAAATGTACACCAATACTTAGATTATACGTCATCGCATCCTAAGTCATGTAAAATGCTATACCTTTTAGCCAGGCCAAACGCTATAGACGCATTATATCTAATGATAGCAACTTTGAAGATAGTTTGCCTGTTTTACGCCATTATTTTATTGACAGTAATTTCCCACCTTTTGTTGTTGACTGGGGATTAAATAAACTGACACTACTTTCGCATACCGACGCTCTTAAGCATAGTGTAAAACAAAACAGTGATGTGGTACCTTTCACTGTATGTTATAACACTTCATTACCTAATATAGGTGGTTTTCTTAATAAATACTGGGACTTGTTAAAATTGTCTAACAATGAGAGTGTTAAACAGTTACATGAATACAAACCTATTGTAGCGTACAGACATCCAAAAAATATAAAAGACATTTTGATACAATCTAAATTTACAAGCCATAACGCACATACATTTAGTTCTGTTAAATGTAATAGGTGTAGATGCTCTCATTGTTGCAATATTGTACAAGATTCAAATATCTCTAGTTACTTTACTGGTGATAAATTTGGTATACGTTGTAATACCGATTGCACATCTAACAAGAGGCCCAAGAGGGCCTGAGGACGCTCTATTGACTCATAGTGACCATAGCACTTTTTGAAATTCTACTATGCAATAGAAACATCAGGGCAGGGTCATTTACAACTCTAGGGACACCATTTGAACAAATCTAACAAAACTATAGTTGGTCATCATTACTACATAAACATTTTGAAAATCTGTTGGACCGTTCATGAGAAGAAGATTTTTTAAGTTTTGGACTATTTTTAGTAATGGTGGCCATCTTGAATTTTAGATAGAAAAACTAAATCTTTTGTATAGTCTCCTATGCAATAGAAACATCCATGTGAAGTTTCAGTTTAATTGGCCTTGTGGTTTCAGAATATATGAAAAAAAAGAGAATTTTCTGTTTTCCCACAGTATCCCTATGTAAAATTCTAAGTCCCCTTACAGGGCCTCTATATATTTTAGCCCCTAAATTCTTATCTACAATCAAACCCCTACACTTAGGGAAAATTTATATAAAATATGTACAAATCTGACATACCGGTTCTTAAGAAAACAATTTTACAAATTCCCAATTTGTACCCTTTTGGGGCCCCTCCTGACCCTATAAGACATAGGAACCCATTCATTTTTACAAATCTTAACCTCCTTTACCTAACAATGCTGTAGTGAAGATATAGGCAAAATTATTTCCATTTAAAAATAAAATAACAAAAATATTATATTGATATGTGTCCCCTAATTGAACTCTTGGGGAAGGGTCATTTTAACCCTAGGGACACCATTTGAACAAATCTAACAGAACTATAGTTATTCATCATTACTTCATAAACATTTTGAAAATCTGTTTGGCCGTTCATGAAAAGAAGATGTTTTAAGTTTTTGGACTATTTTAGTAATGGCAGCAATCTTGAATTTCAGATCGAAAAAAAAATATATTGTATAGTCTCCTATGCAAAAGAAACACCGTTGTGAAGTATTAGTTTAATAGGCATAGTGGTTTCAGAACAGATGAAAGAAAAAGTAAATTTTCTGTTTTCCCATAGTATCCCTATACATCCCTTACAGGGCCCCTATAAATGGATGAATAATTCTTTGAGTTGAATTTCGTGAAACGCAGCTCTTTTGTCTTTTCCGCTATTTTAACGTCACGTTATGTGACGTGACTTCCTGTGTTTATATATTTATTATACCATGATTGAGGCGATATGCCGAAACGTCGGTATTAAATTTTAACTAACGGTTTTTACATGTTGATGTTTTTTTAAACTGTATTACCATGTATATTTTAAAAGATTAGGTAAAATAATGATTGTTCTCTTTGTTATTTAAAGTCTATAAATTGCCATACCTGTAACTTTAATTTATTTCTTTGTTATAAGTTTTAATTCCGTATTATCCATGAAAGACATTGCCTAGGGCATCGTTCCTTTGCTTGTAAATGTGTGATAAAACAATCAGGTGACTCTTGGCCTGCTTACACAATTCGCCAATAAACTGATCATAATCTAAACACTGATTTCAAGTCGCTGTACTGTTATATGATTGACAATTAAAAATGTGTTCACGCGTTTTTTTTAGAAAATCATGTTCATTACATCAATACTTTTCCACTTAGTGAAATAGAACGCTACGTAAAATGACGCAAGAAACTGTCAGAGTGACGACATCGCACATTGGCACAAGCTCAAAAATAAATTGTGTTGGCGTTATAGACATATTCAATCGCGGAATAAAACCACAGACTGGTTCACATTTATTTGTTATATACTTTCTCGATATCGTAATGTTAACTTTAGTGTAAACCAGTCCAGCTTTGAGTGGACATTTCTATGGAAGGGTATCACCGCCATAACTTTTAGTCTGAAATTTGTCGTTTGTTCTTTGTGCAATGGGTGTAAATGTTTCTTTCTTCTTAGTTCTTTGTGGGAAATGAAACATTTCACCTTTGTAACTTTGCTATTTATCTATCCTACTATATCCTATCATTGTTAAAGTTACATACTTCCTGTCATAATATAACGAGTTCAACATAATCACGTGTTTCAAAAGGATTCAAATTGCAAACGTTAAACTATGCAGTAAGCATGTTGTACAATGCACTTAGGCATATGTAACAATGCGGAATACACAGTTGGCATTGTCAATTATGACGACATGTGTCTTTAGTCGTATATGAAAGAATAACGACTGGTCACTAGTAGAATCGGTGTTGCTTTGTTTTCATCGTTGGTCATATGGAACATATGGTCAGCTACCACCATTGAGAGGAGCTCTCTGATCGGCTGATAAAGTATAGGGATGTTCAGAGCATATATTTTTATAGTAAGCTTAATTTTGGTTGGATGAAAATGTCAAACTGGCAAATTATCACAATAAAATATAAGTTTATTATGTTTGTGTCAATAAAACAAATTATGTTTCTGTGACACAAACATAATAAACTGGATCATTTGCCAGTTTGACATTTTCATCCTACCAGAAATAAGCTTACTATAAAAATATATGCCCTCGACATTCCTATACTTTTTTCAGTCGATCAGAGAGCTCCTCTCTATGGTGGTAGCTGACCTAAAGTAAGGCTGTATTTAGAGTCACGAATTCTGATGACTGTTTACTGCAAATATTTCCATTCACAACTTATTGGGTTGTTTACAGGGGACCTGTCTGTAATTTTGCAGCGCCACTGAACGTTATAATTGGAAGTTGTGATTTATCACAATGATGACGTTCAGTGGCAGCACAGTCGAAATAGTCCGGTACCCTGTCCAAAAACATTCTCTACACTCATTACAAAGGGGGTGAACATTGGAATAAAAAGATATTCGTGACTGACTGCAGCCGAAACACATATCGAAACATACATCTAATTCTAAAATACATTTTATGCAGCAAGTAATGTTTAATCTGACACGAAGAAACAAGACGTATGTAACTTTTACAATGTTACCGGCGTACTTCAAAGCATACAGGCACGCTACATCTGGGCTTATAGTTTTGCAAAGTGTTTAGAGAAATAACAACACAATTTACGGATAAGTTGTTTCTTTATATTTATATAATCAAAAAACAAACAGTTATTGTTTGTTTCAATGGATTAAAAAACAACAGCTCAACATGCAAGGGTTTGATATTTTTTTTTAAATTAAATACCGGTAAGGTACCTACCTAATTGCGGTATGATTAATTAAACATATTTTTTTATGTTTTATTTTGTATTGTGACGAAACTATACCGTATTTACCCTATCTTTTGGGACAGTAAAAAAATAATATTTTTTAAAAAATATGATACCGTATACAGTGCATAGACATTACCGTATTTAACCTATGTTTTTGGACGAAATTACCGCATTTACCCAATGTATTGGGACAGTAAAAAAATTATTATTTTTTAAAATAATATGTATTTGAACAGCAAAATTTTTTGTTGCTGTCCCAATACATAGGGTAAATACGGTACTTCTAGTTTCATTACGTACCAAATATTCCACTTATTTCGAAAATAATTTAAAAGGTATACCGTTTCTACTCACGTATTAGGCGCGTTTTTTTCCAACTTTTAAAATCTTCGAGAAGGGATGCGCGATATACATTAGTACAGAAGATTTCATTTTTTTTTTAAGGAAATTTTTTATTTCCGATATTTTCCCATGTTTATTTTAAAAGATTAAGTAAAATAATGATTGCTCTCTGTTATTTAGAGTTGATAAATTGCCATACCTGTATCTTTAATTTATTTCTTTGTTATAAGTTTTATTCCCAAATTATCGGTGAAAAACATTGCCTAGGCCATCGTTCCTTTGCTTGTAAATGTGTGATAAAACAATCAGGTGACGCATGGCCTGCCTAACCCTTACTGATCTATTTATCCAAACACCGATTTTAAGTCGCTGTACTGTTATACGACTGACAATTAAGAAAGTGTTCACGCTATTTTTAGAAAATCATGTTCGTTACATCAATTCTTTTCCACATAGTTAAATAGAACGCTACGTAAAATGACGCAAGAAACTGCCAGAGTGACGACATCCCACATTGGCACAAGGTCAAAAATAAATTGTGTCGGCATTATAGACATATTCAATCGCAAAATAAAAACACGGACTGGTTCACATGTATTTGTTACATACTTTCTAGATTCCGTAATGTTTACTTTAGTGTAAACCAGTCTGGCATGGAGTGGACATTTCATGATTACGTGACTGTAACATGTTTATCTGATGGAATTGACATGACACGCTTACCGGTAAGTGTTTATTTAATTTCAAAGGACGAGCGTCACCGGTCATTTTGGAGTATTGAAAGCGGGTGCTGCCATGTGGCTTCTGTTTATTAGTTGACATCTTAATTGCACGCCTGGGCAGGTGTTGACAACTCTTGAGTATGTATTGAGACAGTGATGAGAAGTGTCAAGTATTTTGAGTGTGCGCGATATACGTGAGTATATATGGTATTCCTCCTTAAGGTTGGAAAATCCAGACACTGTAAAAACATGAGGAAATCTTTGCCCGGGTATGCAAGAAATAGTTTGCCTCCATGTGGAAAACCTGTATCTTCTATAAGCAGAAATGATAGAAAATGTGTTTTGACTTGCCTTCACATAATACCACTTTATTTCTATTTCGTCTTTGGGATATATGCACGAAGTTGTAACTGATATCGTACCACTGTTTTCTTGAATAGTTGCACTTGTAGGTATGGCTGAAATATAACATTAATATAGCTTTTAACATAGCACACCAAGAAAACAAGAGGCCCAAGAGGGTCTGAATAGCTCTACTGAAAACAAATATCACTACAAGAAATGTTTTTGGTAAGTTAACCCCCACATCTTCACACCCCTCTCCCACTAGATATTTTTTAAAGTTTCACTTAAATGGAATTTAACAGGATTTTTCAAAATTTTAAAATTGGCTAAAATCACTATTTTCCAATATAACATGCCTATATACTCAATGACCCTGTATTGCCAAAAGGCTATCTATTTAAATATGTCAAATAATATATTAAAAAGGGATTTCCAAACTTGGGCATAGGTTAGACTGAAATAGATTTCCCACTTAAAAGTGCAACATATTTTATGACGTATAAATGAGTGATGTGATTTCATTTTGATTTCAATTCGATTTGCTATACAAAGGGTTGGATCCAGGATTTCAGTTTAGAAGAAGCGAAGCGCAACAAAAAATCGGAATGGAAACACATGCTTTTCAGTAGAAATAAAGTGAATTTTAAAGGCATACACCAGAATAGATCTGCCATTGATACAGGTTTACACATTGTTTCATCTTAAAAAGAGTCTGAATGATGCCAAGCAGTATTAAAGTGCTATCTATTTTAAGATTGGGGATTTTGTTTCAAGTTTACTACTAAATTACTGAATTGATTATGTTATGTTTTGTATGATTAGACATACCGGACCATTTGGATTTTATTTCTTAATAATAATAAGATGCTCTTTATCCATTTTAAAAATAGTTTTATTTTTTGAGACATTTATAACATTCTTTCCGGATATAGTCCCTTTAAAATGTGCTTTTAAGTCCTGTGGTTGAGGGCAATTGTGGTTGAATCACGCTGATTCAATAACCTGTCTGAGATCTTGTGGTTATATAACTGCTGTACAAGTTTGGTTAAGATTCAATGAAAAACAGGGGTGCTATTAAATCTACACGACAATTTTAACATTTTCCGTATAACTCTATGTAAAATAGTGACCACTGTGACAGCCCTAAATTTAACCCCAAGTATATCCTAACCCCTTTATTTGAACAACTTTGAAACCCCCATTCATAGGGGACATTTAAACCAAATATTAAATAATTTGGCTCATCAGTTTTTAAGAAGATTTTTGAAATTTCACAATTTTATCCTTTTTTGGGCCCCTGCTGGTCCCTTATTTATATCAAATCCCCTTTAAAGGACTCTGTCTCAACTGTTATGTCTAAGCAATGCTCCAGACATGAAGATAGTTGAAATAATACCTAAAATAGATCAGAAAAGCAGAATTTTCCATTTTCCCGTAGTATTCCTATGTAAAAATCAAAGTCTCCTTACTGAACCCCAATTGATCCTAGTCTCTTTATTTGAACAAATTTGAAACTCCTAGTCATAGGCAACATTTGTACCAAATATGAACCAATTTGATTGGACATTTCTTGAGAAGAAGATTTTTAAATGTATATTTCCCTATGTAAACTGACATGTTCCTGGGGTGGGAACAATTTTGAGCCTAGGGCCATTGGTTGAACATACATGATAGAAACTCATTAGATGAAACTACAGGCAAAATATCAAAATTCTAGGCCTTGCACTTTCAGAGATTTAGATTTCTGAAATTATGAAATATATATATTGATAAACCCCTGGGGCAGGGCAAAATTTGACCCAAGGGTCATCATTTGAACTTGCTAGAGAGAGCTTTGTGTAAAAATGTTTCACACAAAATTTGGTAAAAATTCTGTTTAGTGGTTTCAGAGAAGTCTTTTGAAGCAAAAGTTAAAGACGCACCACAGACGACGGACGAAGGTAGATCAAAATTAGCTCATCCTGAGCTTTGCTCAGATGAGCTAATAAAAATTATCAATGTGTACTGTATTGAATGCTTGTTTACACCCTTTAAGAAAATGGCACCAATTATGCACATTGTAAAATGGCATTAATATTATGATGTTATGATTTGCCAATTTTGTTGATTTAACAAATGATGTCAGGGCACTTGAAAATGGATAAACGCGTGGAGTACCAGTTTGATTAAGTTCTGCTCTTTGTCAGGTTATATACCTGCTAAAACACAGAAACATTTTAAGAATGCATACTGTGAATCTAATGTTTCAAGGCCTCTAGTATTTAAATTTCATAAATGTTTTTCAGAGCAGAGATGCCAACCCTTAATTACTGAAAATAGGAGTGTGGTCGAAAGCGATGGTTTTGTGGGGGGGGGGGGGGGGGGGGGGGGTCTGGGGGTCCTCCCCCCGAATTTCTTTAAAGTTGTAGACGCTCGGAGATGGCATTTCAGCACTTTTCAGTGATAAAAAGTCATGTATTTATTAAGAAATATTTCATAATACCTGATGAAAAAGAGAATTGAGTGATCGAGTTTTATAGAATAAATTAAAAAAGCTGACAAACTGATGAAAAGCGAGGCTTTATTGAACATTCAAATTAAGCTTTAATGGGATTTAATTACCGACTCATCCATTGGTTGAGTTGTCGCAACCATTGTCGATATTTTCCTTGACGACGACTGACAAGTTGAGCGGGTGATGTGCTGTTTTGTAGCAATTTTTTTTTAAAATCACCCATCCCACCGTGAGATAACATAATTTCTGCATTACAGACCTTGCAGAATGCAATAATGCACCCCTATCTTCGTTGTCTAAAAGCAAGGATATGCATCGGTGTAACTTTTAATAAATGTTTGTTTATGTTCGTACTTTTTTTTCTTTGGCGGTGTTGCATCCGCCATATTGGATTTTGCAGGTTGTTGATCGGCCTTTCCTGATCATCCGATATTGTTTTCGTAAATACTCGGGTATTTTCCGGATAACCTAATTAATAGCGCTTCTGGAAGTGACTTAGCGCGTACGGAAATGTCCGAACATCAAAACCGGTGTCAGTGAAACGGTGCTGATTATTTGTTATACCCGTGAAATTTATCCCGGACCATTTTTTTTAAAAAATCGGAGGCAATTCATGGAAAATCGGAGAGCGGATTTTTCGTACAAAAATCGGATTCACTCCGCCAAAATCGGAGGAGTTGGCATCTCTGTCAGAGTGCCAATAATCAGTCATTAAAAAAGGACAATCGTAACGCCAATTTGAGGACATGTTGGAATTAAAATATGTTTAACAGAATATTGTGTCCAGTATACAATCTTTGGATTTCATTGACATGCATCATTTCATTAAAATAATGTTGTAAACGGTGGCAAATATGGATAGACCATGGAAGAGAGCAATTTTAGAAGGAATGACTCAGTAAATGTGATATGAAAGCACCTTTTTATAATATTAACATAGTTTTTTAGTGAAAATAACCATGTCGTCATTTGCCTCCGACACATGTAACTGTTATGCTTTGAATAGCACTTTATTTTTTTAATAGTTGACGTTTCATACCAAAATTGTCAAAATATGTCCCATATACATTTATTTCAAATACAATAACAATATTGTGCATTACATAATTGACATAAGTCTACAAACTTTCTGATCCCCCCTCGTATAACATGGGTTGCCTCCCTTCTACTTTTAAGATGACCCTCATATATAATATGTTTCTGACCAAATCGCGTGAACTTCCAATTTTCAAAAAAATCAAACAAGTGGTGTTAAAAATTTTAATATTTTGTATGTTTTTCATCATTATAGATAATACTTTAAATGTGACAGGCATACAAGAAGTTCTGATTTTATAGCACACTGTATAAAAAAAACACACAAAATACACCACATTTGCATAATAGTGTTAACGTCAGTAAAGAATGACTGATTTTCACAAGCAATGAAAGAGGTGAGCACATACAATGGCCTTTGCGCAAGTTCAAATCAATATTTTGAATAAACAAAGTAAACTACATTTTTTAAGTATTCCAGGCTTTCTTTTATTAATATAAACATTTCCAAGTAGAACATCAATTTGAAATCATGGTATTAAGACCACAATTTCAATTTTTCCCTGCAATCTCCCCCCCCCCCCCCCCCCCCCCCCCCATTATGACTTATATATTTATCGTCGCTTGAGACGCTGAAGGACATTTTTTACTGTTGCTATACTAATGTGCAGTAGTCATCTTCGTTTCATGTCATTTTATTTTAGTGGAAATTGTATGCTTTGACTATCACATATTTGAAGTGTTTTACTCACTGTTTGATAAAATAAAATTTGCAATAAAATCAAATTTGAATCTCTATGTCCTCTGCTATGGAAATTGCATTTTAACATTTTCTGGAATTATTTTATCGGTCGCTAAGCTCACCTTCCAAAACTCATGAATGAATGAAAAAATTGGAATTTTCCATTTTCCCATAGTATTCCTATGTAAATCTAAGTCCCCTTACAGAGCCCCTATAAATACAAGCTTATTGATTTGTACAAACTTTAAACCCAAAATCACTGGGATAATTTATATTAAATATGAACACATTTGACTGACTGGTTATTGAGAAGAAGATTGTTGAAAATTTTCTATTTTAACCCTTTTTTACCAACCCTTGCCCCTTATGGAAACTCAATTCTTCTATTGAACCAAATCTTATTTTCTATGACTAGAATGATGATGCTTCAGAACTCAAATTTAATAATCATTTTCCCAAATTGATGAAAAAAATGGAAATTTTCCGTTTTCCCATAGTATCTCTGTAAAGTTATAGTTGTAATTCCCCATTGTTACCCTTTTGGGGCTCCTCCTGACCCTTAAGACAATGGAACACATTTTTACAAATCTGAACCTCCTTGACCAAACAATAATGCTGTAAAAATATAGGCAAAATCAGTTCCTTTTTTAAAACAAGAGGGCCCGTTTGGCCCTAAATCGCTCAACTGTGGCAGAGGAGACGATGCCAAATTTTTGCAGGTGCTGGAGTGTAAATTCATATAATGCAATTTTTGTCAGTTCAAGGACCATAAAACCCAACATTAATTTTCCACACTGACCAGTTTAAGAACCTGTCCAAGATATTATGGTTACATAACAACCGTGAAAGTTTAATGAAGATAAAAAACTGTGAGTGCTAGAGTGCACACAACATTAAATACACAGAATTTTAGACAATTCAAGGGCGATAACTATGACAATATTTATCCGATTGGCCAGTTCAAGAAATTGTTCACTAAATTATGGTTACAGAATAACTGTGTCTGTCGAAGATTAAATGAAAACTGCAAGTGCTAGATGCACACAAGGTCAAATAACACAATTTTTGACAATTCAAGGTCCATTACTCCAACACTAAATATTCAATTTGGCAAGTTCAAAAACTTGTCCTTGTTATATAACTACTGTATTAGTTTAATGAGAATCAAATAAAAACTGCATGTATAAGAATGAATACAACATAAAAAAACAACACATTTTTGATGATTCAAAGGCTATAATTGTGACAATAGTTATCCAATTTCAGTAGTTCAAGTATGTGTCCAAGATATTATGGTTATATAACTACTATGTTAGTTTGATTGACATCAAGTGAAATTTGCAAGTACTAGAATGCATACAAGGTTAAATAATGCAGTTCTTGACGATTCAAGGGCATTACTCTGACATTAATATTCAGAATTAACCAGTTCATTAACTTGTCCAAGTTTTTATGATTATATAACTACTGTGTAGGTTTGATGAGGATCAAATGAAAAAACGCAGATGTTAGAGTACAAACACGCCCAAATAGTGCTTTTGTTAATGATTCAAGGGTCATAACTCTGACATTAATAATCAGATTTGACCAGTTCAAGAACTTGTCCGAGATATTATGCTTATATAACATAAAATATAAGTTTAGTGAAGATATATGAAATATGTAGACGCTAGAATGCTCACAACAAAAAATTCACAGACAGACGACCAGAATAGCTCACCTTGAGCTATGCTCAGAATGATGAGCTAAAAAGAAAATAATGTTTTTTTATAATGACATGTGTCACTTTATTGAACACTCAAAGCGGGGTCATTTAAACCCCAAGTACACAATATGAACAAATCTAACAGAAAAAAAAGGAAAAAAATCAATTTTAAAAAAAGATAAAATTATTTTTTTAAAGTTGGAACATTATTTCTGAGCTCCAGGCTCCATATATAACACTATGTAAAATTTTGCCACCTTAGCGCGGACCAATTTTGCCAACAGGGTCATAGTTTTAAACAAATTTGAGCAAGGACCACAGACTGATCCTAGTTGTAAAACATCTAAGATGAAGGCCTTGTATTGGTACTACAAACTATAACCTGCTTAAAAACTCTAACCAAACTTTCTAAACCTAAAAGCATAATAATTCTGCAAAAGTGCAATCAAGAATTATGATTCTCGTCTCTATGAGTTACCTAGATGATGCTTCACACACACGTGAATTTTTCAACCATGTCCAATGATAGGTTGATGAAATATGTACCAACTCAAATACCTGCTAAAAAAACTCTTTACCAAATTTTCTAAGTCTAAAAGGGCAATAATTCTGTCAAATGGCAATCAAGAGCTATGGTTCTTGTCTACATCAGTTTCCTAAATGATGTTAAACACACATGAAGTTTCATTCATATCCAAATATAGAGGTTTACACCGTCATGTCATGTTGATAAAATGTTTTTTTAAATTTGACTGACTGGTTATTGAGAAGAAGATTTTGGAAAATTTTCTATTTTAACCCTATTTTGACCCACCCTGGTCCCTTATGGAAAGTCAATTCTCCTAATTGATCCAAATCTTATTTCCTATGACCAAATGATGATTCAGATCTCAAAATGAAAAATAATTTTGCCCAAATGGATGAAAAAATTAGAATTTTTTGTTTTCTCAGAGTATCCATCCCTATTTAAAATTCTAAGTCCCCTTACAGGGCCACTATTGAAATTTAATGATAAATTTAATGAAATATTCACCTGCTCAAAAACTTTAACCTGCTCAAAATATTTGACCTGCTAAAAAACTTTAACCATATTTTCTAAGTCTAAAAGGGCCATCATTCTGCCAAAATGCAGTTATGGTTCTTATCTCTGTGTGCTGAACACACACGTGAAGTTTCATTTATATCAAACGAGTGGTCGCATAGATACCTTACCTGATGAAAAACTTTACCTGAAAAATTAAGTCAAAAAAGGGTCTTACTGTGCCAAAATGCAACCCAGAGTTATGGTTCTTGCATCTGTGTGTTCCATTGATGATGCTGAACACACAAGTGAATTTCAAGGTTTCATTTATATGGAATGAGTGGCTGCATAGATATTATTCATGATGAAAAACTTTAACTTGAAAAATTAAGTTAAAAAAGGTCCATAATTCTGAAAAAATGCAACCAAAAGTTATGATTCTTGTCTCTGTGTGTTTTACTGATGAAGCTGAACACATGTGAAGTTTCATTCATATGCAATGAATGGTTGCATAGATATCTTACATAATAAAAAAATTTAACCTGAAAAATTAAATCCAACAAGAGGGCCAAGATGGCCCTATATCGCTCACCTTCTGACCTTGAATCACCCAACTTAAGTAGATTATATAATACATTTACACTAAAAATTCAAGAAAAACGAGATGGGCGAGTAGTTAGAATTTTGATTTGTTTTGAAGATGTAACAGATGCGTAGAAGAGTTCAAACTTGGTAGAGGTTCACCCATGGTAAATGTCAGTGAAACTACATCGAATCATGTCAGTAGATTCTGACAAGAAGGCTTTTGAAGTTTGTTTTTTTTACTATAGCTGCCTATTTAGTAAACTAGCACCTCACTGTGGCGGTCATGTTTTTAAACAAATCACAACGGCTTGAACAAACTTGGTAAAGGGTCACCCAAGGAACACTTCTGCGAATTGTTTAAAAATCGATCAAGTGGTTTCTGACAAGAAGATGTGAAGGATCCTCCAAAGAACATTTCTGTGAAATTATTTTTAAATCGAGCCAGTAGTTCCTGACAAGAAGATTTTTTTTAAGTTTTTACTATAGCTTATATAGTAAACTAACCCCAACCCCTGGCCGCCATGTTTTTTGACAAATCACTACGGTTTGAACAAACTTGGTGAAGGGTCCTCCAAGGAACATTTCTGTGAAAATATTTTAAAATCAAGCCAGTAGTTTCTGATAAGAAGATTTTTTAAGTTTTTACTAATAAACTTGCCCCGCCCCTTAGCGGCCATGTTTTTTGATGAATCAAGATGGCTTGAACAAACTTAGTAGAGGGTCACCCAAGGAATATTTATGTGAAATTATTTTAAAATCGAGCCAGTCGTTTCTGACAAGAAGATTTTTTAAGTTTTTACTATAGCTTACATAGTAAACTAACCCCACCCCCTGGCCGCCATGTTTTTTTGACAAATCAAGATGGCTTGAACAAACTTGGTAGAGGGTCACCCAAGGAACATTTCTGTGAAGTTATATCAAAATTGGCCCAGTGGTTTCAGAGGAGAAGTTGTTAAAAGATAAAAGTTAACGACGGACGACAGACAACGGACACCAGGCGATCACAAAAGCTTACCTGTGAGCCTTTGGCTCAGGTGAGCTAAAAAGGGCCAAATATAACCCAGAGTTATGATTCTTATCTCTGTGTATCCCATTGATGATGGTGAACACACGTGAAGTTTCATTCATTTCCAATGAGTGGTTGCATAGATATCTAACCTGATGAAAAACTTTAACCTGGAAAACCGACGCTGACGCCGATGCGAGTACAATAGCCCCCCTATTCTATGAATAGTTGAGATAAAACAGAAAAAGTCTGAGAGAGAGCAACTATATGGTTCTTATTAATGCATTAAAAAGGAAACAGTCGGATATTGTTTTGAAACCTGAAATACTTACTTTTTACAACTGCATCTATTGCATCATTAACAGACCCATCATTACAGTCGAAATTTGCAGCATCTGTAAATGCAACTGGGTTAATTGTCATATAATATTCAAATATTGATACATCTGCTGAAAATTGGTAAGATCCTTTCACAGTATCAAGGCAGTTTCCTGCTGTGAAACATTGTGTTTCTGATACTGAATCTTTACTCCAGGTCATCGTTGATGTCAATGGCTCTATTTTACAAGTTAATTTTACTTTCTCTCCACATATAAAATTATTTCCTGTTGCAGCGCTGTCATGTTCAAGAGTCACAGCACAATCTGTAAGAGAAACAAGAAAATATACTACCATAATGCGATAAATGCCCCGAATTTGCCAATACCAGAATAATGCTAATTTTACAATTTAAAACTAAACCAAATTTCGTAAAAACTGGTCAAATGAGCATTAGTCACTCATTTGATTTTTTATTTATCATCATCTCTTTCAAACTTTGAATATATTATAAGCCTATGAAGAACTTCGAAGTTTGAACTTTGTAAAGGAACCATAGGCATAATATTGTGATATATAAAATATATGGCATTTTAAAGAACATTTTAAATAAAAGGTTTCTGTACATTTTGGTCCATATTCCATTCACAGTTTCTATAATATTATGGTATAAAATATAGATATACATAATTTAAATAAATGAACTTGTCATAATATATTTAAATATATACAGGATATGGGTTATTTTCACTTTTTGAACGAATATATGTTTCTGTATTGCAATAAAGCTATAAGATTCTCATCCTGATCTGAATCACTAAAGACAGATGTAACATCTGTGTCACTTGCATTTCTCAGGATTGTTAGATTTGGGAACCACACATTGATTGTTGATTGTGTATTATAACATGAACTTCTGATTGATATTCTATTCGAAGGCAGATGAGTTCGTAGAATTTGCTAACAAATCCGAATTCTGTTCCTCATAGTGAGGGCCTCCATCTCCAAAATGATTTGTAGTGCCGCATGAACTATCTCCCCTCTGTTTTGGTGGTCCAGGGTTTGGTTCAACTCCACCAATTAATACAATACAATACAAATCCTAAATTTCGTAAATAGAGGCCTCAAGCCCAAAATGCATATCATTATTTACAAACACTTAGTAGTGTCAAAATATAAAATGAAATATGGCATACAATTTATGTGGAAACATTATACATAGTCTTTTTTATTATAATTTTGATTAATTTCGTACCAAATTGTGGATATATGCAGCTAGTTTCCTAAGTTTGAAGGTGTCATTTAGTTGTAGTAGCTGATAAAAATCTTCTAAGTTATTTCACCGGATACACCGGAATACATGAATATAACAATATGTACACTTTCAGTCTTGTCTTTCAATATTTTCGTGGCGACAAGTTTCTATTTTGAGCTTGTGACTATAACATCGAAAACGGGCAAGAGATTTTTTTATGCAAAACGGGAAATTCAATACAAAGATATTTTCCTGGATTAAATAAAGTTTTGAAATTTTGGATTCTGCAATACTACAATGATAATGTACAGTACCATTTACTGTCAATACTGTCATGCACTCTATATTTGTGCTTAGCAGGTTGTGTAAAGCATCCAATCTGTCCAAGCTATACATGTATTTCTATTGAAACACCCATGACGGGCCTCTCTGAAAAATCCATCACGTACCGTTTTGTACTGTAAAACAATGCTTCAGACATCAATATGATTGGAGTTATATCAAATATCTATTAGAAAAGCATATTTTTTTTTATTTTCCTGTTTTCCCATATAGTATACCTATGTAAAAATCAAAGTCCACTCTTACCAGGCCCCAATGGACCCTAGCCCATTTATTTGAACTTGACATCCTTACTCATAGTGAAATATGTATACCAAATATAAACAAATTTAACTTTTTGGTTCTTCAAAAGAAGTTAAACTTTTAAATTATTGAAAATTTCCTTTTCAAAATTGATATTTAAGTCATCATGCTGGGCCAATTTTGGCTCTAGGGTCATGGTCTTCGTAGAAGAAGATTTTATTTCCTCGTCATAGGTCAATTAGCGTCAAGGCCATCTCCAATTAACCATACAAAAAGTTTCATATAAATTTATGCATTAGTCACAAATGACCATGAGCTAACAGATAACATAATAACAATAACACAAACATGGGTGTGTTCAATGGTACGTGAATCATATGAAATATCTTGTATCTACCTATATATTCAAATCTATTCCTGTGTAAAGAAACATTTCCCTAAATGCTATTATAAGCTAGACATATTTTATACTCAAACTCATTCCTTAAACAAATGAAAATACTTTTTTATGTCATAAGCTTTAATCTGATTTGCTGTTCCACTTTAAATCAACAAACAGTTATGTAAACTTCACAACAGGAGAGTGTTGTTACTTTTCAAAAATGAATGTATTTCTGATATCAAAAGCTTTGAATATATATGTTGCTAAGTTTTTAATCAGAGTTTTTTTTAACAGATTGTAATAACTCTACAGTCTTGTACATGCTTCGGTTTCTTAAAAATAAGGCATCTTATGTTATTACAATCATGCACTGAATTCAAATAAAAAATGAAATTCATCCTCCAAGATATTACATATTCTGCATTTTCTGTTTTCTCTAGAGTTTTTATTGTTTTTTACCATCGTCCTGTTTCTATTTCTAACCTATGCGCAGACACTCTTAGTCTTGTTAATGCTTTTCTAAATTTGGGAATGCTCACTATTTCTAAATATGACTGAAAATTAAAAGTAGAAAAAGCCCTGTAAAATGTTGCCCATGAGAAGTTATTTAATCGCTCATTCAATTTTTGAATACAATTAGCTCATAGTCTTTGTTTGAATGTTGAGAGAAATATATTTATATCACCCACTCTTTGTGCTAACCATACATAACAAAATCCTAATTTACATAATGCTCAATGCTTCCTGATACCGTGCCTTCTTTTCAAAAGATCATAACCTTGGTTTTTATTGTTAACTTTAAGTTTCCAACTATTGCAATATTCATTTAAAATATTAATACCTTTTTGGAACTCTTCAGCATTTGGCACCAAGGTTATAGTACCATTCGCATACAATAATAAGAATACTTTTAGTAACCTAAATCTACCCTGGCACTTCCTTTTAGAAAATATTCATCTTCTAAGTCATTCAGGTACATTGAAAACAGGAATGGCAACAAACATTCACCTTGCCTTACCCCTAGATAACATTCAAAACTATCACTTAAGGTGTTATTAAATTTTACCCTTGACCATACATTGATTTGATGATATTCAAAATCTTTCCTCTAACACCTAATTGAATTAGTTTATACCATATATTTTCTCTAACGACATAATCAAAAGCTTTAGAAAGTTCTACCATGGCACAAAATAGCCTATGACCATTATTTAACATTTGACTAATAATATTGTGTCAGAAAAGAAAAATTATTGTCCATTTTATAGGGAAATGGCCTGGATAAAGAATTTGGGACGAACGGATGCATGGATCAAGCAGCAACTAAAGGCTTTCCTGAAATTTTTCAGAAAGCAGAAATAAAAAACTTACAATAAAAAGATGATTCATAATATGGATCCAGAGTCACAGAAGGTAAGTTTTGTGTCATGATACCTTTTAATTGGTGTACAAAACATAGTTTTTTACCTGTGCTGGATATTAAATATACTGCAAGAATTACACCAAATAATCTTTCTGGCATCATCTTCGTTTCCTGAAAAAAAAAATTGAAATGAAAACAAATATTACACGGAGTCTCCTTGATATGTGTACATTTTATCACATTTCAAAAGAATGAATGAATGTGACCTAACCAATAAAAATAGCAAACATGAAAATGTAAATAATACCACATTAGTCCGGCAGACATTTTGTCATCATTGAACATTTTGAAATAAACAAGATGGCGTCCAAAATGGGCGCCAACTTGCTCGAAATGCAATATTTGGATGAGAACTACTATAAGGTATGACATTATTCATACTAAAGGACATTTTTGACATGTTTGATGCTAAACTGACAAACTGAGATAATATTTTGTCAATATTGGGCATTTTGAAACAAATAAAATGGCCCCAAAATGCTCGAAATGCAATATTTAGATGGAAATTACTATTAGGTATAAAATTATTCATAGATGAGAATCTATAGTAATCTTTTTTTACTAAAATGATAGTCTATATCTATAGTGATTTGATTTTTTGTTGGATGACATTTTGTCATCATCGAGCATTTTGAAATAAACAAGATGGCGTCCAAAATGGCCGCCATTTGCTTGAAATGCAATATTTAAATGTGAATTACTACTTGATATAAAAATTTTCACACGAGAGTGTATAGTAATATTTTATTGCTCAAATGATAATCTATATAAACACTGAAATGAAAAAGAAAGTATACATTTTGGTTTTTAAAATTATTTCATTATTGGCTAAGTTTATTCATGTGATGGAAAATGAACTGATTTTTTCTGATTGTTTTGCTTTGAAATGAATTAAATGTTTGTTTTTTGATTCAACAATATGATGAAATATAAATATTCAAAATTTATATGCAACACATTTATTGTTCCTTGACCTGTCGACGTTTATAGGTATGTATACTTTCTTTTTCCTTTCACTGTAGTTCTTTGATTTTGTCATCATTGAGAATTTAAAATAAACAAGATGGCGTTAAAAATTGTCGCCAATTTGCTCGAAAAGCAATATTCAGATAAAAAAATATAAAAAAGATATAAATATATATTAAAAAAATCCATTCCAAAGGAAAATTTTAATATGTTTGATGTTTAGGTGACAGACTGGGAAGATGTTGTGTCATTGAACATTTTGAACTAAACAAGATGAAGCCGTGTTCAAAATGGTCGCCAATTTGCTAGAAATGCAATACCAAGATTGAAATTACTAGAAAATTAATGCAATATCAAGATGGAAATTACGCTTGATGTGTTTGGTGTTTATGTGACAAACACATTTGCAATTAAAAGCCCATGGCCTTTAATATGACCACCATTTTCCTAAACAAGTTCGATTTGTTAGAATATCTAGCATCATTTTATGCCATCGGATGTTAACATTTGATCATCTTCAATTATTCTGCAGGAGAAAATGTTAGCTCTGTTGGAACTGCCTTAGGAAAGTGCTTGGGTACCAATGCTTGTTTGGTCAGAATCCAATGCATGTTTCCATATACATGCCTGTCTGTGATTTCTTTTAAGTTTCAGAATGTAGTGTTAGTGGTAAAGTATTTAAAGTATGCAGTGTTTTACAATTAACATCGCCTACCAACTTTAGTGATTACTGAAATCTCATATTTTTAAGTATATTCCTTTTTTAGATACCACAATACCTTGCCACTTCATTGCAACCAGACAGCCCATGGTAGTTATATTTATGTCTACAGTTCCTTAACATGTTGTCCCCTTGGCACAGATTTATTAGGGTTTCCTGAAGATAATGATAAAGTTAAAGTACAAATACATCAGTATCAATTGAAATTGCTGTTATACCTCTGTTTAGTTTATGTGCTGCTATGATCACTTGTGCAAGGATATTATCTATCTCCTCGTGTGTGATTTTAATGTCATCCCTTTTGCACCTGTCTCTTTTACGCTGCAGTCCCATCTTTGCACACAAATATTTTCGTTTAATTTCTTCTTTGTTTTTTAAGCCATGTTGATAATGTTGAGGCTGGTACGGAAAAATCTTTAGCTATCTCTTTCTTCGACTTCATTCCCTTTTCTATTTCTATAATGGCATTATATTTCTTCACGTATGTTTGTGTGTCAATCTTTCTTTTCAATCCTTTTTTCCCAGTAACGGTTATAACTTTTATATGTATATCAAATTTCCATGGTAAGCAATCCAATGAAGGACCCGGTGTTAATGCTGGGGGGGGGATAACTGGATCACGAGTGAGAAATTCATAGATTTTAGGATGGAAGGAACGAAGAACAGATTCAAAATAGTGAATAATTCGAATTACTTGAGTTTGATATATCAGGAGTTAATTAATATAGAAATAGAAGGGGAAAAACGGGACCAATCTTCAAATATGAAATAACAGGAATTTTGAAATATAACTTATAATAAGTGTTCGAATTGGTGAGTCTCAACTGTATATAATTACTCTGTAAATTTGGAGAAGACCAAATGAAAAATGCAGGTGCCAGAGTGCACACATGATCAAATAGTCCAATTTTTTATGTTTCATGGGCCACCACTCCATCATTTGTTATCTGATTTGGCCTGTCAGTAACTTAGCTGAGATATTATGGTTGATACATAACTACTATATATGTTTGAAGATCCAATGAAAAATGCGCATGTTAGAGTGAACACAAGGTCAAAAAGTGCAATATTTTATGTTTCACGGGCCATAAAATTTAATTATCAGATTTTGCCTGTTCAAGAACTTGTCCAAGATATTATGTTATATAACTACTGTGTAGGTTTGGAGAGGATCAAATGAACAAGGGGCCTATGGACCTTATTGGTCAACGATTTGAACGGTTTAAGATCTTTTTTTTTTCTTTTTTTTTTATTTCGAAATTACCATATTTCAGAATAAAATATAATGTTTATATCGGTTTATACAAAAAATACAATGTAAAAGAAAACATAGTATAACAGTATGCAGTATTACAACATATAGTAAAGTTGAGTTTGTATTGGTTGATCGAAGGGTCACTTCGCCTTAACATTTAGAATTATACATACATACACATTTAGATAATTTTTTTAAAAAAGAACACCTGAATCAGTGATCATATCTTTTTTTTAGATCTATATATAGATTATATATTTATTTGAAACAACGATAGTTTTTTTATCCATATATGTAATCATCGCGAGACTTCGAACGACCAGTATTTAATATATAGTGTATATTCTAGTAGTTCTTTACATTTTTCTCTCAATTACAATGTAGTATGTTATTAAGTATACTGTAAGATATTTTGGTAAGTAATATTGTATTTTTATATCAAACAACATGAAAATTATAATTTCAAATATTTGTACATAATTTTATTTAATAACAGAATGAAAAGGTTTTAGTCTTTATTGCGCTAGTGCTTTAAATTAAACATTAAAGTTATGCACTAGTGGGGATGGAATTCATTGCTAAAATATGTGTACATATTAACATGTATATATACATACATATTTTATATGAATACACATGCAAACATGCATATGTATCTTACAGATCCATTAAAAAACATTATAAATAATTCTCACTTCGGACATTGACAGTAAGATAAAGGTACAAATAAATACACGTAGACTAGTTTAAATCAGATATTCGGAATAAGCACTTTGTATAATTTCCACTGGGTCTCAAATTCCATGGAACTAAAATTAATTTTGGCAATATGGTATTCTGTATTGTATAATACTGTTATGTATTGTTTAAAGTTTACTATATATGGGATTCTTTTTGGTAATCTTTGATTAAATTTTTTTTTTGCTGTGTACAGTATTTTGTTTAGAACAGTGTCAAATTTATTGTTTCCAAAAAAAACATCAGTGTATTTCCAATTTGTTTTAATATATTGCGACTTGGTATTTATAAATTCTCTTAAAGCAATGAAAAATTGTTTAGTAATCGCACAGTCTATAACATGTGTTAAATTGTCTCCGTAGCATTATTACAAAAAGTACAGAGGTCTGTTTTAGTAATGTTCATTTTTTTTAACAGAGAATTAGTTTCTAGAATTCTATGGTTAATTTTAAATTGGAACCATTGTAAGTTTGTATCTTTTGTAATTAAAACAGGGAGTGCATAGAATTTAGAAAATTTCATACTGAAACGAATATTAAGTTCTTTTTCCCATTTAGTTTTTGAAGCAGGTATGTTTCGTTCAACTAAAAATGCATTATAAAGAAGCCAATATACCTTCAAATTCTAAAAGTTTAAATTTAAATTGTACTTATTTCTAAATTCAGTTAAAGAATAAAAATCACGCTGTTCATTTATTAAATCATTTACTAATATTATTCCTTTTGAGACCCAGTTATAATTTACGCTAGAATTTCCGACCTTAACATAAGGGTTTTGCCACAGTGGAATACAACATAAATTATACCAATTTTCAGGCGTTACTGTTGTATAAAACAGTTTATATTTAATAAAAGCGTCTTTCCAGAACTGATTATCAATTTTATGTAAATTTTTATTAATAAAATCGGCACAATTGTTTGTAAACTTGGCCATAAATGGATATAATTCTTTAAAATTGATCAAGCAGCTCTTTTTTGCCATTTACAGTCTTCTTATTCACGTATTTTTTAAAGAACTAATAAAAATATCTACATCAAGCATTTTAAGCCCACCGTTAGTGTATGACTGGCTGATAACAGTACGTTTTATTATCGTGTTTCCATTCCATAAAAATCTGAAAAATTAATTCTAGACATTGCTAAACTTTTAATAATTTTGCCATTTGGTGTTAAAATTTTTTTAGACCAGTTTATAAAAAGTTTTTTTTATACCATTTATTCTGTATTGGCAGTTTGATGTGATCATAGTATTAAAATCTACTGAAAAATATATTCCTAATACCGTAAATTCATTAACCCAAGAAAGTTGTTGTTGTATGGTGTTTAGCGTCGCTTTCAACAATTTTTCAGTCATATCGCGACGGTGTCTACTTGAGACAGTATTTTAAGAGATGTCATACTGGAGTATCATGCCGCAGGCACATGGTATGATACCCCACCCAGTCACATTATACTGACACCGGGTCGACCAGACCTAGAACTCTCCTCTAAATGCTGAGCGTCAAGCAAGGAAGCTTCTAGTACCATTTTTAAAGTCTTTGGTATGACCCGGCCGGGGATTGAACCCACGACCTTCCGCATGCGAGGCGGACGCTCTACCACTAGACCACGCTGCGGTGTAACCCAAGAAAGATTGTGGTGCTCGCAGAACATTTGATTATTATTTTTCATTGACCCAATCCATACTGCTTTTGTTTTATCAACATTCATATTAAAGCCGGAAATGTCAGCATAAAATTTTAAAATATTTAGGGCGTTTTGTAGTGATTTTTCAGTCACATCGAGGATAAGAGAAGTATCATCCGCATATTGAGAGATCAAAAATTCCTTTTCTCCTATTTGTATTCTTTTTATATCTGGATTACCTCGAAGCAGAACAGCAAGAAACTCCGCACATAATATAAAAGTATATGGCAACAAAGGGTCTCCCTGTCTACATCCCCTTTTCAAGAAGAACCATTCTGACAAGTGACCGTTTACAATTATACAGGATTCAAAGTTATAGTAAAATATTTTAACCCATTGTTTGAATGGACGGATCAAAATTAAAGAAATCAAGGACTTCAAATAGAAAGTTCCAGTTAACGGAATCAAAGGCTTTTTCAAAATCGATTAAGCGTAGCATTCCTGGTATTTGTCTTTTTTCTACATAAAACATGAGGTCATAATAATAGTCGAATATTTTCTCCGATATATCTACCAGATAAAAAAACCTGTTTGGTCTTCATTGATAATTAAAGGTAAAAAAAAATTCAATCTGTTTGCTATACTGGCTGATGCTAATTTATATGTTATGTTTAGAAGTGAAATCGGTCGCCAGTTCTTTAGAATATTTTGTCTTTATTTCCTTTTGGAATGCATGTAATGACTCCTTGTTGTTGTGAAATTGACAACTCGCCTTTTTCAACTGCTTCATTGAAAGAGCGTAAAACAAATTGACCTATATCTTTCCAAAAGAAAAAAATTGACAGTAAAGCCATCAAAACCTGGACTCTTATTGATAGACATATTTTTAAGACTTGTTAACATTTCATCATTTGTAATAGGTCTTTCAAGTAGAAGTTTAGAGTATTCATGAAGCTTATGTATATTTAGATGAGAAAGCAAATCAGTCAAGTTTACCAGAGTGGGATCTCGATTAGAATATAATTTTTGATAAAAAGCTTTTGTTTCAGTTAATATATTTTTTTGTGTAGTAAAAACGGTTCCATTGTTTGTAATTAAGCTGACCATTGCTTTTGATAAAAAGTTTTTATTTTCTAAATTACAAAAATATTTAGTCACTTTTTCCCCTTCAGTAATCCGTTTAACTTTTGATCTTATCTTTTTCCCTTCCATTTTCTTTTGTCTTATATCATATAGTTCATTTCATTTAGAATCAATAGTAATGTTATCTTGTAGTTGTTCTTTCTCTAATTTTTCTATTTCTTCATAAAGTCAAAGTTCCCTCGTATCTTCCTTTTTTTAATGAAAGATGAATAAGATATAGTTTTCCCTCGTATTTCAAAAAGAAGTAATTCTAAAAATAGTTGATCACTTATAATTAAATGCAAGTCTTTATTTAGTATATCATTTATATTGTTATGTGTTGTATTGTTATGAATATTATATTGATGTATTGCAACTTAACTTTCTCTATTATTAATTTAATTTCATTTATATATATTATATCTTTTAAGAGAGAACTATTCATTTTCCAATACGATTTCCCTTTAATAAATATTCCAAATTCCAATTTTAGAAGAATTAATGAATGGTCTGTTCTGTAGCCAGGTTTTATTTTTACTTCATCTAGATCTGTTATTAATGAATCTGAGATTTAAAAAAATCTAATCTTGACTTTTTATATGTATTCTTTTTGAACCATGTATATTCCTTATTCTCTAAGTTTTGGTCACGCCAGATGTCTACTAAATCACATTCTTGTGTTAAGTCAATTACTACATTTCGTGCATTAGGGTTATTTATGTTAACATATTCAAAACATTCAAGGTTTGGGCTTAAAACCAAATTAAAATCCCCATCTATAATGAATGGGTCATCTTTAGATAAAATAGTATGTGTATAAAAGAGAGGCTCATCTTTATTAGGGCCATAGCTAATAACAAGAAATATTTTCTTATAACAAATGGTTGTTTCTAAGATTAGTTAATTTCCTTGAGTATTGGATTCTTTTGAATGTATTTTGAATTCAAAGTTATTGTTAAAAAGTATTGCTACTCCCCTAGATTGGCTTGAAAAGTTACTAAAATAGCATTCATATCCCCACTGAATTTTAATAAAATTTATTTCCTCGTCAGTAAAATTAGTATCTTGTAGGAAGTAGACAGAATCATTTTTCTTTTGAAGGAAATCAAATGTATCTTTTCGTTTGGCTTTATCTCCTAGACCCTGTACATTCATCGATACAAAGGTAATACTATTTGTCATATTAACATTATAAGTGGATTACGGTTGTTGAGGAGATCCATGCTGTTCTTTCGCGGAAATAATTCAAGAATCTGTCTATCCGAAAGATGCCCCGAAAAAAAAATGGCAGTATAAGAGAAAAAAATACTTCCATACCCCATCCAGTGCTTAATGTCATATACTTGTACCAAGCTCATCGTAAGTTCATTTTCCTATATTTTCAATAACAACACATGTAAGTAGTGAGTAATTTTGAAAAAGAAAGAGCTATCATACACTATTATTGTCACAATCATCTCAATCCGAAAAACATTAAGTTCTATTGTCAATTGATACAAATATATTTCAAGCGGTAAGAAAAATATGAAGTGGACATGAACTATTACATATATATGTGAAGTACCGGGGCAATCACTTTGCACAAAATTAGTATTCACCTCTAAACATTTGATGTTGATATTATACAATGGTATAAGCTACTCGCATGAAAACTATCGGAGTATGTCAACAAGAGTTTCAATATGGTACGTACAGAATTTTGCCAAGTGCAGACCATAGACACAATATCAAGGCCTCTGCCAAACCATATATATAAATACACACACACATATATACATAAACATACACATATATACATATACATATATAAATGTACATCTATATATATATATATATATATATATATATATATATATATATATATATATAGAGAGAGAGAGAGAGAGAGAGAGAGAGAGAGAGAGAGAGAGAGAATTATTTGTGAATAACTAAGACATATATATATATACATATACATAGACACACATACATACATATATACATACATACACAAACCTATACACCGGCATACACACATATATATACCTATACACATATATTTATATATGCACATATCTAATTATGATTATTTAAAAAAAATATATATATTTATATATTTAAAATTAAGAATTACATGTTCAATTATTTACATCAAATAGTGTTTGGTTTTATATAGCAAATCAAAAAGCAAATTACATTATTAATTGAAAACAAATTTATAGAATAGAAAACATTGTGCATCCACCTTGTATCCTTACTAAACAGGACATATTCATTCATCATTAGAATTTTTTTTTTAAAAATGGCCACATGTTTTATATTGCCACCGGTTTGTTATACTCAAGTGGCAATTCAGATATACTGAATAAATTTACAATTCATGTCTCTCTGAAATGTACTAAAAGCGGAGTTTACTTAATACAGCAAATTATAGTAATTCAATTCAGAATAATTATATATGATTACTCTAAAAATAAGATTACCGGTAGTGTAAATTTAAAGATTATGTCTAAAACAAGAGGCCCAAGAGGGCCTGAGGACGCTCTACTGACTCATAGTGGCCATAGCACTTTTTGAAATTCTACTATGCAATAGAAACATCGGCCATCTTGAATTTAAGATCGAAAAAATAAATCTTTTGTATAGTCTCCTATGCAATAGAAACATCCATTTGAAGTTTCAATTTAATTGGCATAGTGGTTTCGAAATTAATGAAAAAAAAGAGAATTTCTGTTTTCCCATAGTATTCCTGTGTAAAACTCTAAGTCCCCTTACAGGGCCCCTATATATTTTAGCCCCCAAATTCTTATCTGCAATCAAACCCCTACACTTGGGGATAATTTATATCAAATATGTACAAATCTGACATACCGGTTCTTAAGAAAACAATTTAACTAATTCCCAATTTGTACCCTTTTGGAGCCCCTCCTGACCCCTTAAGACATAGGAACCCAGTCATTTTTACAAATCTTAACCTCCTTCATCTAACAATGCTTTAGTGAAAATATAGGCAAAATCATTTCCATTTAAAAAAAAATAAAAAATATTATATTATATTGACATGTGTCCCTTAATTGAACTCTCGGGGCAGGGTCATTTTTAATCCTAGGGACACCATTTGAACAAATCTAACAGAACTATAGATGGTCATTAATACTACATAAACATTTTGAAAATCTGTTGGGCCGTTCATGAGAAGAAGATTTTTTAAGTTTTGGACTATTTTTAGTAACAGCGGCCATCTTGAATTTCAGATCGAAAAAAAAAATCTTCTGTATTGTCAACTATGCAATAGAAATACCCATGTGAAGTTTCAGTTTAATTGGCCTTGCAGTTTCAGAGAAAGTGCTGCTAACAGACGACAGACGACAGACGTCAGACGACAGACGACAGATGACGGACGACAGACAACGCGCCATCGCATAAGCACTTTGGCCAGTAGAGCTAAAAATGGTACAAATTGATATCTCATGTCTTTAAATATGCTTATTTGTAAACCATTCATTATCACAATACACTATCTGTAAGTATTATTTTAATAACTGGGAAGGAACAAATGTGAGATGTGGAAGAACACGTGATTGGTTGAAAGAAAAATACATGTATGTGTTATCATTATATAATCAAGTTTATAGAGAGTATGTATTTAACTGTGCAGTTGCACATGTAATGCAATTGTTTATATAGTTATTATACTTTAATATGATTTCTAATATGACTATATGTATATCTTTCATTAATTCAAATCACTATATGTAAGTCATATTAGTTGAGAAAAGACAAACACAGCTCAAAATGAATCATACAGAAAGGCACAAAATCTGTTAGAATAATATATTATCAAAACATTTATTCTATTTTATTTTTTTCTCCCACATACTATTATAGCCACATGCATACCGCAATATCTTTGAAAATCCAACATGGAAGTCAAAAGTATACATCTTTGTCACCTTAAAAATATCGTATATGCAAGTCTATAGTTGTTTTGTATTTTAATGTATTTTTGGAAATTGATTATATATCTACCCCTCACTTTTCAAACAATGAGCAACTTAATTTTCCTTACATTAAGTCCAATCTCTCTTTTTAAATGTATATCACTCCTTATTAAAAACTGAGACATATGTATATACCTATAAAGTAATCGATAACTTCCCACTAGACTCAGCGGTGAGAGATGAATGATAATGAGATATTCTCAAGTAACCGATAACTTCCCACTAGACTCAGCGGTGAGAGATGAATGATAATGAGATATTCTCAAGTAACCGATAACTTCCCACTAGACTCAGCGGTGAGAGATGAATGATAATGAGATATTCTCAAGTAAACGATAACTTCCCACTAGACTCAGCTGTGAGAGATGAATGATAATGAGATATTCTCAAATAACCGATAACTTCCCACTAGACTCAGCGGTAAGAGATGAATGATAATGAGATATTCTCAAGTAACCAATAACTTCCCATTTGACTCAGCTGTGAGAGATGAATGATAATGAGATATTCTCAAATAACCGATAACTTCCCACTAGACTCAGCTGTGAGAGATGAATGATAATGAGATATTCTCAAATAACCGATAACTTCCCACTAGACTCAGCGGTGAGAGATGAATGATAATGAGATATTCTCAAGTAACCAATAACTTCCCATTTGACTCAGCAGTGAGAGATAAGTTATAATGAGATATTCTCAAGTAACCGATAACTTCCCACTAGACTCAGCGGTAAGAGATGAATGATAATGAGATATTCTCAAGTAACCAATAACTTCCCATTTGACTCAGCAGTGAGAGATGAATGATAATGAGATATTCTCAAGTAACCGATAACTTCCCACTAGACTCAGCTGTGAGAGATGAATGATAATAAGATATTCTCAAGTAACCAATAACTTCCCACTTGACTCAGCGGTGAGAGATTATTATTATTATTTATTATTATACCACATTTATATAGCACTTTTATCATAAAATGCATACGTTCAAAAGTGCTTAACCAACAAATATACGTATACATATGAACAATCTATAAAAAAGCATCGTAGAGATGAATGATAATGAGATATTCTCAAGAAACTGATGACTTCCCACTATACTCAGCGGTGAGAGATGAATGATAATGAGATATTCTCAAGTAACCCATGACTTCCCACTAGACTCAGCAGTGAGAGATAAATGATAATGAGATATTCTTAAGTAACCGATGGCTTCCCACTTGACTCAACTTGAGATGAATGATAATGAGATATTCTCAGGTAACTGATAACTTCTCACTAGATTCAGCATAGAAAGAGATGAACGTTAATGAGATATTCTCAAGTAACCAATAACTTCCCACTTGACTCAGCAGTGAGAGATTAATGATAATGAGATATTCTGAAGTAACCGATAACTTACACCTGGACTCAGCGGTGAGAGATGAATGATAATGAGATATTCTCAAGTAATCGATAACTTACACCTGGACTCAGCAGTAAGAGATGAATGATAATCAAATATTCTCAAGTAATCGATAACTTACACCTGGACTCAGCAGTGAGAGATGAATGATAATGAGATATTCTCAAGTAATCGATAACTTACACCTGGACTCAGCAGTGAGAGATGAATGATAATGAGATATTCTCAAGTAACCGATAACTTCCCAATAGACTCAGCAGTGAGAGATGAATGATAATGAGATATTCTCAAGTAGCCAATGAATTCCCATTAGACTCAGCAGTGAGAGATGAATGATAATGAGATATTCTCAAGTAATCGATAACTTATACCTGGACTCAGCAGTGAGAGATGAATGATTATGAGATATTCTCAAGTAACCGATAACTTCTTACTAGACTTCGCAGTGAGAGATGAATGATAAAGAGATATTCTCAAGTAACTGATAACTTCCCACTAGACTTAGCGATGAAAGATGAATGATAATGAGATATTCTCAAGTAATCGATAACTTCAATCTGGACTCAGCAGTGAGAGATGTATGATAATGAGATATTCTTAAGTAACCAATAACTTCCCACTAGACTTAGCCGTGAGAGATGAATGATAATGAGATATTCTCAAGTAACCGATAACTTCCTATTTGACTCAGCAGTGAGAAATGAATGATAATGAGATATTCTCAAGTAAACAATAACTTCCAACTAGGATTAGCGGTGAGAGACGAACGTTAATGATATATTCTTAAGTAACCAATAACTTCCAGCTGGACTCAGCAGTGCGAGATGAATGATAATGAGATATTCTCAAGTAACCAATAACTTCCCACTTGACACAGCGGTGAGAGATGAATGTTAAGAGACGCCCTTTGTCATATTCTCAAGGAACGGATAACTTCCAACTTGACTTAGCAGTAAGAGATGAATGACAATGAGATATTCTCAAGTAAACAATAAATTCCCACTAGACTTAGCGGTGAGAGATGAATGATAATGAGATATTCTCAAGTAACCAATAACTTCCATCTGGACTCAGCAGTGCCAGATGAATGATAATGAGATATTCTCAAGAACGAATAAATTCCCACTAGACTCAGCAGCGAGAGATGAATGATAATAAGATTTTCTCAAGTAACCGATAACTTCCCACTATACTTAGCAGTGAGAAATATGAATGATAATGAGATATTCTCAAATAATCAATAACTTCCCAATTGACTCAGCAGTGAGAGATGAATGATAATGAGATATTCTCAAGTAACCGATAAATTCCCACTTGACTCAGCGGTGAGAGATGAATGATAATAAGATATTCTGAAGTAACAGATAAATTCCCACTTGACTCAGCAGTGAGAGATGAATGATAATGAGATATTCTGAAGTAACCGATAACTTACACCTGGATTCAGCAGTGAGAGATGAATGATAATGAGATATTCTCAGGTAATCGATAACTTTCACCTGGCCTGAGCAGTGAGAGATGAATGATAATGAGATATTCTCAAGAAATCGATAACTTACACCTGGACTCACCAGTGAGAGATGAATGATAATTAGATATTCTCAAGTAATCTATAACTTACACCTGGACTCAGCAGTGAGAGATGAATTATAATGAGATATTCTCAAGTAACCGATAACTTTTCACTAGACTCAACAATGAGAAATGAATGATAATGAGATATTCTCAAGTAACCGAAAAATTCCCACTTGACTCAGCGGTAAAAGATGAATGTTAAGAGACGTCCTTTGTCATATTCTCACGTAACTGATAATTTCCCACTTGACTCAGCGGTGAGAGATGAATGATAATAAGATATTCTCAAGTAACAGATAAATTCCCACTTCACTCAGCAGTGAGAGATTAATGATAATGAGATATTCTGAAGTAACCGATAACTTACACCTGGACTCAGCAGTGAGAGATGAATGATAATGAGATATTCTCAAGAAATCGATAACTTACACCTGGACTCAGCAGTGAGAGATGAATGATAATGAGATATTCTCAAGTAATCAATAACTTACACCTGGACTCAGCAGTGACAGATGAATGATAATGAGATATTCTCGAGTAACCGATAACTTTCCACTAGACTCAGCGGTGAGAAATGAATGATAATGAGATATTCTCAAGTAACCGAAATATTCCCACTTGACTCAGCGGTGAATGATGAATGTTAAGAGATGCCCTTTTTCATATTCTCAAGTAACTGATAAAGGGATTTTTATATCCTTAAAGGTCAGCAGGGGCCCAAAAAGGGATAAAAATATCATAAAAACAAACTGACCATGTTTGTTCATATCTGGTTTTAACATATTTTTATTCCATATATTACAACAGAACAAATATATTTTACACAATATAAAAAGGATCAGAATGAAAGATTAGATCTTACAGAGTTCTTACCCAAAATGTGAAATTTGTTAACTTAAAAATAGAGGTAATTTACTTTCTGAATATGTTTACTAATAGTTGGTATGCTTAAAGTTACAACAAAGTGTTTGAATAAGAAAATAAGAAACTATTTTATTTAAAATAAATGATTAATACATTAATTTGTAAAGTTGAAAATTACTCCTTAAAAAGGAGCAAGAGCAAGCTGAGAGAAGAAAATAAAGAAGTTTTGTACTGCTTCTAATATTGTTGAGCTGTAATTCGGATTGAGCCACCAAAGATGAAGATATTTATGGCCACAGGGCTTATTGGGTTCAATTTATGTAATTAATTTTTAGCTCTACTGGCCAAAGGCCAGAATGGCTTATGCGATGGCGTGTTGTCCGTCGTCCTTCGTCTGTCGTCCGTTAGCAGCACTTTCTCCGAAACCACTAGGCCAATTGAATTCAAACTTCACATGATGTTTCTATTGCATCTATAGGAGACAATATAGAAGTTGTTTTTTTTCAATCTGAAATTCAAGATGGCCGCTGTTACTAAAAATAGTCTAAAACTTAAAAAATCTTCTTCTCATAAACTGCCCAACAGATTTTGAAAATGTTTATGTAGAAATGATAACCAACTATAGTTCTGTTAAATTTGTTCAAATGGTGTCCCTGAGACCCTGCCTTGAGGGTTCAATTAGGGGACACGTGTCATTATAATAGACATTTTTTTTTTTGTAAAAAAGAAACTGATTTTCCCAATATTGTCACAGAAGCATTGTTTGGTCAAGGAGGTTCAGATTTGTAAAAATGACTTGGTTCCAACATCTTAAGGGTTCAGGAGGGGCCCCAAAAGGGTAAAAATTAGGAATTACAGATTTGTTCATATTTGGCATAAATTATCCCAATGTGTAGGGGTTTGATTGCAGATAAAAACTTAGGGGCTAATATTTTTTGGGGCCCTGTAATGGGACTTAGAATTTTACATAGGGATACTATGGGAAAACAGAAAATCTCATTTTTTTCATCTATTTAGGCAAAACTATTATCCAATTTGAGTTCTGAAGTATCATCTAGTCTTAGGAAATAAGATTTGGTTCAGTAAGGAGAATTGACTTTCCATAAAGGGCCAGGGTGGGTCAAAAAAGGGTTAAAATAGAAAATTTTCTTAAAATTTTCTTGTCAACAAATGGTCAGTCAAATTTGTTCATATTTTATATAGATTATCCCAATGAGTATGTGTTTAAAGTTTGTACAACTCAATGGTCTTGTATTTATAGGGACCCTGTAAGGGGGCTTTGAGTTTGAGAGCTTTTGGACTTCGTGTAGAGCTTATGTTATTCGTTGTTTTATTAAAATCAAATTAAATGAATTTCAATGCACATGTCCTTTTAAATGGTAGGGTTTTCCTGTACAGAAGTATATTTGTAAGTACACAATGTCTGATTGTTACTAAGTAATGAACTACAAAATACAATGATCTTTATTAAAAAAATAATCTTCATTTCAGGAAAACAAAAACGTGATGTGGAACTCAATAACAGGTACAATTTATTACTTACTTACCTGAGTTTCAATCCTTGAAACATTAAAACATTTTAAAAGGAAGGGCTTGCCTTTTTGAGTAACTTCTAATTATAAGTATTTTGTGGGCGTAAGAGCACTTAAGTTATTGGGGAGAGGCAACCTGGGGGTAGTGTATGACAAGAGTGTCCCTCTCGCACTGGTGGTGTTAATTCTACTCTACTGGCGCTATTTGGATATGGGGATGTTATATGGATAGTTAGATGTACTTATGGATGCAGTGGACCTATGTTACAAACGTAACCACTTCCATATAAGTTTTATGCACTTTGCTGATAGCTTTTGTACAATTAGTTTTTCAAAATGAATATAGTTCATTACACATGAACACATTTTACATGCTTGTACATTTTATAGCATATAGAAGTGTCGAATTGTACTTTTGTATACCTAGTGTAATATATCTATTTTAACTGGCGTCAGTATGAATTTAAGATTGCAGTTTAACTACTTTCATTTGGCCTTCTCCAAAATGTTCTCAACTTCACAGCCGTCTCTGTTTATCTGGGCGGCATCCCAGGTCACTTTTAGTTCCTTGCTTTTTATATGGCAGTATTTTCCGCCCAGATATGTTGAATATTATATTATTATCATTCTATTTGTTTGAGTATTTTGAAAAAATAAAAAGTTCCTATTTTCTTGTATTATGGAAACGATACATCAGAACCTATTCTGGAATTGATACATCAGAACGTATTCTGGAATCGATACATCAGAACGTATTCTGGAAAGGATACAACCGAACGTATTCTGGAATCGATACAACTGAACGTATTCTGAAAACGATACATCAGAACGTATTTTCGAATCGATACATCAGAATGTATTCTGGAATCAATACAACAGAACATATTCTGAATACAAAATATCAGAACGTATTCTGGAGTCAATACAACAGAATGTATTCTAGAATCAATACAACAGTTGATTCTGGAATCAAAACATCAGAACGTATTCTGGAAACAATACATCAGAACGTATTCTGGAATCAATATATCAGAACCTATTCTGGAAACAATACATTAGAACGTATTCTGGAATCGATACATCAGAACCTATTCTGGAATCGATACATCAGAACGTATTCTGGGAACAATACATCAAAACGTATTTTGGAATCAATACATCGGAACATATTCTGGAAACAATACATCAGAACGTATTCTGGAATCAATACAACGGAACGTATTTGGAAACAATACATCAGAACGTACTTGGAATCAATACAACAGAACGTATTTGGAATCAATACTGTAGAACATATTCTGAAAACAATACATCAGAACATATTCTGGAATCAGTTCAACAGAACGTATTTGGAATCAATACAGCAGAACATATTTTGGCATCAATACAGCAGAATGTATTCTGGAATCAACACAGCAGAACATATTCTGAAAACAATACAACAGAACTTATGCTGGAATCAATACACCAGAACTTCTTCTGGAAACAATACATCAGAACGTATTCTGGAAAAAAATACAACATAACGAATTCTGGAAACAATATATCAGGACGTATTATGGAGTCAATACAACGGAAAGTGTTCTGGAGTCAGTACATCAGAATGTATTCTAGAATCAATACAACAGAACATATTTGGAAACAATACATCAGAACGTATTCTGGAAACAATACATCAGAACGTATTCTTGAATCAATACAACATAACATATTCTGGAAACAAAACATCAGAACGTATTCTGGAGTCAATACACCAGAATGTATTCTGGAATCAATACAACAGTTGTTTCTGGAATCAATACATCAGAACGTATTCTGGAAACAATACATCAGAACGTATTTTGGAAGCAAAACATCAGAACCTATTCTGGAAACAATACAACGAAACGTATTCTGGAATCAAAACATCAGAACGTATTCTGTAATCAATACAACAGAACGTATTCTTGAAATGATACATCAGAACGTATTCTGGAATCAATACAACAGAACGTATTTGGAAACAATACATCAGAACGTACTTGGAATCAATACAACAGAACGAATTTGGAATCAATACAGTAGAACATATTCTGGAAACAATACATCAGAACATATTCTGGAATCAGTTCAACAGAACATATTTGGAATCAATACAGCAGAACATATTTTGGCATCAATACAGCAGAAAGTATTCTGGAAACATCACAGCAGAACGTATTCTGGAAACAATACAACAGAACTTTTTCTGGAATCATTACATCAGAACTTCTTTTGGAAACAATACATCAGAACATATTCTGGAAACAATACAACAGAACGAATTCTGGAATCAATACAACATAACATATTCTGGAAACAATATATCAGGACGTATTGTGGAGTCAATACAACAGAAAGTGTTCTGGAGTCAGTACATCAGAACGTATTCTAGAATCAGTACAACAGAACATATTTGGAAACAATACATCAGAAAGTATTCTGGAAACAATACATCAGAACGTATTCTTGAATCAATACAACAGAACATATTCTGGAAACAAAACATCAGAACGTATTCTGGAATCAATACAACAGATGATTCTGGAATCAATACATCAGAACGTATTCTGGAAACAATACATCAGAATGTATTCTGGAAGCAATACATCAGAACGTATTCTGGAAACAATTAACAGAAAGTATTCTGGAATCAAAACATCAGAATGTTTTCTGAAATGAATACAACAGAATGTATTCTGGACACGATACATCAGAACGTATTCTGGAATTGATACATCATTACCTATTCTGGAATCGATATATCAGAACGTATTCTGGGAACAATACATCAGAACGTATTCTGGAATCAATACATTGGAACATATTCTGGGAAAAATACGTCATAATGTATTCTGGAATCTATACATCAGAACCTATTCAGGAAACAATAAACAGAACATATTCTGGAATCAAAACATCAGAACGTTTTCTGGAATCAATACATCAGAACGTATTCTTGAAAGGATACAACAGAAAGTATTCTGGAAACGATACATTAGAACGTATTCTGGAATCAATACGTCAGAATGTATTCTGGAATCAATACAACAGAACATTTTCTGGAAACAAAACATCAGAACGTATTCTGGAAACAATATAACAGAACGTATTCTGGAATCAATACAACAGTTGATTCTGGAATCAATACATCAGAACGTATTCTGGAAACAATACATCAGATCCTATTCTGGAAGCAAAACATCAGAACCTATTCTGAAAACAATACAACAGAATGTATTCTGGAATCAAAACATCAGAACGTATTCTGGAATCAATACAACAGAATGTATTCTGGAAACAATACATCAGAACGAATTCTGGAATCGCTACATCAGAACCTATTCTGGAATCGATACATCAGAACGTATTCTGGGAACAATACATCAGAACATATTCTGGAATCAATACATCAGAACCTATTCTGAAAACAATACATTAGAATGTATTCTGGAACAATAGAACAGAATGTATTCTGGAAACAATACATCAGAACGTATTCTGGAATCGCTACATCAGAACGTATTCTGGAATCGATACATCAGAACGTATTCTGGGAACAATACATCAGAACGTATTCTGGAATCAATACAACAGAATGTATTCTGGAAACAATACATCAGAACGAATTCTGGAATCGCTACATCAGAACCTATTCTGGAATCGATACATCAGAACGTATTCTGGGAACAATACATCAGAACATATTCTGGAATCAATACATCAGAACCTATTCTGAAAACAATACATTAGAATGTATTCTGGAACAATAGAACAGAATGTATTCTGGAAACAATACATCAGAACGTATTCTGGAATCGCTACATCAGAACGTATTCTGGAATCGATACATCAGAACGTATTCTGGGAACAATACATCAGAACGTATTCTGGAATCAATACATCAGAACCTATTCTGAAAACAATACATTAGAATGTATTCTGGAACAATACAACAGAATGTATTCTGGAAACAATACATCAGAACGTATTCTGGAATCAATAGAACAGAATGTTTTCTGGAAACAATACATCAGAACGTATTCTGGAATCGCTACATCAGAACCTATTCTGGAATCGATACATCAGAACGTATTCTGGGAACAATACATCAGAACGTATTCTGGAATCAATACATCAGAACCTATTCTGAAAACAATACATTAGAATGTATTCTGGAACAATACAACAGAATGTATTCTGGAAACAATACATCAGAACGTAATCTGGAATCAATACAACAGAATGTATTCTGGAAACACTAAAACATAATTTATTCTGGGAACAATACATCATAACATATTCTGGAATTAAAACATCAGAACGTTTTTTGGAAACAATACATCAGAATGTATTCTGGAAACTATACATCAAGATGTTGTCTGTGAATCAATCATACATAAGAAAGTAGTCTGGAAACAATACTTTAGAACATATTCTGGAAACAATACATCAGAATGTATTCTGTAATCAATACATCAGAACATATTCTGGAAACAATACATTAGAATGTAGTCTGTAACAATACTTCAGAATGTATTCTGGAAACTATACATCAAAACGTTGTCTGTGAATCAATTGTACATAAGAATGTAGACTGGAAACCATATTTCAGAACGTATTCTGGAATCAATACATCAGAATGTATTCTGGAAACAATACTTCAGAACATTATCTGGAAACAATACATCAGAATATAATCAGAATGTATTCTTGAAACAATACATCGGAATGTATTCTGGAAACTATACATCAAAATGTAGTTTGGGAATCATACATAAGAACGTATTCTTGAGTTAATACATCAGAACATATTCTGGAAACAATACATCAGAACATATTCTGGAATCAATACATCAGAACGTATTCTGGAAACAATACAGCAGAACATATTCTGGAATCAATACATCAGAACGTATTCTGGAAATAATACATCAGAACATATTCTTGAAACAATACATCAGAACATATTCTGGAATCAATACATCAGAACGTATTCTTGAAACAATTCATCAGAATGTAGTCTGGGAACAATTCATCAGAATGTAGTCTGTAAAAACTACATCAGAACATAGTCTGGAAACAATACAGCATAACACAGTCTGGAAACAATACAACAGGACATAAAACAGGATTTAGTGCACCTTGTAAATGTAGAAGGTCAAATATAACAGATCATAACCTGTAAAATATATCCATATCCGAAATATCATTCTGAAATATACATGTACATGGTTACTTTCCCGAAGATAGAAAACTGGTAACTTATATCCTTGATAACTGACTGAGGTCGTTTGAATTTATCAGCGATGAATAAAACCCGACAAGGTATGTAAGATTAATATATCAGTCGGGTGAATGTGAAATTCTTACTATGATATGTTTTAGTATCTTAAAGTATTTCATATGTGACCCACTGTTGAGATTGTCAACCACTGCTTCACAGTTGAGTAGACACCAGCAGGTGGATGCTATCATCAGAGATAGCAGAAGACTTTGCATGTTGACATTAACCATTATGGCGCCAAAATGTAGCTTATTAATGTGGGAGATGCTATATCATTGCTGATAGCTGTCGTTCACATGAGATTTAAACTTAGAAGTGGTAACAATAGTGACCAATGTCCCATGGCTATCAATGAAGGATCTGGCAAACAATTCTCTTCACTTTTTTCAAAATTGACAGATTGGCTTCTTCTTTTATTTTGAGCTCTTCTCATAACTGCAGAAGCGACAATCTCATCTTTTCATCTCTGATTTTCCAGTTGTGATCTGGACTATTTGAAACTCCATTGATATTGCCAATTATCAAATTGCAAATAAATGAGTTTTAATTTGACACATTCTTTGTTGAAATGTATATTTGTTATATTATTGCATAATAATAGCAAAAAAATAGAGTGAACAGTCGAGTTAATGATATTTTCCAACAGCTCTTGTTGAAATTTAGTTGCATTTCTTTTGCATTCATGTGGTGTTTTGGCTGATAAACATTACACAAAAGAAATGCTAAATGTCTATACTTTAGGCTCTAAAACCTTAGGTTTAAGTTTTTATGTTAGCACAGGTTTGTATTATTTTTTTAAAAATCTATTTTGTTTTTCAATGATAGGTTAATGTATTAATTCTGTAAACCGATCACTATCATGTCAAAAAAGTTTATAATACTGACCATGACCTACTTAATGGACTTGCATTGTCCGGTTAATGTGTTTTTCTTTATTTCTCAATAATCTCCTGTTTTATGTTCATTTCATAGTCGCTTTTTCAACTTCATAAACACATAAATATGAAATTATCATAACTGTTAAACAAACAATTGATATTTTTAAAAGCCTATTTTATTAGGATTGATTCTGTAAACTGATAACATATCAAAAAAGTTAACATCACTGATCCTGACATACTGAATGTGTGTTCCTTTTTTTCAAAAAAGATCATTATGAAAATTAACTATCTATAACTTGGGTTAGTTGTACAATACATTTATACAGATGACATCCATACTATGTCATGGCCCTAACAAAATGTTTGTTTGTTTGAATATATAGCATCATTTTTATGCCATCAAGGTGTAAAAGACAATCAGTTAACCTTACCAGTCTTTCCTGGGATTCTGGATGGTTAACCAACACTCAAGCAAACCCATCTCCCCAAGTAAATGAGAATTTTCTAACTTTAATAAGCAGTGAGAGGTGAATGACAATGAGACACAATGTTGTGTATCAATCATCACAGAGACTGGCCGGGCAGGGAATGGAACTTACAAACTCTGGATTGATAATCAGATACACTGTCAACTACAAAATGTAAAATTGAGCGAAGCATTTATGCAGTCATTTGATGAACTTGTATGTTAATCTGCTTACTAGTATAGCATACAATTGAACCAACAATTTATAAATCTCATTTAAAAAATCTGATTTATTTCAGGCAAGTAAATGCTGGTGCAGACAATGACTCTGATGATGAAGGTAATGTTGTTTATTTTATTGCCACATTTCTCTGTTGTTCGACTAAGTCAAGGTATCATATATTTATAGGCTTCATATATGTTTAAGTATCTGCAGCATGATTTCAGTTCAGACACTTGTAATAACCCAAACTTTACATCAAAGCAAGTGTTTTGTTAACTTGTATTAACACACTTCTTGAAACTTAGCTTCATGTATTAATAAATCATTTTGTATGTTAAGGACTACTCTTAAGTAATATATAATATGGAAACACTTTCAATTGCACAATATTTTTAAATGGAAATGTTTGAAAATTAAAGCTTGTTAAATTTCTTAATTTAGCACTATCTGATGACTGGCAATACCTGTTTCCTTGAACTTGGAAAAAGCATAACCTTGAAAATATTTTTATTGCTTAATCAGAATAGAAGAGGACTGATGTATTTTAAACAATTTGATATAGTTTATACATAATAACAATAATTGTAATATTGGCTAAGCACTTGAATTAGGTTGATATGACAATACTTATTTATGTTCTGAATAATGCAATAGTTTGTCATAATTTAGAGAATCCTAACATCATCTTTCTTTGATTCTTTATTCTTTGTATAAGGATATAATTGTGTTATGTATATAAAGTCATTATTCAGATCATCGTAACTGATAATTCCTGCATGAACTGTCAAATAATATATTGAGGGATTATTATTTGTTGATGATTGAATAATGAAATGCTAAAGACATAAACTTTTCTGATTTTATAATAGTACTTTTTTCTGAATCAGAGATACAATTTGGGTTATTATGATTATTGATTTAAACATATTTAAATTCATAATAATATAACAAACAAATTTGGTTAGAATTAAATATCTTTTCCAATGAAATACATGTATAGAATATTGACCATGAATTTTGAACCCAAATAAGTACTAGTTGATTGATATTTCAATTTCCAATAAATGTCATTTCTGTTAGGATTTGAAAATCATGTTTGTTGCTAAAGGGGAGCTCCCTAACTGGATGTTGCAAGGTGCTGTCTGTATATTGCTAACCTCTCCTCTCTAAGGTGGGTTTTAATTTTAATTTAACATATGTATGATTTTTATTTTGCCACAGTGATAACAGAAAATGCAACCTATGATTCTGCTGGACCAAGACCACAGGATAATCCCACTGCAGGAACATCCAACCAAGATAACACATATGCTATAGTCAACAAGCACAATAAACCACTAATAGCACCAAATAATACAGATGTATATGCTGAAGTGAAGAAACCCCAAAAAAAGACAATGGTGTGTATATAATTCTCCTGCCTTACGAGTTTACCATTGCTACCATTTAGAATTTCATCTAAGGTATGTTGTAAACATACAACTTTGAACAAGTCCTACCACACTGACGTATCATACTAAAGACAGGTATTTTGATGGTATAGCCAGCCATTGAAACTACAGTCTCCAATTCCGACATACAAATCAGCTCTGACATTTTTGTGATTTTAATTCCTTCAAATGATGAAGCTGATTAATACATGACAAAGAAGCATCTGAAGGAAACCCAATTTTGATCCAGAAATTACATTGAATTACTTTTTTCTCAACTACCAACTCAAATCCATCACATAGTCATGAAAATACTATACTAAAATACTATGTTAGTGCTAGTATTGGTAATAATAAAGTTAAGTTTCAGTACATTTACAATAGACTATGTATATACACAACCACATGACCTATCAAAGAACTTAATGATCTACAGTACGCACCATGCATAACCATCATTCTATTTTTACACTCCGCGGAAAAATAAATAGCATGCATTTTCACTCTGTGTGCTGAAAATAATGACGCCAAGTCATTTCGCAGCGTGACTCAGATTGTAAATTGCTAACACTCCGAATGACACCGCATATAAATACAGGTAAATGGTATTGTGTATTTTTTTACGTTTACAGTACATAAAGGTATGTTTGGTACAAATTAATGTAATAAGATGATAGGGAGATAATGTTTATGTGTCAACATGGTGCACATGCATTAACTATGTTTATCAAAGGTTGCATATCCCCAAAATTTTATACTGTAAATAAGTCGATTGGTAGATCTACATATAAAAGTTTTTTTCAGTATCTAAGTAAATAATTATTTGTTTATTTTTTTTAGTGTTATAAAAGTGTATGACGATTTATACATGTACAACGACCACCCACTTTTCTGGTACCAGTATTACGGGGGGGGGGGGGGGGGGGAATTACACAAGATCTAGCATTGTATCATTTTCTCAACAAATTTAATACATTCAATAATAAATGGGCATGAATGTAAGATTCGTTTTATCACATAACTGAAGAAAAAATTACATTTACCATTTATTGAACAGATCACCTCTATATATAATGAACGAGAAAAAATGGGCATATTTGTTTCCGTAAGTCATCATATGACGTAAAGTATCAATAAAACGTATTTTAATCATGGCAAATCGATGTCATTTAAGTCGGAAAGTACTTCGGCAATTTATGTACAAGAGCTGAGTTATATGGAAAACACCGAGCAATGAATCAGAAGTGATATAACACAAGGTTAATAGCAAAAATTATGTCATAGGTTTATTACACTCATGCACTGTAAACTATGTGATAAATTAAGTATTATGTAATCGTTAACTAAATTTAATTGCATTGTTCTAAAAAGAAAGAAAATTATATAAATCTTAAATTCATTTAATTTTAGACTCTAATTGATTAAAAGACTACATGTGCATATATAAAGTATTATACTTACACATGTTAAATATTAATATTAATATTGCTTAATAAAAAAAAAAAAATACATTTTTAAGGCAGTATACTCGTATCATCATTATCAATGTTTAAAGAATTAACATTTTTTAGAATGGATACAAAGCATATCAGTATCATTAATAAACAACTATGATGGTGTAAAAGCAATTTCTCACCCATTACGCGAATATTTTTCAATTAAATGAAAAATTAATTTCTATGACTGTTGTAATCATAATAATAATAATCATAATAATAGTAATAAAGATAATAATAATAATGATGATGAAAATAAAAATGATGATGATGGTGATTATGTAATAAATAATTTCTTATGATTCAGAAGGTTACTCATTCAGACAAAACATCAATAATACTACACAAAATGGCTGTGATAATCATTTTAAAGCAATGTATCGCCTGTAAGTACTTTTATCATTTAGATCTATTGTTGGTTACTCAAACAAATGAAATTAGGATAGCTTTTTAAATTATATCAAAAACTTTCGTATTTCGATTCAATGATGCAGTGCGCTCGATGACAGTAAAAAAAATAATAAATAACACAGTAAATTCATTAAAAGAAATTGATTACCATTTGATAATTTTATATTTAGATTTATTGCTGAAGAGTGCCCTCAAAACGGCCCCAAACCATAACATAGTGTAGCATATGCTACTGACATTCTGCTTAGCTTCTAAATAGTATAAATCTCCCCTGGTTTTAAGATCCCAGGATTTGTAGCAGGATATCATAACAGTCTCCGTGATGAATGATTGATATGACATTACCTCTTATTTTCAATCGTCTGTCACTGCTGATTCAAGGAGTATCAGTCACTTGTAGAGATAGATGTGCTTGAGTACTGGTTAACCTTTGCAGATCACAAGAAAGGTTAAGTGGTTAGGTTAAATGATTGTCTGTTAGCCCTCGATGGCATAAACTGTACTGTACATCTTCTGTGTTAAAAATAGAGTAAATCAAATCAATTTTAATTTTTGATAGTGGTTCTGAAATTTCCATTTACGGTAATATGCCGTGTCCGACATTTCATTCCATTTACAGTGTAGAAGCTTTTACTCAATACAATGTATTATTTCAAAATCATGGGGTAAAAAACTTAAATCAATCTACATTATCTATTTAAACCAACCTTTAAAATGGAACAATACATAAGTAATGTATACATACTGTATAAATCCAATCCACTATTTCAAAACTATGTGATTCTATTTTTATATATATATTTTTTTTACCCTACATGTACATAAGTTTGTTTCAATGACCATGACAACTAAAAGAGTCAGCTATAAATTTACAGGTCAAAACCGTACAATGTAACATAACAAAACACAACATGTAAGATGGGTCGACAAATGTATTAAAAATGAAATAAATTTTTGTATCGTCCAGTGTAAATTAATAACTCAGCAAGACACGAAGTGACATGGAGTCAGTTGTGGTGTGATACTGAGCTAGTTTACACCACAAGGAAACTGTGATACGTCCATACGCGGAGTGATGCATTTTAGCGAAACTCCTTAAAAAGAGTAAAATGTTGGTTATGCATGGTGTGTATCTGCCAAATTCCTAAAAATAAGTGCCAGTGCTATATCTAAAACAGTCACAAAATTATTTAACCTTATCCTAACAAAAGGAATATATACCCATGCAGTTTAAATTAGCCAAAGTCACACCAATATATAAAAAATGTATAAAACAATAATAAACATAAACCAATTTCCACTCTACCAGTTGTGTATAATATTCTTGAGAGTCATGTAAGTAATAGTGTTTGGTCTTTCTTAAATACATGTGTATATATAATTTAATGTATGAATGTCAGTCAGGGTTCGGATCTGATCATTCAAGTGAAACAGCAGTAACACTAGTGATGGTTGATTTGATAAATGTTCATCAATGGTGTTGACAAGAAGACATTTCCAACATAGCATGGCATTATTTTACCTTTCAGGCCACACATAGAAATATTTATTATTACAAATTTATAACAAAAATGAATATAATAAAAGATCTTTAAAATGTTTTATCCATCTACCGAGTGATAATTTAACCAAATGATCATAAAGTTGCACTACATCTATCTCTATGCCTCTGTATAATTTCAGTTACCTTAGACTGTATGTCATCGCTACTTTAAGCCACATAAACTATATATTTTTTATTAATGAACGAGAAGCATATAAAACACTGTTGTATAATGATCATGATCATCAACCAAATGGCTCTAAAGCTCACTTCCATAATATGTTAAAAATGCTTCATCAGTTTAAGTATTTAAGAGAATTTATATAACATTTAAATATTACAGTCCCCTATCACACAAAGATAATTTTATCATTGTTTTCTAAACATCAAACTTGCATCCTCCCTGACGACCACAGGGAAGATTGGACATTTTTCAAACTGTATTTCTTCTTTAAATAAAGATATTAATATTGTCCTGCATTTGAGACTGACTGTCTTCCAACTGCTAATATATTGGCATGATTTGAAAATTGAAATGCATAGAAAATTATCACTCTATTTTAATGCTATTTTGGTGTTCATACATGAACGTGGTCTGTTTGACCGCATGTAAAGCATTTGTAGTATCATAAAGAAACATTGATATAAGGATTAACTGTGTCATTTGATAATAAAAAAATCATTAAAGAGCTGAATATTGGCAATGACTATTAGTATGATATTAGAAAATATTTGTCATTTGATTTTAAGATTTAGTGGTGAAATGGTGAATAATTGGAACATGTATTAATTAAATTTGCATCAAGTAGTAATCATATTTTTACTTCAAACAGCAACTTTGGAATAATATTTGAACTTATATTTACAACCTTAAATAAAACAAAAAAATATCTCATATAGGATAAAAAAATTCTTAAAGAGGATAAGTTTCAAGATTGAACATTATGAAAATTGACACAACATCTTTGAAAGGTATATTAGTCCTGGAGCTTACCGGTTAAACACTGATTATGGGACTATGGTATCAAATGATTGGGGCCTCCATACTGTCTTTCAGGCCATCCTTCCTTTTCATGTTAAACACCTGGATGGCTGCCTCAAAGGTCACATACAGGCTTTGTATTTCCATAAAATATGTGTCCGCCCCCATCTTTTCCACATGCAAATTGCATAGATCTAGGTTCAAATAACTGAAGTCTTCAGCATATGATGACCTGTAGCTTACAATACCTGGATATCTTCATTAAAGGTCAAGATCACAGGCAGGGCATAACATAGAGACTGTTTATATCATATACTGCACAGAAATATTCAGCATAACATGACAATAAATCAATGCTGATGAAGTAAGTGTCTTGATAACTTACTTTCCCATATTTTTCGTTGCTCATTTTACAGTTTTAAATATTGTTGCAAAATGTTTAAACCTTCTTTAATATAGTATTGTCAACCAGTAGGGGATGCATATTACATGGCAATACTAAATTCAATTGTTTTGCTGTGTTTTAATATATAGCATTATGGCAATAAACACTCAGTGAAAAAAAAGTACAGACAATGTCTCATGTGACCTTTTAGATTCGTTTAGCTTTATGTCATTGCATGGATACTCAGGTGCCCTTTAAGGCCTATATGTCTTTTTTTTTGTTCATTTGTTTGTAATCAAAATGTCTCATACTTCCACATGACATTGTTAAAAAGATTGCCTTGTTCGTTGTCAAATATTACATTGTATCATTGTCTTTAAATTTTATTTTTTGTTTACACTTTAAACTGTCCAACTTTGTGTTCACTCGAGCAACTACAATTTTACATAGTAGAATGAAGCTATATAACAATAAGATCATAGGCAGGTATAGAACTGGCCAAAATTTGATGGTTAGTATCTGAGTTGTGACTTTCAATGATCTTTGTACTGTTATAAGTTTTGTTTTTTATAATGATCCACATTATAAAAAAATTATATTTGCAGTTCCTGACATCTATGCGATGCCAATGAAGAAAAATGGTATGTCATTATAACAACAATTTGACAAACATTTGTAGCTTGCTAGAGCCAGAGGCAGTAAGCTTTGTGAAAGCCCATCATGTTATTTCATGCATCAATGAAACTAGTTTAGGTAGAGGAAAACAGACAAAAGATATAACATGCACACATAGTATTACAATCTCCTTGAAATGTTTTTCAATTTCCCAAATCATGTAATTAATGAATTTGCTTAAAAAGCGAGTCTTGATGTTTGCACAATTTTGGAGGGACCCTGGATATAAAATTAACAATCTAAAAAGTACTGAAGGTTGATTGATTGTAATTGCCTGACAAGGGGGAAGTATTGTTTTACTGTTCATTGTAAGCTCTTGTTATAATGCATTTCAACTTTTTTGCAGCAGTTGCTTATATATATATATATCAATTTTATTTTTTTTACAGAGGACAAAGCACAAGGCAAACCAAAACCAAAAGAAAAAGAAAAGAAAAAACCTAAAGGTTAATAATTGTTATTGATTAATTTTTAGTATCAGCTCATATTGTTAAAAGCTGTAAAATAATATTCCTTTTAAAAATGCATGTATAATGTAACTGAGTTCTTCAATATCTCATATTATTGTTACATGATTATTTATAAAATGGTATACAAGCTTGTTTATCACTAGACTAGAAAAGTTGTCATGACCCTTTGGTCGTCGTCATATTTATCATCCGGTGTTATGTTTATCTAAGTTACTTCTCAGTTTTAAAACAAACTACTCATGTCATAGTGAATAAACACATTCATATCATTAGCTCTACTGGCTCAGAAGAGCTTATGTGATGGCTTATTGTCCGTTGTCCGTTACCTGTCGTAAGTTATCTGTCATCCGTCAACAAAATTTTCTCTGAAACCACTAGGCCAATTAAACTCAAACTTCACATGGATGTTTCTATTGCACAGGAGATTATACAGAAGATTTTTTTTATCTAAAATTCAAAATGGCCACCTTTACTTGAAATAGTCAAAAACTTGAAAAATCAGTTTTTGAAAATATTTATGTAGGAATAATAAAGGGCTTGGATATAGAGGGACCCTGCAATGTGACTTTTAATTTTACATAGGGATATTATAGAGAAAACTGAAATTTTTCATTTTAGCATGCATGACTTTTGTGTACATGTACAAAAAACTTCTATTCAAATCTAAAACATTTCTGCTCATAACAAATCCCTAAGAGTGGTGATTGGAGTTCTGACAAATCAAGAGGCTGGGTTGTATAAGGCTTCGTTTTTTTTCAAATGATCAAATATCGAGAGATCTGACCAATAGCCTTACTTCCTTCCAATTTGCATTTTAAAAACAATGAAGAAAATTGGAAAAAATAAAAACAAACAATAAATTGATTTGCAGTAACATCTATTATCTAAGTCTATTTATAAACATCAGGTAGTATTGGTTATAGTATCTAGAGCTCCTGCTTTATTTCAGTGTGCATATATGAATTCTAAATTTGCGTTAATAAAACTCCATTTGGCATTCAAACTTTTAATTTGCATATGAAAATAAAAGGAAATTGGAAACAAATAAAAACATATGAAACAAACTGTTCTGTGTTACCATCAAAATATGAAACTATTTGTCACTCAATACTTGTGTATTTCAAATCAATAAGAACTACATTTAGCAAAAGTAAGATTGTTTTCTAATGTTACCCATATAATGATACATATTGTATCCGAAGTGTCCTGGCTATACACAGCCTTATTGCTTATATTATCAGAGGAATATGATCAAACATATTTGCCTTCAATAGAATTAAATTCTAATGAAAGTGTATCTGTACACACTAGTTGTGTTTGATTACAATGGTATATTTTAATTGATAAGACACTATCGTTTGCAACCTTATATACAGCATACCATCAGTAATTGTCAATATAAGAATATCAACAAACTAACGTATGCTGTAAATTCCGTTGAAATAAAAAATTACAAAAAAAAACAAGTATGCCGTCAAACCCTCAACAAAATTTTATTATTGTTGTTGGTATGGTAAAGTTGACCTAAATTGATGTTTGGCTGCACTGGTATCATTTATTTTGAATTAACTATTATCAATTAGTCTTGCATAATTCTATATTGAATACCAATGACACTAATAACATCATATGTCATTCCCTATCACCGTTATACAGTAGTGTTTACTGTTAATAGTAAACCATATAGCCCTGTACATAAGTGCATACTTTGCTATTTATATGCAATTTATGTATATAATTTTTGTACACTATTAAATACACGCAAAAAATAATAAAAAATAAATAAATAGATTGTATCTAGAGTGTACAAATATCTTCATTTGAAGATTTAATACTTTATCAGCAGGTATTAAGCTATTTGCACACATTGTCATCCTCTGCCAGAACGCTAATTGGTCGGTCTAAATGAAACAGGCAATTAAGTTGGCTAAAAGCTTAATCTGATTGCGAGTTCTAGCTTGAGGTATATAGTTTTAATTTACCATATAATTTTCAGCCTAGCAATGTCTATTAGTACACCGCATGTTTTAAATGTGATCAACCCCTGTTAATCTCCCACAATGTATCATACAATAATATAGGATGGTTTAAAATTATACCAAAAATGAAATTGATTAAACTGTGAAATTTGTAAAGAAACACCCCGGCAGCCTGCGCATACTTAAGCAGCACGAATAATACAAACTATTTTCAAAATCCCGAAATCACATCAGATCAGATCTGTTATGAACTGATTAACAGATGTTGATCACTAACAATATAAAATTAGTATTGAATACAGAGTTGCCATATAGTCCCTTAGTCAACCTGATCTACATTACTATTTAAATGATTAGTATATGGTATGGGTGACCTTTTCATTACAGAGCTCTATGAGCTGAATTTTTAGCTCATAAAGAGTGTTTCCTGACTGGTGTTGCAGCTGAAAACTTTTATTCCATTGGCTTTACTGGTTAAAAAAATGATGACGACAAATATGCCCAAAAATGTCCCGAGTGTACTGATTTTCGTGTGACTGAAATGGGACTGTGTACTGAAATTCCAATTTATCATCATTTAAACTTCAAATATAAGTTATATGACAAAACTAGTTTCTGCTACCAGTATTTATATATTAGCATGACAACCATTAGTACATTAAGATGTTACCAGCAATCTTGCATTGAATAATTCAAGTGAGTGGAAAAATCTACATGACTGTTAAATAATTTTGACCTTCAAATATGCACTAGCCTTACCTTTACAGACTAAGTATTACAAATTGATAATAATTTGTCATATGAATATGTTTCATTTCATCAAAGTAATAATGTTAACCTTGGAAAAAAATAAATCATAAAGCAATACTTTGTTTTTATATATAAGCTACAGCCATAAATGTCCTTTAACTCAGCATTGTCCTGAGTGTACGATTTGGCACACAATAATCATATTTTTTTTATTTTTATCCCCACCCCCTCCCCCAAAAAATGGATTTTGTTAATACTTGCTACAAATGATCAACATAACATGACGATTTGTTACGAGTACCACCCACAAGCAAGGTCACACTTTGAGTTTGTTTGACAACACTTTGAGTCTGGGTGAGATTTTGTGTGTGGCCTGTAACTTTGTCATGCAACATAACATGAAGACGTGTTCGCGCGTAACACCCAGACACACTTCAAAGGTCAAGGTCACAATTTAACTTTGTTTGACAACACTTTTAGTCTTTTTGAGATTTCATATCCAGTCTGTAACTTTGTCACCTATGGATAAAATTCAAAAACACTTGGCTCAGTTGATCAACATGTCATGATGAAGTGTTACTTGTAAAACCAAGAACCTTTCCTCAAAGGTCAAGGACACACTTTTAATTTGTTTGATATTGATGTCTGGTCTGTGACTTTGATTTTAACTTGGCTCAGTTGATTAAGATGACCTGATGACGTGTCACACGTAAGACCAAGACTAGAACCTCAAAGGTCAAGCTCACACTTTTAGTTTGTTTGACAACACTTTGAGTCTGTTTGAAATTCGGTCTGGTCTGTAACTTTATCATTCATTGATGAATTTCAAAAACACTTGGCTAAATTTATCAATTGATCAACATGACATGAAGATGTGTTGCATTAAGACCCAGAACATTACCTCAAAGGTAATGGTCACACTTTCAGTTTGTTTGATATTTCATGTCTGGTCTGTAACTTTGTCTTACATGGAGGAATTTTAAAGTACCTTGACACAAGTGATCAACATTTCATGATGATGTGTCACCTGCATTTTACTGTAGAAATACCCAGACATTTACATCATATGTAAAGTTCAAGGCTACACAAAGGTCAAGGTCACACTTTAATGTAAAAAAACACTCATGAAATTGCGTGTCTAGTCTGAAGCTTCAGCCCATTACGTTTGATATTCATTTTTTTCACAGACCATTTAGGGGACATTTCTTGTTTATGTGTTTTATATTGAAAGAGACATGGCAATGTTTAGTCATGTTAATGCATCAAATCAATCTTTCTATTGATGAAAATATAACCATATGAATATAGTAAACTCAAGTATTATTGTCTGGAACTTCATAATAAAAAAATATTAACATATTAGATCAAACCAGTGAAGTTACGCTAGTGTATAAGTATGTGTAGAAGTGGATTTATCCCCGTTATATCGATAAAAACAAAACCGATAAATACTGATGAAAATTGAATTTTTGTTATTCATTTTGTGACAGTCTACCATGATTATGCGCTATATTATTTCTCTCAACTATTGACAAGTGTTTTGCTCAATTACACAATAGAAATGTAATAAGGTTGAGGGTCTACACATACTAATAATCTGTTTTTATATTTGCATCATGTAGATAATATAGTTTTTAGCTTGACTATTCGCATCAGCGTCAGCGTTGGTTTTTCAGGTAATATAAGTATGATATCTATGCAACCACTCAATGGATATGAATGAAACTTTACATGTGTGTTTATACTCAGCATCATCAATGTTACACACAGAGACAACTCTGGGTTGCATTTTGACAGAGTTAATTTTTCAGGTTAAAGTTTGTTTATTAGGTAAGATATCTATGTAACAATTCATTTGATATGAATGAAACTTCACATGTCTGTTCTTGTCAGTTCATCATCATCAACGGAATACACAGAGATAAGAACCATAACTCTGGGTTGCTTTTTAGCAAAATTAGACTTAGAATATTTGGTTTAATTTTTTAACACGTTAAAGTTTTTGAGCAGGTACATATTTCATCTACCTATCATTCGATATTAATGAAACTTCATGTGTGTGATCAGTACCATCAACGGAATGCATAGAGACAAGAACCATAACTATGGGTTGCATTTTTACAGAGTTATGGCCCTTTCATACTTAAACAATTTGGTAAAAGTTTTTTAGCAGGTTAAAGTTTTTGAGTTGGTACTTATTTCATCAACCCATCATTAGACATGAATGATACTTTACATGCATGTTCAGCATCCTCTAGAGACAAAAACCATAACTCTTGATTGCATTTTGGCAAAATTATTTCCCTTTTACACTTAGAAGTTTTGTTTTTAGCAGTTGTAGTACAAGACGATGAGCTTAGATGTTTAATAAATATGGTCAGTTCGTGGTCCTCTCTCACATTTGTTCAAAACCATGACCCTGGGGGCAAAAATTGGCCTGCCCCAAGGGATCAGAATTTTACATAGTATTGTTAAGTCATAACAGCTGAGCCTGAGACTTTTAGAAGGCTTTTATCCATAACAGGCCAGCAGGGACCCAAAAAGGGATGAAATGGTGATTAGTAAAAAAACTCTTGTTTATTACCTCCCTTTATTTTACTTTTTTTCAGTAAGTTAATATAATATAGTTTTAAAAAAACATAACATATAAAAAGTCAATAATAGTATCTAAGTAAATATTTAACATAAAATAAGTTAAAATTTCCAACAGTTAAATGACCCCCCACACCCCCCCCCACCCCCCACTCCACCCCATTTCAAAGTAGCTGTCTACCTATACATAAAATCAGACATTTCTGTTATATCTGCAGTAATTACCTTATCCTGCTTGCCAAAATAAGTAGTTGAAAGTGCTAGGGTAAAACTGCTGATATGATTTGAAGGTAGCGCATAATTGGATTTCATATGTAAAACATTGGTAAACTAATCTTGAAACAGAAGATCATGTTCTATATACACATATGCACGCTTCGAAACATAGTTAAAACAAGCCTCCCATCTTATATCTTAATCCTGCCTCTCCCATCCAAAACTGTTCCTACTCAAACCCAGATAACCTCGTCTCTATCCCCAATATACAAAAATGACTTTTTTGTTATCTGCCTTAACTAGGATATACCCTTAAGTAAGGTATTGGCACAGGTATTGGGGTTATTTGTCAGGAATGGTTAATGAATTTATAATGCGATTTTAAAGTTTGAAAGACAAATGTAACAAATGACAAATGCTGAATTAAATAATATTAAGGCATATGTAATGAGTCATCCATTCACTTTGTTTTTTTAAATAAAAAACATAATGTTGATAATGAAAATAAATAGTGTTGGCGAATTATTTTGCTAATTTATTTTTAACAGACAAGCAATAACTATAGCTTAATTTTACCAACCCTGAGTTTTAATTGTCTTCCATTTGGTACTTATTTCCTGAAAAAGCTATTGTTTTAGTACAGCATCGAAATAGTCGAGTGCGATGTCCCTCCGACAGCTCTTGTTATAAATAGTTTTAGGTGAAAATTTATCAAATGACGGGGTTTTTCGTACAGGAAAATTATCTATAAAAATGTTCGTTGTTGTTTTGGAGATGGAGTTTATGCAAATATACATACTCACAAACTACAAACTGAAAGAAAATTGCGAAAACATGACCCAGGTGTCAGATTCGTTCTCCATCCACATCTTAGGTCCATTACAACATACAGCGCACATCCAAATGTTAAAGGATGAATTCGTATTTTATTTAGATGTCAGTGTGAGCTTCATCATCTCACTACACAGTTGTGCACCTTTTTCACACGGTAACATGATTCTTACGCTTAAAAACAAGGCCTACTATGTAATTTGGTTTTGAAATATTTTCAAAATGGTTCATAGTAGTTTTAATTTCTTGCTGCAGATGAGTAGAGCAAAAGTTGGTATAGCATATACTGCAATAAAACATCACTGGTGATAAAAAAGTGACTTTTATAGGATTTCAACATTTGCATGTATTTATGAGCATTTGAGGACTTCTTTTTTAAAAAAATCTCAGGGTGTCACTGCACCCTCTTTTAAAAAACAACAACATGGTCAACCTACAAGTTATTGTGCATTTTATGTGGGTTTACATTCCAGCTATGAAAAAAAAACTTACAAAAAAATTCTATGTGAAATTCTTTTTTGACAAGGGAAATCAAATTCAACTGTGTAGTGAGACCTTAAAATTTGAATTGCGTATAAAGTGAAAAAGTCACTTTTAAATTGTTACAATTACATAGCTTCAGTTGTCAAAATTGATATTTGCTTTCCTAATTTATCATTTATATATTTTACAGATGACAAAAATAAAAAGAAAGACAGAGGAAAACAGAAGAAAGGTATTTTTAACTCAACTATTCAGAAAATATGGGAGTTTTTGTACTCGCCCTGGCATCTGGGTCCTATCTGTGTTAAAAGTTTTGGTGCAAGTTGTTCATAAGTGTGGATTGCTTGCAGTTATATAAATGTAACTTTGCATAAGTGTGCATGTTTTTACTCTGAGGCAGTATGAAACATATTGGGCCCTGAACTTGAAAGACAAGGTCATATTGCAGGGTTGAAAAGGTCATATATTGACTTTAAACTCTGCGTTAAAGTTTTGGTGTAAATTATGAATTACTGCTTATGCTCACAGTAATATGAATGTAACTTGGCACAAAGCTGTATGTTAATACTTTGAGGCAGTTTGTATCATAAAAGGACTGCTATTTTCAAGTTTCAGGTGATATGTCAGTGTAAAAGGAGACATTGGGCACATAACTCTATGTTAAAGATTAGTTGGAAGTTGTAAAATATATAGACATTAGTTTCACTTTTATATTATGATACTTATTATCCCCCGCAACTGCTCGTAGAGCGGAGCAGCGGAGCAGGGGGATATGGAAATGGGCTGCGTCAGTGTGTCTGTGCGTGCATGCATCTGTCCGTCCGCACGTCCACAACATATATCCTTCAGTTGTGATTGGAATTTTAAATAACTTGGCACAAATGTTCACTAAGACAAGATGATGTGTCATGTGAATGACTTCGATCTGTTTGTCAAAGGTCTAGGTCATAGTTCAAGGTCAAGTGTTTGGAAATCCAATGTATTCACTGTTTCCTCTTGTCCGGACCATTTCTTCTTTAGTTGTGATTGGAATTTTAAATAACTTGGCCTAAATGTTCACTAGAACAAGATGATGTGTCATCCGAAATACTTGGGTCTGTCTGTCAAAGGTCAAGTGTTGGAAAATCCAATGCATACGCTGTGTTTTATCCTGTCCGGACCGTATCTTCTTTAGTTGTGATTTTATTTTTAAATAACTTGGCACAATTGTTCACTAGGACAAGATTATGTGTCGTGCGACTGACTTGGTTCTGTTTGTCAAAGGTCAAGGTCATAGCTCTGTCCGTCTGTCCGCTGCTGTCCGGACCTTATCTTCTTTAGTTGCAATTGGAATTTTAAATAACTTGCCACAAACGTTTTCTAGGACAAGACGATGTGTCATGATAATGACTTGGTTCTGTTCGTCGAAGGTCAGGGTCATAGCTTAAGGTCAAGTGTTTGGCGGGGGATATGACCACGTTAGTGGCAACCTCTTGTATTAATTTTAAACTAATTGTTGGCTCTATTTAAACCCCAACAAATTGTTTAGGGTCACATATAATAATCGCAGTGTCTGTCCATCTGTCCTTCCTTCCTTCAGATATTTTTTGTCCGGCCTGTAATTTTGTCATGCATTGATGGATTTAATAAATACTTGTTACAGTATTTATATCAGATTCCCACATCAAAGGCCAAGGTCACACTTTAACTTTGTTTGATAAATTTCAAAAACACTTGGCTTAATTCATCAGCATGGCATGGCGACGTGTCCCGCGTAAGTCCCACACCTGTACTTCAAAGGTCAAAGTCACACTTTGAGTTTGTTTGACAACACATTGAGTCTGTGTGAGATTTCGTGTCTGGCATGTAACTTTGTTGTCATGCATAGATGGATTTCAAAAAACACTTGGCTCAGTTGATCAACTGATCATCATAACATGACAATGTGTCATGTGTAAGACCCAGAACTTTACCTCAAAGGTTAATGTCACACTTTGAGTTTGACACCACTTTGAGTTTGATTGAGATTTCAAGTCCGGACTGTCACTTTGTTATACATGGATGGATTTCAAAAACACTTTGCTCAATTGATCAATTGATAAACATGACATGGCAATATGTCACATGTACATGTAAGACCCAGAACCTTACCTCAAAGGTAAAGGTCACACTTTCAGTTAGTTTGGTATTTCATTTCTGGTTTGTAACTTTGTCTAACATGGAGAGATTTTAAAATATCTTTACACAATTAATAAACATGTCATGATGATGTGTCACCTGCATTTACCTGTAAAAATACCCAGACCGTTGCATCTGATGTCAAGGTTACACGAAGGTCAAGGTTACACTTTACTCTGCCCCATTTAAACTTTGTTGCACACACAAGCTTATTTATTGCACAGGAGTGATGAATCTTTACTAATAGCGTGTGAGACAGTATCAAATACATGTGTTTTTGTGAGGGTGGATCCTGAGGAAAAGTTATCAGACCTAACTAGCCTTTGTTATTTACTGCGGATAAATAATATATGCTTGTGAAAACTATACATTTTTATTGCAGACATCAATAACTATTTTTTAAAACAAACCAAAAACTCGATAACGATGCAGCCATAACTTTTCAAGCCTTGTAAAAAGACCACTTATCCATTGTTTTAATCAGCACACTACCATTGCTTTCCAAAAATAAACTGGTACATCACCTGAATTTAGTACACAACCGTGTATTAAGAACAATATGCAGAGAGCAAAGTTGTCTTTTTTCTATGGAAACCATTGAGAAATATGCACATAAAGTGATGTCTCCCTCTGTTTTTTATATTTTCTTTATAACGAATCTGAGAATCTGGAAACCATATCGATACAATGTACACATCTAAATACAGTCAAACCTTTATAAGCAGTCACCTCTATTAAGCAGCCACTTGTCTTAAGCAGCCAAATTTGATATTTCTATGCTTTCAGAGCAAATTAACCTATATTAAGTAACAATATGTCTTAAATGGCCAGTTTTGCTCCTTCCCTTTACTGGCTGCTTAAGATAGGTATGACTGTATGTGTATTTTTTTGTGTACTCCAGAACATATGCACAGATTGTCGGAAAACAATTGGAGAGATAAATGTTAAGAAAACTTTATATGAACGAACTGCTCTTTTAAGAAAAACACATTTCAATATATTTATTTTGTACGTTTTTAGAAAGCTGTCAATAAGGGGGCAATGGTTTTAGCAATATTAAAAACACATTACATTTCAATAATTTTCATTATTATCAAAAATTATGTTTTTGGGAAAGTTAATGGAACTTTAAGAAACATTCTTTGTGGAGATAATATTCCTGTGCCTCCATGTAGACAATGTATGTAACAACAATGTTTTATCTGTCCAGTTTGTGTCTTCCAATGAATCATAAAGTGATTAAAAAAAATACCTCTGTTGTTATTTTAATTATCTCCCTTATACATTGTATATATGGAGACCATTATTTGTAAACAACTTAATTGTTACTAAAAATATTAACATTTGGTGTCAATGATTTAGTGTTTAGAATATGTTGGCCTCCATTTAATAATTGATACTTGCACATTTTACTTACCATTTATATCTTATTTAGGTGATGGAGATGTGTATGAAAATGCACCAGCAGCTGCCATAGCAGGTGCATATGATGAAAATCCATATGAAAATCCAGAGGACAGCATTCCAAGTCAACCGAAGGTTTTTATTTTTTGACAGTTTAAAGAATTGATACAAACCATGAAAAAATGTATACTATACATAAATGTGTCCAATTAATTTTCATATCATATTTCATATTTTCCAATGACTTTTCTTAATGGTTTGCTGAAGTTTACTAGCGTTGAAAGATAAAATTTTCCTATGGTGGCAGCATTTTAGTTTTCGCGAGTGTTCACCACCAACCATATTTGTTAAGTCAGCTAGACATAGTTGTCACAATGGTGGTTTGGTGCACGTGCATTAGTGTGACTGCTCAATATTGTCTGAGCTATAACTTTCTTTTACATAAAGGGATTTTCAAATAATGTGGCATAAACTTTCACCATACACTTAGAGATTCAAGGTCAGAAATGGGTAAAACATTTCCTGCCTGCTCACTATCTTGTAAGCCACATGACAGATATTGAAATTACATGGCATGATAGTCAGGTGTCCGTAGGTAAAAGGCCAAGGTCAAACTTAGAGGGTCAAGGTCAGAAATAGGTTCATTATTTGGTGTACATTCCATATTTTGTAAACCACTGGACAGATTATGAACTAAATAAATGTAGCACAAATGTTCACCATAATGAGTCAATGTCGTTCGATCACAAATCCTTAATGACGAGCTCAATGTTGTAGCCCATGGGCATCTAATTAACTTTTCTCAAACTACTGAACATCTATTATTACAGAATCAAAGCAAATACTAAATTTGAAATGTAAGGATGCATGCTGTTATGTAAACATAAAAATCAAAACAATATTTTTGGTAATTCAACTGATGTCATTCACAGGGATAATATTTTGCTTAAAACATTTGGTTCCATTTTGCTTATAACCAAAGTCCTGCTAACTACTAAATAATGTTTAACTGGTTTACTTTCAAGGAATATATACCCAGTACTGTATCCTGATGTAATGAAGAATAACAAATAAGAACGGCCATCTCTAGTTTGACTTGGCTGTTGTTGTATTTGATCTAATTATCTAAGTTAATATATTTCATATCAATACCATGCTGTTATATTTCATTCCATTTTTGCTAAACATATGTACCCGATTGAATACTGGTATTTTACTGGCCAGAATGATGTTGATACTTGTTTTTATAATTGATTACATTTCAAGATACAAGAAATATTTGGAAATTTAGGTTATATTTTCATCTTTATTAAATTGCAAACTAACTTCTCTATTACAGAAGAATGTCAACAAAGATGAGCTAGTCTATGCAGACTTATCTTTCAAGCCTGATCCAATAGGACAAGGGAAACTGGTGATACATGGCCTGGATGACATGACAGAGTATGTCCAAGTTGACTTCACAAAGAAGGCTGAACCTCTCCCTGATAGTGACGAAGAGGACCAAAATGCCAATACAAAAAAATATAAGATGAAGTCAACAATAAAAAATAGAATCTATTTAAAAAAAAATATTTTATCATATCTGGAATTCTGAATGTTCATTCTATTTTTTTGTATTGGCATTTTGGTCCTCTTCGTCACTATCAGGGAGAGATTCAGCCTTCTTTGAACTGAGAATTTATATTTGTAAAATGTTTTGATAAAAATATACAATATATCGTATTTGCTTTGTAAATATGCAAGTAATATATAATATTTTGAAGTTCGCTTTTAATCAAACTGGACTATGTTTTAAGAGGTGCCGGTATATCTAAGCATGGCGGTAGTAAACTAGAAAGAGTGTTAGCCACTTTGTGTGCTTAACTGGGATATGCTAGCTGGTTAACTAGTACTAGACATACATTATCTCTTCAAGTCACTGAATATTTCCCCACACATTAAAAGTTGGGAGACTTGTGGTCATAGAACAATGTTCATGGATAATCACCACAGAAACTGGGCTGGAATCAGACTCCAGGATTGACAGTCACATGCATTACTGACAAGGAACAGCTAAGAAATAATGTTAAATGGTTAATAAATTACTTGAAGAATGTGTTAAAAATGTTATGTTAATACAGGACATGTATTGCATACACTTGCCAGTTGATCAGTCAGAGATAAAAGGTGATGCTAGAAAATGTTGTTTGAATTTAGATTGTTTGATTATACATGTATGATGTAATGTATAACATCTAACCTTACAATTATAATTGAGAAATGGTATTGTAATTTTGTATAAAATAACTCATGCAATATTTAAAACAAAAAGATGAAATCAGAAAATAAATCTTTTATTGTGTTAATATTTTAATTTGAAGTATCACCATAATTTGGATACAGTTAATGTTATAGAATAATATCTTCGTTGTTTACATATTTTAGTCTCCTACCAGTTTCAACAGAGTTGACTAAAGGTTCACCCTCTGTCTGAAAAGATTATTTAGATAGTATCAAAGTTAGGTTTATGAATTTTGCATTTGAAAAGGAAATAAAGAGATAATGCTGGTCATTATATTATTTTCAGTCTGACAAAAATTGTAGTTGCTATGGCAACACAATTGATAAAATAAGAGATACAACCTGGATCCTATTATGGCACAAAAGTGTCCAGGCTACATTTGTGAAACACAACATGTGGTTAGAGAGCAATAAGGAGATTATACACATCTTTTTTTTATTTTTTCAGTCGAGCAAAAATTGTGGTTGCTATAGCAACAAAATTAAAAACCATTAAAACAGTAGGGGACTTATATATTACTCGCAATACTCCAAAATGTGCTGCTTGCAATACTACAGCATCCTGTCATTGTAAATTTTCATGAAAAGTTTGAGCAAATGTAAATGCTAAATTCTGTTATAATTTTTTACTGAATATCAAATACTATTAAGTAAAAGAAACATACTGAGCAAAGGTTTGATAAAAATATGCATTTAGTTGTCTCCTGCAGAATGTTGGAATTGGTATTGTTTGATAACAGTGTGCCAACCTAGAGATGATGTGTTTGTAACCAAAGAAAAATGATTTATCAAAAGATAATACAAAATGCAGTTTGAATAGCTTAGTGAACCAAACTCATAGGTAACTGAATATTGTATCAAGTTGCACTAGAGCTTTATGACAAATGAAATCATCTGACCTGTAAGTAGAAACCACTTTTTTATAACACTTCATTTTGGAGGCAGTACAATAAATATGGACAAACCAAGAACTCGTGCCGATTTAACAGTATTTTTCATAATAAATGAGCAAGAACGGAAAACTGTCCTCAGTGTCCCCGTATAATAAAAAAATTCAAATGCCAGAGAATTGCATTAACGTTGATAATGATAATAATACACATTTTACTATATGTAGTAACAAAAATGAGTGTTTTTAGCTGGTTATTGCCTTCACAGTGATTATCACTTATTGGCCGGCGCCGAAAATTCATAATCGGCCCGGTGATACTTCAGCGCGTGAACTCAATGGCTACGTAGAACTCTATCATTATCAGTGCGTTTTTTTAACATGCCAGTACATTCTCTCACTGAAAAAAAATGTTCTCTGTTAAAAAAATCGCTGATATGGTAAGTGTTTGCGTACATTCTTTTAGTTTAGTATTTCCCTTCTGTTTCTAATGTAAACAAATTAAGGGAAGCAACTGCATAGCGACCTACATATTAAAAATTAAAAGCAATATGGAATACGATGAGAACGTCAGAATGACACAATAGCTTGATAGGTTAGCATGTGTGTCATGTCACATTTTATCAATCTGAACGTCCTGTGTTGAAGACAGTTTTTATTATTATTATTATTATTTCATTTTAATCTAGATTAAAATATAAATATATATAAGTATGTGTACACATAATTTATAAGCGCTTGTAATAAAGAGGTTAATAAATGGATGAATAGTGCCTCGTAATGATGACAGTCTCGGTGAGTGAAAACGTAATTAGGCTACACCCATTAAGTGGTGTAACCAAGCATGTGTATTAAAGACATTAATACACGACTGGTTCTGTCGTGTCTATATGAAATGTAAAATAACTGTTATGGAAGCAGATTTTACACAACCTTCTAAAGCTTTTTTCTGTATCTTTTCCACATAATTTGTTAAACTTTATGCTTTACTGTTAAATGTATGCTAAATATATGTATTTATGTGAATAAAATATTGTTTAAAACTATTAACCTCTAAATAATCCATTCTGATGTTTCAATAAAATCTTTTTTTTTTATTTTGTTTTTAAATTGTTTATACTACAGTATTTCTAAAGGTAATGAAGAAGAATTTGTAAATAGTACCTAATTTAATTAATACTTAAAATATATACATAATTAATTTAAGTAACATTATTTTAAAATGTGAACATCTGCTCTAGTTTGATTTACTAATATGTGTATTCAAGACATTAAACTGGACACTGTTTAATATTAGCATTTCTATACTTCGAAAAAAAATTAAGTCAGTAATCGATCTAGTCTCAAATTGCCAATTTAGACCTAACATATAGAATCTTCAATTCGTGCTTAGACCTTCGCAAAAACAGTTATATCGACTTATCAAAATGCACCTATTGCATGTGCCTGGGTAAATTGGTATGCTCATTCTTGCGAATAAGGATGCAATTCTATACTGTCGTGGTCACATCCATTGAAATAAGCTGGACATAAAACCTCGACATGTACAATGAAACATAGCTATTACAAGATTATTATACTATAGATTATTAGATTATTGACATAGGTAGGAATTTTTATTTCGACACTGAGATAAGAGAATCAAATTGATTAATTGGAATAAATCAATATTTTTGGTTTAAAATGTGAACAAATGTTGGATATCAACTTTTAGTTAAATTATTTGTTTTGACTTTATTTGTTTCCTGTCTTAAATTTTATGTCTTTATCAGGGCTTCTAAAATTCCAAAATGCAAATCGGTCCAAGGTTTTTATTGCTGTAAGACTTTTTATATAGTATCCTTACTGACACAAATTTTTCTTCTGATTATAGTTTTATATTGTCTATATTCAAAGTGAAGTTTTGTGATTGTGTGTTTCATTTTGAGATAGGACATTAAACATAGTCACGCTTGCAATATAGTTTAAATGTTTGGAAGAGATACATTTATGTCAGTTTTTCTAATGGCATTTATTAATTGCCAATTCTGAAACTTTGGATGACTGAAATGTATTGTCTTACAAAAGCTCTTTGTTTTATATTTATGTATAAAATATAATGTTCAAATAAAAAAAGTTAACCATTAATCACCAAATTCTGTGAGAGTTTATGATTTGCAACTTCACTTGGCCTCAAACATTATCACCAATTGCTATTATAGTCTTTTACTCAGAATGGTTTTTGCTTACATGTAATATTTGACCTTTGATTTGCAACAATTTATATTGTACTCATAAAACAGTAGTTGAGTGATTATGTAGTTACATGATTGTATATTATGAAACTAAGTTGCTAAGTTTTGATTTACTGATAAAATCATTAGGAAATTTAGTACAAATTTTTAATACTGTTTTGTTTAACCAGATACAATGTACATATTTCTGTAATCATTCCTAAAAACTAAATATATGATACGTATAAACAGTCTTACTTGCATAAGTGTCTGCTTAATTGATAAGTTAATTAAACTATGTGAACTAAGTAGCTGATAGCTAATTTCCTAAACTTTCATGAGACCTTGTTTTTTATCATCAATAATCATTTGTTTAGCTGATCAATAACAATAAAGTTTTTTTTACACATACTCTTTGTCAAGCCCTTGTGCGGTCTGTGTCTTCTCTTGTAAACGACTGGATATATTTTGAAATATTACACAAATAATCATCATAATCAGACAATTTGTGGCATGCAAGACCCAGGCCCCTGGCTCAAAGGTCAAGGTCATATTTAGAGGTTAAAGTTTAGAAATAGATACAAAGTGTGTCTACTCCATATCTTCTTAACCACTTGATAAGATTTTGAAATAACATACACAAATGTTCACCATAATCAGACGATGTGTTGTGTGCAAGACACAGGCCCCTAGCGCAAAGGTCAAGGTCACACTTAGAGGTTAATGTCAAAAATAGATACAAAATTGAGTGTCTGCTCCATATCTTGTAAACCGCTGCATACATTTTGAAATACCATGAAACAAATATTTAACCTAATCAGAGAATGCGTTATGTGCAAGACCCATGGCCCTGACTCAAAGTTCAAGATCAAACTTGGTGGTTAAAGGTCAGAAATTATTACAAAATTTTGTGTCTGCTCCATATCTTGTACATCAAATAATACATTTTGAATAACATGGCACAACTCTTCACTACAATCAAACAATTTATCTTGCTCAATACTAGGGTCTGTAGCTCAAAGGTCAAGGTCACACTTAGATGCTAAAGATGAGAATACTAAATTTTATGTCCGCTCAAAATCTTGTTAATCACATGACATATTTTGAATGTTCACCGTAATAAGGTGAGGTATCGCACGCAAGACCCAGGTTCCTAGCTTAAATGTCAAGGTCACACTTAGTGGTTAAATGTAAAAATAGGTACACAATTTCATGTCCGCTCCATATTTTCTAAACCACTTGACAATATTTTGAAATAACATGGAACAAACTTAATGTTCACCATAAGCAGATGATGTGTCAGGAGCAAGACCCAGGTCCCTATTGCAATTGTCAAGGTCACATATAGAGACTAAAATAGGTACACAATTTTGTGTTTGTTCTATATTTTGTAACATGCTTTAAGTATTCACCATATCAAGAAAACAGGTATGTACTCAGGTGGGGTTGATGTTGTTACTTTTATCTTTCCATATATCGAAGAATATTGTTTTTTATATTGAACAGCAATTAATGATAAATAGATATATTTTGTATTGAAGGTGTAGTATAAAGAAATATGTTGTTTATTTTGTTTATGTATTGAATTGTTGTTCATGTATATTGCAAATGGGTGGTGCTATATGTTATATTCTTGAGACACATATTTAAGTAGTGTAGACATTATACATAACACGATTATTGAATGTGAAGTCAATAGAAGTACAAAACTTCAAACACCGTAACAGTAAAAAATTGTAATGCTTACCTGTTTATTTAAATATAACAATAACATAACAGAAAACTTTAGGTCAACTGTTTATACAAGAATGACTTATTAATTAAGCGCATATCAAAATATTTTCCTATTATAAATAATATATTCACTATTATAGCTTTGATCTATTTCTGCATATAAGTACAGAACTGTTATTACCCCCCAAAAAAATGATAACACATCAAATGATTGGTGCACATTAAATAGAAATACATGTAGTATGGGAAGTTGAACTTGCCGGTCTGGGGTGGGGTCTACTTTACTAAATCTAGATGACATGACAAAATACATCATTTTTCACCTAATTTATACTTTACTTAAGTGGTTATACACAACAATTAACTTTCAGAAATAATGCAGTTCATGCTTTCAATAACAGTATTTCCATATTACATGTACTAATTATTTTGTTTAATCTTTTTAATTTTTTAAATGTGTTTTATAAATGTAATATATGAATATAGTCTTGACTTACTGAAACTATAACTGTATACACTCTGAATATATGACCTGTATTTTAGAGTTTATATAATCAAATGCAGCTTTTGAAACAATCCACATTGTGTCAACACTTAGTCACACTGTCACACTTATATATAGTGAACGGAACAGCTAACCTGCTACTTCATGTACTTACTATACAAGTATTGGTGCGCACCTGTTGGCACGAAGTGTATATTCTGGACGTGCACCATGTATCGTTTTTTTTTAGAAAAGATATAAAATGGCTGGTTAGCTGTTCCCTTCAGTCTATATGAGGGATGATCAATATTTTCTTGGACAACCTCAATTACGATAATACTTTTAATCTGAAACTTTACCATAAGAAATATCAATTAATTAGAAACTAATTGACAGACGTTGATACTAATAACGTCATACATATGTCGTTGATGTCACACAAAGATTTCATGAATCGTGAACCCATATATAACAGATGATGGCAATATTTCAGAGGGATTGCAGAGCAGCGCATGGTAATACAAACATAACATTAACCTGGGTAAAACACCAAATAGAATAGAAATGAATCTTTGAACTGTTTATGCGAAGCATACTCATTTTCCAAAAATTGCTATTTATAAGTGGTGTCATCGATTCAGTGGTTGTAGAGTCAAAACAAATGATGACGACAGTTGAGGTCGAAAAAGTTACTGTAAATACTGAGAAGTTGGATTCAGCTGTTAGAGAGTTAGTAATAGAAGATATATGAATAACTGTCCGGCAACAAGCAATTAACTTTAACACAAGCTATGGCATTCAGTTCAATACATTTTGATCAACAGGTTAAGAATGATGCGTGTTTAAGCTAGATAAGTACCGCGTCTGCTGGCCCTGGAAAAGAAGAGTGTTAGTGTAGATCTATGCCTAGAACTTTCTGGTGATGGCAAATTAATTATACTGAATCACATGGTACCTACAAAAAACACAGTCAATGTGGTGTATTGTGCTTCGGGTTTCACTTAGAAAGGCATTTTTAGATAAGAGAGACTTTGTATGGTCGGTATTTTTATTTCACCAAGATCATGCGTCGGTGAATGCAAAAATACTATTTAAAGACATGATGCACGATGAAAACACTACACCTATAGTTCGAATATGGCTATTTGTGACAGCTTCATTTTCCGAAATGTCAAAAGTCACCTACTAAGAAGAAAATTTGAATCCTGTGAAGAACGGTTTCGCAAAAATGGAGGCGTTGAGGGAGGTGTCTCCTAACGGTCCACGTTGATGGAAACATGTAATAAGTGCATTCTTGCGAATGTGTCATACTTCGAAAAAGAATAACCATTAAATTTGAATAAACCAAATTGTTAAAAAAGTTACCTGGGTTGTCCACGAATAAATTGATCATCACTTGTGTGAAGATGAATGTACTGCATTTCCCTGATCAAAAAACAAATAATAGTGTGTTTAGATGATAAACTTTTAATATATTGAACTGTATAGCTGTTCCGCAGTGACACCTTTATAGACAAATGTTTTGTTTGTAGATATGATGTTGTGGTTAAGTGCCTGTTTATAAACTAGTCTCAACTTTAAAATCTCCCGAATGGAGAAATAATTTAAATATTTTTGTTTAAAAAATCTGGTCGCAGAAATGTTTTATTTTGACCAGAATCATTTCAAAACCTTCACAAAGGAATTTGAAAACATAAAAAAAATTCTAGAGCTGAAGAAATTACATGAACAAACATTTTGTCCATACATTGATGATACATTGAAGATTAAGTCAATCTTGTATTGCAGGATATGTTTCCGTTTCCTAGATTTGAATGTGATTTTTTAAAAATTAATTGAAAATGTTTGTACTAGAAAAACATAAAATTGCTGTGGACCACACCATGAACAGTTAATCAAATATTAAGCTCAGTATATTAAAATTATTTTGACAGCCAAGCTCTGTGCTTGTTGAGTGTTCAAAATTTGTAGATGCAGTTAATAAACTAAGATTAGTCATCATCAGTTTACATCATTTAAATATGTCATTTGTCATGCCAGCCTACATTGTTTATTACACATATACTAGTACGTTTCTATGCTTTTCAAACAGATTCTTTTTTTATCATTATTTTGTGTGTTAAATCTCTTCAATTCAAATGCACATTTGGTCTCTACACAGTAGGACCTTGTTAATTATAGATAAAATCCCGTTCAGTGGGTTCAGTTTTAAAGAAATGTGTATAAACAACAACTACGCAAAACTTGGATTAAGTATTTCAATAAGTGAATTGTTTTATAAGTTTTTGTCCTGAACATTTTGCATTTGAAATGTCGAAAAGTGACTAATTGTGATGATTGTAAGGAATATATGCATATCATTTGTGTCAATTGCCCCTAAACTGCGAATACAAACTGTATTTTTTTTAAATAGACTTCTTTACAAATTAAATTTTGTTTCAAGATCAGATGGACAAAAATGACCGATCAATGTTTTAATGTGTGAAATGTCCAATATGTTGTGATCATTTGTGCTTGGCTGATGAAAAAAATTAAATTCAATGTGAAAATTTAATTCAACAAAGGTTTTCTGCCATATATGATGATTGAATTTTGGCGATTATGGAATAATAAAAATGCGTTATTTTACCTTGATTTACCTTGATTTCACTCCAGCACCCATACATTCATTGGATGATCACTATTACTGAATGATGAGGAGTCATAAAATATATTGTTTGACTTTATGTGCACTTGCATTTGAGTTGCATTTTAATCAAACTTTTGTGGTAGTTATAAAACCATAGATCTTTGAAGTTTCACTTAACAAAGCCAGCCTGAGCTATAAAAAATAGCTTTATTAGAACATGTGCATCTTGTAAGTACTAGTATACATATCACTGAATCTTGACAAAACCTACATAGTATTTTTATAAACAGTTTATTAGCAGGCTTAATATGATAATGCCTTTGTTGCAGTCATTGAATTATTAAAAACTTTAATTTTGTCATAGGTGAGTGATTGTGTACCAGTGGCTTTACATTTCTGTGTATAAGTTTATTGTGCATGTCCTCGAATTTTCTGAACATTCCTCATTCACATAATAAACGCTTTTTGTTATTTGTCAATATTAAATTATCAGATAAAACTATTATTTGTACTGTAAGTCAATGCTATATAATTATGTCTTCCATATCATTGCTATGTTTTCAATAAAATCGCTTTAAAAAAGTTGGTGTCTGTTACGTTATAATTTATTGCTAGTTTAAATTAACAGCAAGACAGTTTCTTCGGTTCAAAAATAGAGCTGTTGGAATGCACTATATTTTAAAACAAATGGTGAACGTGACATTTATTTTTGCGCCGGGCCTATAACTTTTGAACTGCATGTGCTGACTCACTGAAATTTTCCCAATGCTTTGAGAATTCGTCTGATTGCCCATAAAAAGGCTTGATATAAACCTACTTTGACAACCATCTGTCCACATGTCCACCATTCATATCAAAATATAGCAAACTCCAGCAGCCTAATGACCTCTCTTTAATTCTTTGAATTACCTTAATTAATGATTACCCTTGAATCGTCACCTACTGCATTGCGTTCTAGAATCTGTGTTTCATTGGATCTTGGACACAATTTTACACGTTTTTAGCTCTACTGGCCAAAGGCCAGAAGTGCTTATGCGATGGCGCCAAAGGCCAGAAGTGCTTATGCGATGGTGCGTTGTCCGATGTCTGTCATCTGTTAGCAGCACTTTCTCTAAAACCACTAGGCCAATTAAACTGAAACTTTACATGGATGTTTCTATTGCAGAAGACTATACAGAAGATTTTTTTTATCTGAAATTCAAGATGGCCGCCATTACTAAAAATAGTCCAAAACTTAAAAAATCTTCTTCGCATGAACAGCCCAACAGATTTTCAAAATGTTTATGTAGTAATGATGACCAACTATAGTTTTGTTAGATTTGTTCAAATGGTGTCCCTATGGTTAAAAATGACCCAGCCCTGAGGGTTCAATTAGGGGATACATTTCGTAATAATTATTTTTTTTTTAAATGGAAATGATTTTGCCTATATCTTCACAGAAGCATTGTTTGGTGAAGGAGGTTCAGATTTGTAAAAATGACATGGTTCCACCATCTTAAGGGGTCAGGAGGGGCCCCAAAAGGGTAAAAATTGGGAATTACTAAAATTGTTTTCTTAAGAACCCTTATGTCCGATTATTTCTTATTTGGCATAAATTATCCCTATGTGTAGGGGTTTGAATGCAGATAAGAATTTAGGGCCTAAAGTTTATAGGAGCCCTGTAAGGGGACTTAGAATTGTACATAGGCATACTATAGGAAAACAGAAAATTCTCTTTTTTTTTTCATCTATTCTGAAAATACAAGGCCAATTAAACTGAAACTTCACATGGATGTTTCTATTGCATAGGAGACTATACAGAAGATTTTATTTTTTTTTCGATCTGAAATTCAAGAAGGTCGCCGTTACTAAAAATAGCCCAAAAACCAAAAAAAATCTTCTCATGAACGGCCCAACAGATTTTCAAAATGTTTATGTAGTAATGATAACCAATTATAGATTTGTTAGATTTGTTAAAATGGTTTCCCTAGGGTTAAAAATGACCCGCCCAATGGGTTCAATTAGGGAACACAGGTCATTATAATATTTTTTTTTTCTTTTTTAAAATGTAAATGATCTGCCTATATCTTCACAGAAGCCTTATTCGATGAAGGCGGTTAAGTTATGTAAAAATGACATGGTTCCACTGTCTTGAGGGGTCAGGAGGGGGCCCCAAAAGCATAAAAAATGGGAATTACAAAAATGGTTTTCTTAAGAACCGGTATGTCAGATTTGTTCATATTTGGCATAAATTAACCCTATGTGTAGGGGTTTGATTGCAGATAAGAATTTAGGGGCTAAATTTACATAGGAATATTATAGAGAAAACTGATTTTTTTTCATTTTGCATCCATGTGTACAAAAAAACATTATTTTTAAAATTTGAATCATTTCTGCTCATAACAAATAACTAAGAGTGGATGATTGAAGTTCTGACAAATTAAGGGGCTGGGTTGTATAAGGGCTCTGTACAGGGGACTATATTTTTTTTTTACAGATGAATGGTATTGGAATTTAAAGTATTTCCTTTTCATACCCAAGCAATTAAGTTTTTGTTCAGTATGGCTGTGGTGGGGCTATTTTTCCAGAAGTTGTAAAGACGACTGCCCAAAGAGGGTAAATATTGTGAAATCTCAAAATGTGCTACGGCCACTATGAGTCAGTAGAGTGTCCTCAGGCCCTCTTGGGCTTCTTGTTATATATTGTGGGAGTTTTTCAATCTCAACCCAATTAATGTTTTGGGATAATTGCACAATTCACAAGAATATTCATACTTTTCCAGAATGATACCAAAGGCAGATTATTGTTAGTAATACATATTTGGGATTCTTATTGGTGAACAACCAGACATCAATCTACAGGCCAGACTATGACGAACGTGCCCAGCTACAATGCAAACTAAGTACACAAGACTATAGAATCAACTAGCTCGATAGAATTGATATCAAATAAAGCTTATATATACAATGGTCTAACACGTATTACATCTGGACTGTAGGGTCAATTTACTTTCATGAACTTATAGTTTTATATGAAGAGAATTCAGTTAAGGGTTCATAACTTGTAGTGTAAGCAAATCATATAGCTTAAGATACAAGGGAGATAATGATGATTGTAAATTTAAAGTCGAGCAAAGAAGAGTTGTCTGCACACATGCATTTATTATCGTAATATACTCACAATTAAAAAATGCAATAGAGATTATACCTGTTTGCTGCCATATTATGAGTGTCAGGATGACACATTTCGGGTCTTTCACGAAAACACATTTTACTGTAAAGTGTCATAAGGCTTCTCTACCCAGTACTATGACAGTGTACGGATGAAGTTTTTAGAAAAAAGTACTAATGATGTGATTAACCTCTACTGTCTCTTGGAAACTTTTAACAAATAAGTTGCCGCTTATCTTTCACTGTGACCACCATTACTTTAGTTTTAAGGCTGACACTGCAGAAGAGTTTCTTATTAAACTAATAGTTCAAATGTTTCTAATTCAATGTATCTATTTTTTGTGTCATTTTCCAGAGACATATGTAAACAATTATGTAATCAAACAGTCACTGATTTTTATCACTGGAAAAACGCATTTTGCTTTGATTAAATTATATTCATGGTTTTGACAAACTCAGAGATCGAAGTTGTAAATCTCACCATTACCAATATCATATATGTTGGTTCTTACAAAAGTAGTGATACACATGTTATTCATAGTTTACTCGACAATTGGGGTCCAAAGGCATCAAAGTTCATGCTATGTGTTACATTTGTTTTTGTGTACGCCTTCACTTTTTCCCTGCGGTCTACTAATTCAAGCCTCTTTTGTCGGGACAACCAAAAGTTATCAGAGATGTATAGTCAAACTCGGCACTACATGGGTAAAATAGGACATGTCGAAACGTCTGCTTATAAGAAATAACGGTTAACCTCCTTACTAATGCGAACATATCGAACATTGACTTTATCGGAGTGTGTGTACTTTTCCTGCTATTTGTAATATGTAGATGAACTAGGACACTATGAGCATTGTTCCTATCATGATGGTGTATTTGGTAATATTGGGTTTAGTGTTACTGAGTCACCGGCTATTACAAGGACATAGTCTTGACACTGCCACCTCCACGGATATTTTATGACCCAATAGCGCTTCTTATGTTTCACCCTTAGCTCCGATTTTCAATCGACCGCAGCTGTAGCCAAGTGGTAGAGCATCTGCCTCGCATGCAAAAGATCTTGGGTTCAATCCCCGGACTGATCATACCAAAGTCTTGAACAATGGTACTAGAGACTTTCCCGTTTGGCGCTCAGCATTTAGAGGTAAGTTATGTCAGCCCTTTGTCAGTATAATGTGACGGAGTGGGGTATCGTACCATGTGATTCGACGTGATACTCCAGTGCGCCAGCACCAGGAATACTGTCTCAAGTAGACATCGTCGCAATATGACTAAAAAATTGTTGAAAGCGGCACTAAACCCCATATAACAAAAACAGATATTCAATCATATATTGCAACTTGCATGGTACGAATATGTGTGTTATGCACGATCATGTATTTGTAAGACTGATGATAAAGCGGAAAATAACAGATACGCGTGAAAGAAACTAATATTTAAAACGCCTATGTATGTTTTGTTCTAAACTTTATACACCGAGTCATGTATGCAAATGATAGCATTGACTTAACGCGAAACAATGAGAAATATTTTAATTAAACATGCAGCATGTTTGCAAAATTTAACATGTACATGCTCAATTTGGTCACAAAACTAACGGAAATTATCCGAAAATCCAACATTATCAAGTCCAGAAATTGTTATAAAATAAAATGGATTTGGTTGTGCTAAAATAATTGAATAGCGCATTCCATTTATGATGTGTGTATCTTCTGCACAATACCGGACAGGTATAAAACCTGGCGGTAGTGTTAAATTTAGTTTTTACAGAAAGAGAAGCAGGCGGTGAATACCGGTACTAACTTCTTTATTTATCAACCGATTTTGAAAATAAGTTTTGAAAAGAGATTTTTTTTATTTTATCGCTGAAAGTAAATTGTAATAGTGTAAGGGAAATAACTCGTACTATATATACATACAAATGGAAAGAAGAGTATAAAGACAACTTCTTACACGATATTACTCGGGATATACATTTAATTAATGATTTAATCAACAATACAGAAATGACCCCGAGGGCTTAAAAAATATAATTAAAACATTCACCGATTTTGTGACGTGCAGAGCTGACCCATACTTTAAAAATCATTCAAATTAAGAGATCACTGTGCGTTCACTGATTGTAATATGAAAGAGGGGCAACAATCTTTTTGATGACGAATGTAAACAGAAATTATAATGAGTCATTAGAAATATATCTGTGTGACTGTACCGCTGAAAATAAGAATATTTTAATGCATAGGAAAAAATACTATAGATATTTTATCCGAAAATAAAAACAGAAATTTAACAGAGATCGCTATTTACAAATGAACGACCTTAGGCGGCGAAACCCAGGCGAATTCTTTAAAATGTTCAAACATAAAACAAAAAATGCGGCCAGTGTGCCTTTAATGGATTTTTATAATCATTTTAAAAATGTGGCGTCGGAATTGATTGCATCAGAGGACGTTAAATAGAAGAATTATCGAATGATTTGATCAAAATGAGGAAGAGGCTATTTTCTAGGAGCTCGATGATCCGATTTCACAATCAGAACTAAAATCCGCGGTGAAATGTATGAAAAGATCAAAAAGTGTTACAGAAGACTGTCTGATGAACGAATACTTCATAGAAACTCTAAACATAATAGCGCCTACACTAGAGAGACTATTTAATAGAATATTAAACTGTAAAACTTTTCCGAAGCACTGGTCACGGGGCATTATAATACCAGTACACAAAAAAAATCAACAGATGATCCAAATAACTACAGGGGAATAGCCTTGATCAGTTGTTTTGCCGAACTTTTTACGACAGTCGTAAATAATAGGTTAAACAAATGATCGACAGATAATGATAAACTTTCAGACGCTCAATTTGGCTTCAAGGCCAATCATAGTAAAACGGATGCCATATTCATTTTAAATACACTGATACAAAAGTATATCAATAATAAAAAAATTATACCGTGCGTTTATAGATTTGCAATAGGCACTCGACTCAATATATAGAAATGGGCTGTGGTACAAAATTATAAAGTGTGGCATAAATGGTAAATTACTATCGGTTGTTCGATCTATGTACACAGATGTTAAATCGTGTTTAAAACCATCAACACCTTATCACATTTCTTCAGCTGCGATATTGGATTGTTTCAAGAGGAGATTACTTATCCATTATTATTTTCCCTGTTCCTTGACGACTTTGAAATTACCCTCCAGGGTGACCTCGATGTGGGTAAAAACTTGTAAATAAGAAGCGCTGGGTAGCGATTACTTCAATGCGATTATCTTCACACGGACTGTAATTTGAAAAAGGTCGACATAGAACTGTTCCAGTTCCAAGACAAGATACAAAATGTACAGTTTGCAATAGCCAAGATATTGAGGATGAGTCCACTTTATCATAATATGTGATCATTATTCAAACTTAAGGAGACAATTTGTACCAAAATATTATTATTATAATCCAAGTGTTTTTCATTCAGTTACTGAACTGTAATTAAGTTAGAATCTTAAATAACTGAGCAAAATATATAACAAAAGCTTCTCAAGAAAGGACACTAAAATTAAATACTATGACTTAACAATTTAATTGTCATATTCACTCTCGTTTATATAACCTGCATTTGAATTTTCATGTTTTGTTTTTCTATGCATGTACATGTATTGATATGTTTTTTGGTGTTTTTTTCTTATTTCATAGCAACAGTTTAACAATACCAGATGTAAAGAAACACATTATACAATAATATATGCAAATAAATTCAACATTTTCACATTTGTAAAATTAAGGGCAAACTTTCCAAGTCTTTTAGTGAATTTGTTAACTCCCATTCTTTATATATATAAATTGTTATTGATATCAAATAAGTTATACAATGACTATATATACGATATTGTTTCATTTTGTACTTACATGTTTTTTTATTTATTTACAGGGAAAGTTTGCTCTTTAGTCTGTATGTGAAAAAGAAAAAATCCTCACAAGCAAAAACCCTAAAAAAAAAACAACAACAGAGAGCAGGCTTATGTTTCTTCAACACACTCGGGTATTCGTAGAAGTATCTATAATAAACTTAAGTTTAAAGAAATATACGTAACCGTGGTGGCTTGCACTGGATTAAAAAGACTGCGTTACTTTTACTTTACTTTTAATAGTTGAATCACCATTCTACAATCGGTTAAAACGGTAAACCAAAGAAAATGCTAGTGAAAAAGAAACCCGCTCTCAGTTCGTTGTATACAAAATAAGATAACTTCATTGAAGTATTCAACATAGACATATATGTTGTATGTTACATATTTGTACAATATATATTATCTCGAAGAATGACTATGTAACATTATATATTTCTAATTTCAATAATTATGTAACATTTACTTATTTATAGACATTAAAATCATCTGAGACTGATAAAACTGCTTGTTTTTTTGTTCTTTAAATACTAAATAGTAGCATTTTTTTGTTATAATAGTAATAATAATAATAATAATAATAATAATAATTGTATGAAAAAAAAGAATGGAAGGATCAAGTCTGCTGTACTTGATTGTATAAATATTTAAAGCAATTTAACCACAAAACCCCGGAAGGAAATCAATAATGTATCTTAGAGGTTTATAGACCTCCCAAAGAGCATCAAATCCTACCAAATTAAAGTTTACTTTTGCTATGTATCTTTCTGTGTTATAAAGATTTCGAATATAATGTCTAAAGTTTGTGTTAAACAGAGTTCTTTTTTTTAATTTTATGGTTGAAGATGATTTTTTTTGTTATCAATAATAATTTATTCAACACTGGGTCAAACTCTTTGTTTCCAAATAGAATATCAGTTATTGACCAGTTTGTAATAATAGCACTGATCTTTCTTTGATATAGTTAACAAGACTAGACATACATTGTTTTGATGTTGCACAGTCTATAAATAGATGTTTTATGGTTTCAATTTCTGCCTGACAGAATGTACACATTTCTGAAAAAAACGATATTCATTTTCTTCAGGAGTGAGTTTGTACCCATTATTTTATTATTGATTCTATATTGAAATCATTGTATATTCGTATCTGTAGTGAAACTAAATGGTAGAGCATAATATTTTGACCATCTTAAATTAATTCTTATATCTAACTCCTCTTCCCACTTACATTTTGAAGAAGGTTCACTATTTTCTGAAAAAAAAAGTTTTATATATTGCTCTACAACCTTTTTATCATTAACAATAGTCAAGACTGGAAGTGGACATATAGGGTTCTGGCAATTACTGGCTAAGTGTTGACACTTAAATGTATTTATGTATTGTCTTGCTAATGCAATAAGCCATTCAAATTCAAGAAAAATTTGTATTGATATTATACTTGTTGATGAATTCTCTAATGGTATACAAATTGCCATTGCTATTCATTAGGTCATTTATAACTAATATTCCTTTAGAAACCAATGATTATAAAAATGCTCGAGCCTCCGACCTGAAGATTAGGGTTGTACCAAATGTATGAACTTTGTAAACCAGACCATGTGGTAGGTTCGATGTTTGATGAAAATATTTTGTATGACATGAAAATATCTTTCCAAAAAAGATTATGAATTCTATTGATGTGGTTGTTAATAAAATCTGAACCAAATGCGGTGAAGTTTAATATAAACGGATACATTGTTTTAAAAATATTCAAATATTTTATGTCCGTTGTTAATAAACGTCTTATCCATGTCAGTTTTAGAGAGGAAATAAATAATTCTAAGTTAACCATATTAAATCCTCCTTTCATGTACGACTGGCAAATTACCGAACGTTTGACTTTATCAGGTTTCCCTTTCCATAAAAAAATAAATTATTTTATTTGATTATCTTTTGGATTCGGTAATGTTAAAATTAAATTATTTATTTTCGATATTGCCAGACTTTTTAAAACTGTATTTTTTCCTATTAGGGTAAGGATTATCTTTGACCAATTTATTAAAAGTTGTTTAATCTGTTGTATTTTATCTTCATAGTTTATGTTAACAATTTTATCTAAATCAACAGAAAAGTGTATTCCCAATACCGTAAACTCATTAACCCAAGATAGATTCAATGGTTCACATAATTTTAAGTCACTTGTTTTCATTGAACGTATCCAAACTGCTTTTGTTTTTTCGACATTTACATTAAGGCCGGAGATCTCTGCATAAAATTTTAATACATTAAGAGTGTTTAATAAAGATTTCTCAGACTCATCCAACATGAGTGAAGTATCGTCAGCATATTGTGAAATCAAAAATTCTGTATTGGCAATTTTTGTTCCTTTTATATCAGGGTTGGTTCGAATCGGGACAACAAGGATCTCTGCACATATGATAAAAATATACGGGGATAATGGATCACCTTGTCTACAACCGCGTTGTGGATAAAACCACTCAGATAAATGCCCATTAACAATAACACATGATTCAACATTTGTAAAAAATAACTGTTTCCATTTTTTAATTGAAGAGCCAAAATTGAAAAAGTCTAGAACTGAGAAAATGAAAGACTAACTAACGGAATCAAACGCTTTCTCAAAATCGATTAAAAGAAGCATTCCAGGTAAATGTTGTTTTTCAACATAAAACATAATGTCATACAATAATCTAATATTTTCACCTGTATATCTGCCAGATAAGAAACCTGTTTGGTCTTCATTAATAATATGTGGTAAAACATGTTTTACCCTTTGTGCTTTACTTGCTGATGCCAGTTTGTATGACCAATTTAAAAGAGATATTGGACACCATTTTTTAAAAGTTGTTTATCTTTATTTCCCTTTGATAAACATGTAATGACTCCTTGTCTTTGGGAAATGGACAGTTCACCTTTGATAATACCTTCGTTTATAGCACGAATTAAGAAATTCCCTATATCATACCAGAAAAACCTAAAAAAACTCAACAGTAAAACCGTCTAGACCTGGACTTTTATTATTCTGCATTGTATTGTATTGATATGTTATTATTTATGATGATAAGCTATGTAATATGCTTAATTCCGAAATAAACTATTCTGTATTCTGTTTAGGATGGCATGATTAAATTTCTTAGTTTGATTGGTGAATCATTGAAGAATTTATTAACCATTAGCCATATAAGCCAATCACGTAGAGTGAATATTGGCTTTTCACTTAATTAATGACAGGTCAACAAGACACCATACACACGTTTCACAGGTAAAACCAAAATAGCGTGAAATCCTGTTCCGGTAGTGTTTATTAGATGGCATGTCATTAATCCAATTAAGTTTGTTTAAACAACAGATCGTATCAAACTAATCTCATTAATCTCTCCGCAGCCAAGTAAAATAATATTTCAGTGAATATTTCATATAGTATTCATAAATATTACAATTATATATTTATTAGGAATTATGAAATAAATTTTAAATTTTCTTTAAAATATATTTCAATGCCGCAGTCATTTAGATGAATCAATCGATGACATTTGTGGACAAAATGATTACTTAGATTTTTGTAGTTTCGCAATTGCATTTCTAACTGTAAACATTGAATTTGATATTAGTCCGTGTTGTTTTGATGTCCAAGAGTATGAGGACCCATTTACGAAATTGTTTAAACAATGGTTATTTTTAGTATTTTTCTAAAGGTTGAAAAGATGCCCAAAAATGTTACAAGTCGAGTTAAAAATTAAAAAAATATATCAAAATACATTGTATTTGCACAAAATCAGTTAGATAAACTCATGTACTAAATCTTCTTCCATGAATTATGTGATGTTTCTTATTTCTTAGTTGTCACTTATTTATAAAATATTATTTATTATATATGTAAATCCAATATATCAAATTATTTCATCATGCATTGAGGTAAGCCTAATACACGTATGAACATGTTCTGTTCTGATATACATTATTGAAAATGTTTTATAATTATATAATAAATATTGATCAATTATAATCATCAACATTTTTAATAATAAAGTGTTCATATTAGTGTGACGGATTATGTTCCACACCTTTCTCTCTTACTAAGGAAACCGTTTACCACTATCGGCCGATGGTCACAATTGTAGGTAAACTAATTGCTCAAGTTTAACACTCCATAACTTCTTTATTTTTGATCCGATTTTAATTTTGTTTGTATCACACAAAAAGTGCAGAACATCAGCATGACAAGCATGTAAAAAGAATTTAAATCAAACACTAAATAAAGATTTTCCACCAGCAACATTTTAATGTGAAATAATATATTTGTATTACCTATTTCGAAGGACTGCATCTTCCGTAATTCTTGATCGATTTTTCAAAAATTTTAGCTTTTCTAAAACTACATTACATTACCTACATATAAATATAAAACATATTAAATTCTAAAAGTTAAAGGGTACCGCCAGTTTTTTCGGGCGAAAAATATTGTGTAAATTTAATGGTAATGACCTGCTATTTTCAACTGTCTGTATCTAATTCATTTGATAACGGATTTTAATTATCTTTTCAGTTTAAATTAGATAGTCTAAGCTTTCTAAAGATATAAACATATTTAAAATCGGTTGATAAACAAAGAAGTTAGTGTGCATCGCCAGCTACTCTTTCTAAAAAAACTAAATTTAACACTACCGCCAGGTTTTACACCTGCCATACAATACCGTTTAGTTAGAGAGGAACAAGACATATTCATATCTGAATCGCGGCCGATGAAACGACATTTTTTTACTTGCTCTGATTGTCTGTCTGTCTGTCTGTCTGTCTGTCTGTCTGTCTGTCTGTCTGTCTGTCTGTCTGTCTGTCTGTCTGTCTGTCTGTCTGTCTGTCTGTCTGTCTGTCTGTCTGTCTGTCTTCTGTCTGTCTGTCTGTCTGTCTGTCTGTCTGTCTGTCTGTCTGTCTGTCTGTCTGTCTGTCTGTCTGTCTGTCTGTCTGTCTGTCTGTCTGTCTGTCTGTCTGTCTGTCTTTCTGTCTGTCTGTTTGTCTGTCTGTCATCTTCATAAAAAGTGACCATACATTGATTGAAGTGCTTGTCCGTTCGTCCGTCTGTCTGTATGTTTGCTTTGTTGTTAGTAATACTATGTGACTCCACTATGTATAACTTATGTGGTACTCAATCACTATCCTGTTATGCTCATTATCTTGATTAAAGATAATCGCACATTGATTGAAGTGTCCGTTCGTCCATATGTCCAGGCCTGAAGCCACATTGAAAAGGAATAGTATGTTTTTCCGTCCGTCCGTCAATATATCTGTAAGTTCGTCCTCTGATGCCCGTCCATCTATCAGTCCAGCCGTCTGTCTGCCTGTCTGTAACCGTAGTGATGGTCTGGTGAAAGAGTGCCGCCTCGCATGCGGAAAGTCTTGATAAAATGATACTAGATTCTGAAGCTTCCTCCCTCGTCGTTCAGCATTAAGATGATAGTGCTTGGTCTGATCAGCTCGGTGTCAGTATGATAATTAAGGGTGGGGTACCATATCACGTGCCTAGTGATGCTCTAGTGTTGCAGGTCTCAGAATACTGTCTCATGTAGATATCACTGATCTTTTTAAAGCGACGCTAAACACCATACAACATGCTTGTGTGTGTATATATGTCTGTCTCATGTGCTGTAGCACTATGTGAGGTGTGCTCAATTACTTTTCATAAATTTTACTACTAAGGAAAGCTCATGTTAGGCCTATCCATTAATGCTCTGTTACCCTTTACGTAGAATAGTGGCTGATTGATTTCTTGATAGATTGATGATTGTAAAAGTTAAAAACCTACATTTCATTTGTAATTACACAGTTTAACCTAGTATTTCCTTTAACCAAACTGACTTCTTGGCAAACAATATTGTCTTTCATCTTGCCGCTTCCTTTCATATAAGTTCAAAATCACAAAGCTAATATTTTAAACATGCTACGGCTAGTCTAAAAACCAACCAACTCAACAAATTGACATGTTAATCTCAACAAGGTTTTCCTCTAACTGACCAAAATTCCATCCTACCAAAGAGGCCTCAAGCTCTTTTCGCTGATTAGTCACCTGATTATTGGTCAGTTTCTTAATTACTAAGTCCATTTGAACCTGCCCATATCTTATGAAAAAAACAATATGTTATCTCTTCATCATGATAAACCTACAACTATATTGTATATCCATCTACCTGGAATCTTATCTCCATAACCAGTCATATATCACCTCATTTATTGCCATGATTGATCTTTGATAAATCAATTTCTTAACTCTACTTTAAATTCCATCTTTGAAATATTACAACAATTTGAGATTTCCATGCCTTATAAGAATTCTTAACTACCATAATATAACATTCCTTCCTTGTTTAAGATAAAATATTTTTTTACAAATGTATTTTTGTCGATTCTATATAACTTCCTAAGTTAGTAAACTCTTGATTTGTAATTAAGGTTATTTTGATTACACTTTAAACAGTTTTGCTTGTATCCTGTTATGGTAACCAATACTTACTTTCTCACCGAGGTGTCAAACTTAGGATATGACAATCTCTGATAAATTTCTAATTACTTTTGCATTTCCTGCTCTGAACTCTACTTTGTTATGACATAATTATTTACTGCTTTCAATGTTTAGTATGTATACACGTGCAAATGTTGTGGATATCATACACACACACAGTCTCTCATAACAGACGTACACTCAGGTAAGATTTAACAATACTTTATTTACGTCTGATTGTAAATGTATTAAGATTAAATTATTTTGATTGTTATCCTACGACAATTCATATTACATTATTTTTTTTTTTCATTCTATTATAATATTCTAACATTTTTATACTGTTATCTATACGTATGCCAATTCTTATTACATACTATATTTTCATTCTGTTATATTTTTGTTTTGTTTTATCACAAATGATTTTTATTCTAATATTATATAATTTTTCTAACATTGTGTAGGCGCCAGACTTTCTGTTGAGTATCTGTTGATCTTTTCATATGCACCAAACAACTGTTTCCTTATGGTTTCAAAAAGTAGTTCTTAATTATTTATGTATCTGTCGGATGATAGTAACTTTTTACTGTTAGAAAAAATAAATAATGACGTTCAAACGTGTTAGAGTCATTACTGTCTCAGTCTGCACAAGATTGGTATTTAACGGAGCGTAGCGAAGGGTGAAATGCAGGAGTGTCCATACTAATTAGCATATCGCATAGCAACAATAAAAATAGTCATGAAGCTAATGTTACCGTCTTTCTGCTTGAAAAGTTTAAGTTGTCGCCAATATTGATTTCAACGTTCGATTAAAAAATGTATAGCATTATCACAGAAAAGTTCTGTAATAGGCCAGGTACGTCGTTTAGATTCAGATCATTTCATTTTAAAGTAACATTTGTACGTAATAAAGTCGCGGAAGATCGCCTCTTTCGGCCGGCCTTTCGCCAAACTAATCTTAATCGTAGCGTATTATCGAAGGCATTTTACAAGTAAACAAGACAATGCAATCGTAAATGGTTTTCCCATCATCTTATTTCAACTAAGATAGCATAAAATCACCACTCAAATAGTTTATTTTGTAAATAAATTGAAGAATATGTGTGAAGCAAAAATACGAAACTACCAAGAGGTCTCTCATCGGATGTTGACAAATTTGAGAAACCAGGTCCAAAAGTCGGATGCTTAAAGTCGGTGCATAGGTTAATGCAGTCCCGTTTATTAGGCATGTTTTAAGACTTAACTATATAAATGTCTACCTTTATAAAATTTATATTTATTTCGAAATAAACAGATACCTAATGAAAATATTCTTCATTACAGAATCAAACATTAAAGATACAACAATATCAATTGTATTAACTTGATGAAATATTACAAGTGGTCCATTAAGAAAACACTGCTTTACTTTTGTTTTATGGCAACACTATTAAAAATAGAATAGAAACAAATATTTGAAATACATCATCGGATACCCGGGCTTGTCAATTTTATACATCGTGATGGACGGACAGTGTCAATTGATATCCGTCAATTCATTTATGAACACAAAACCTAAATCTTATTCAGTACAGGATAGGATACCCATCCCTTACCGACCCCATCTTATTTCTTGTTTTATGTATTTCTGAGAGAAACACTGAAATGTGTCTATGTTTTTTTTTATTTGCATTAGATACGATTTCTAATTAGAATTGCTTCATAAATAATCAATACCAGTATTCCCCCCCCCCCCACCCCTGTGGTAAGCGTATTACTATCTATCTTTGGTTCGTGAGTTTGAATCCCATCCGGTCACAGTCTTCGTTGATTGATATATGATATTACTTCTGATTGACACGTCTCTCACCACTGATTCAAGTGGCAAAGATATCTGGTACTTGCTAATATGGGTTCCCTCAAATACTGGTTAACCTTTTGGGATCCCAGGAAAAATAAGTTAGGTTAACTAGTCGTCTTTTAGCCCTAGATGGCATAGCAATAACTTTAAATATTCAAAGAAACAAGTGGTGCCTCTCAGGACCGTTAGCCCTTTGATTTATTCTGTATTATCTATACGTTTGCCTATGCTTACTAGTAGTATTGGGGCCGTTTTGGTTGTAAACAAACGGGCGCCATCTTGTTGACCTAGTTACTATTTATAGTAAGTCATTTGCATATAAGCGATTTAGATCATAGCGCAAGCGCAAGATTGACAACAGGTGCGCGACGGCCATTTTGGATGTGTGCGCGGCGGCCATGTTGAACGCGTGTCGGAAGGCGGTCATCTTGGATGACTACTGATGGTAACACGTTTGCGCATGTGCGGTGGCCATTTTAGATAACGTCGTATGTGAGGCCATAGTTTTAATATAGAAGTCATATTTAAGTTTAGAACGATAGTCATGCTTTTAGTAAGAACGTCTCAAAAGTATTCAGAGCTGACTTGTATACTCAATCTAGGGCGTGGTCGCAGACATTAGGGGGGTCAGGTCCTCAGCCATAGACGGAGACGTTTTAGAGACAACCGTTTCTTAAAAAAAACTAAACATGAACTACATCTATTTTATATAACAACTACTACTAAAAATATAATAACAAATAATTAAAACTAACTTTAATAAATAACTGAATAAATAATTAAATATAGACTCTATAAATATTTTACATGTTTCTTCTCCAACGGCCAACACTCAAACGAACGCCCTACGTTTATGAGACCTTTTAGTGACTACCGTTTCTAAAAAAACTAAACATGAACTACATCTTTTTATATAACAACTACTACAGTAATAAATTAAAACATAATAATAAATAATTAAAACTAACTGTAATAAATAACTGAAAATATAAGTAAATACGAATGAACAAATAACTGATTAATAATTGAAATTAAATATAGACTCTATAAATAACTTACATTTCGTCTACAACGGCCAACACTCAAATGAATTCCCTACGTTACACAAGATATAAAGTGATTTTGCGCACGACTTTTCTATTTTTAGATATAGCATTTCACAACCATTGCATCAGTCGAACCCCACGCTAAGAGATTAGTTTCAAGCCAAGTATATGTCTCCTTACTGTCTGCTCTTGTATTGACACGAGACATAATCCCTAAGCGGATTAGTCAACATACGCTGGATACACCACAATGGCCTATTGATATGTCAGAGTACATTTACGTGACCCCAGTATGTGTAGCGTCTACCGGATATGAACAGAATAGCCCATTCATCAGCGAAAAGTTAATCTCCTTAACGTCGTCAGTATGTCGAGCGTTTGTTTATTTAGGCATGGAAGTGTAACAATGGTGTATTCAAGTGTAAAACTTAATAACTGTACGTCTGTACAATAGATCAAAAGATCCTTTATGTACACGTTCTATTGAAAGACAACGACCGTTCAGTACATGACCTGGCTTGTCGAGGGGTATGCTGTGTGTGATCAAAGCTAGCGGAACTATTTTGAACAAAAGATCAATAGGTTCTTTGTGTGCACGTTCTATTCATGAGTGTACGGGTCTGGACAGGTTTGAATTTGTTTGAACAAGTATTTCTATTTTTAATAGACCAATGAGAATCGATGACGTGTGTCATTGCTGGACATACCGTACCATTCAGAAGAAAACGCCGACTATTGTTAAGTCAGGACAAACTTATCACGAGACTACTACGAGCATTCTATTTAAGACATACAATACGAGCAATTTAAGTACAATAGAAGAATAAACGAAATACTGACACCACCACCACCACAGCCACCATCAACATCACCACAGCCACAACCACGACCACTACCACCACCACCACCACCACCACTAATACCACCACAACCACCACCACAACCACCAAAATTGGCAAACGTCAACTGGGAAATTAAAATCTAGTTTAAGGTGCACCAAACCTCACTTTAACCCTCCTCTTAAAACTAAAAGTTGCCATATAATGTATTTGTAAACCACTGTAAACTGTACATTGGTTTCGAAATCTCACAGAACGAATACTGTATACTGCTCTCACGCTGGTTTACAAAATGTCCGTGTTTTTAACCATGGCTGTTCCTTCACAAATTAATACAAGCTGAAAATCTTCATATTTGTAACACGAAAGTATAACCAAGTCTTCCTCTGATAAGACATGTTTTATGACTACTAGATACTCGGACGGATGAATAGACGGACGACCTAATTTAAAACAATACGCATCTTATGTAACGTATAATAGACATGCATTGCAAACAGGGATAACGATTTCACAGAATGATGAGTGGCCTTTCTACGCGTAGGGTGTCGTTGTTTTTACAGCAATTTCGACGGTGGATCATTTGCAAATGTGAAATAATGATCGAAGGTAACATTTTCGACGTTAAGTAATGAATGACCAAGGGGTTCCAAAACTGTTCGTAACCAACGGTGTGAGTTATTGAAAACACATCGCCAAGGTAAACAACATCATAGTAAAGGCTTTTGGTTGGATATTGCCTTGCAATACAGAAACATTTTTGTAATGCATATGATTTTACATATGCTTTACATGTATTTCCATATGGAGTAATTTTCTTTCGTTGTCATGTATGCATTGTTATTGAATATGTTTTCATCCCTCTATTTTTAATTGTAAAATTTATATTATTGCTAGATTAAAGCTAAAAGGTTCTCAGTAGCCAAATGGTCTAAGGCGTCATTTTAAGATCACTTACATATGAGATCATAAGGTCGAATCCCGCTCGATCCAAACATCTTATGTGAGAAGATTTGCCAGTTACTTACGAAATGGCTACTCAAACGCAACCATCAGTAAAACTAAATATGTATAATCCGAGATGTGTTGAAAATGGTGTCAATTTTCAATAACAAGATTAAAGCTATCCTCTCTGCACGTATGAAATATATCAATTTATATAATGTTACATTATTATCGGCAGAGACGTTTTTTCTGTTTTATTTACGTATCAAATACAATGTTATGTAAAAGCCTTAATGCTATATTTTTAAACATGTTCAACAAATACAAGTCATCTGTGTAAATATTTGATGGAACTAAAATTATAGCAGGTTCAACATAAAACACAACTTTTTCAATTGATTGTAAGAGCTCAATTTTGAATAGATTGGGCATTAAATAATAAAACAGAAATGTGTACTTCAGCTATTCTAATATTTTTTTATCTTGTATAAAAGCATACTGATGTTATTTCCTTTAATAAGGTTGAGTAGTATACACTATTAACTGTTCCCGTATAAACATTTAGGTAAAGGGTCAGCTGACAATCAAATGTAAAAATATAACATGTTTGTGTTACAGTTGCATTTATACTGATTTATTTTTTTTTCAGTGTATAATATTTGCGAATTCTCCGCTACATTCCACTATGATCATCATTCCTCCATCGAGATTATAATTAGACTTTAAATCGTCGTAATGAAATAACGCTTTCTGTTATTAGCAGCTATAACTTCCTTGTGTTTAATCGTTCTTTGGATGCAGATGCTTTAGATTTATTCTAAGCGTTACAGGGTGCTTCTTACAAGAGTGTTAAAATAATGCACCTTTCAAACTTTCTGGAACTAGAGGTAATCTAAAATAATTATGTAGCGGCAAAATTACAATTTTTTTATGATAATGAGTTAAACAATACAACAATATTGATGGAAATGATGGTTTCGGTTGTTCAAGGATTACCGAAAAGATTTTGGAGCTTGTCTCAAATTTCGAATATTGGTATTTGTCCCCTTTAATATTAAGAATAATTGTTAAGAAACTATTCATTAGGATCGCAGTGTTGTAATGGTCTTGTCTTCTCTCATTGATTATCTATGCAACAGATGTTATACGGATCATAAAAAATATCTAACTACATTATTTTATCTTGATCCGTTAAAGGGTGTTTATTCATGTTTTGTCATACCCACTGGTCCCACAAACCCTCCTGTTTGGAACAAAAAAGCGGGGTATCAGAAGACTAGTTTTTATATGGTCTGTATATATAATGCAAACGAGAACAACAGAAACATATAGGACATTGACTTGCATATTTTGCATGATACACAGTATTAATGAAAATGTAAATGTTGTTTTGGAAAATGTATGGTTATATTTTTCAAGAGTATATGTAAATCAGTACCTGATTATCTTTGGAATAAAGTTTAAATCCAATTTCACAAATACACAATTTATTAAAACTACATCTGCGCTCCGTGCATTACTGGTTTCGGGCGATATACGTACCTCCTTTTATGCACACGCAAAAAACGTAATTTTATTTATATAAAATCTATATATCTATTGGCCAAAGGTGTCACGTGGTGTTACGTTATTGTTAAAGCTATGTATTTGGCATTGCCATTTTCTGTTAACATTATGCGCCCACAGTGTCTCAGACCTGATGGGTGGACCAGGATATTCACCTCAAGTGATTCGCTTACAAAACATACGACTGCATACTAACATACGACTGCATACATACATACGACTGCATACGGTGAATTAAAGTCTTCATATTACAATTAACCTTTAATTAAGTAACACAGTTGAACAATCCTCTGTATCATTTAAAACACTGTTAATTAATAAAATCAAAAGCACCAAATCCATATAGTAAACTAGTTGAATACATAATTAAAAAGACTAATATAATAAACTAGTACCATCATTAATTAGTTCACCGAAAGTTTCATCACTCATCGATCATCAATCATTCATACAGTACAAATTTATAATACTAATTTTTTTAAATTATCATTTTTCCTGCTCCCCAAAATGCCCAGCGCAAAACGGTAAATATAAACTTTATTCTCAAATAAAGTTAATTACATTGTCTAACAGCGCCATCGAAACTAGTGGGCAAATTAAAAACAGCAAAGTTACTTATAATTACGTGAGTATATACGACGATGATAAGTAAACAACTATAGAAAATGATGCATTATAACTAGATGGATGCATACACGTAACAAAATATTATATGATTCACTCTGTACTACATTAATATCAGTAAAAGCTATTATTTTAGATGTGAGCAACAGATATTAGTAATGATCATATACATAATTTTAAAGGATATTGAACTACGTTCATTTGTCTAGAAAGCATTCCAGCCATTTTTAGACTGCTATTTATAGCTAGGTCTGTAATCAACATATATCACGCACGTTCTATTTCAATACAAATAGTATTGTTTGTATTTCGAAAGCATACATAATACAACGGACTCGAGTCGGATGCAGTGGCACATACACTTTCTAAAAAACAAGAGCCAAACGGCTTTTAACAAAATGTATTAAATTGTTACATCTGCATTGACAAATATATGAACATCATAACAAGATAGGCACGCGTCTACAGTTTACACCACATACACCCTGACTATTATATTTTGCACACATGTATAACGTTTATCTATTTTTAGCGAAAGCCGATATTTAAACAGACCGGTTTTCCCATACATTATTAAGTTATTGTTTAATTCGCATGTGTATGACACCCAATGGTATCATACCATTTTTTCAATCGGATGCCTTATTGGGCATAACATTTACTTGTGTATTGCTTTTCATAATGCTGTTATCGAAATAGCTAACACATTAACTAACACACCATAGTAATTCTAAATACAATAGAACTCGCATCATTATTTCTAACACAGATCCTTCGGAATTAATTATATTATCATTATTTAAGGATTAAAGCCGAAATATGAGTTTTCATCAGGTGATGATGTTGCCGAGAAGTACAGTAGGTGCGACACTCGTGCGACCGCAAGTATAGCGCACTGTTTGATTTAAAAGAAGACAGTCGTTCACAACATCAACATGTACTCAGATGATATGTAAAAAGTCAATTACTTTATGGCAGACTAAAAATATGTACAGGTCAAAATATCGTAACTTGGACCGACAACAACCACCCTACGCACAAAAATATAAACACAAATCTTGTATTTGTGTGTTTGATGTTCATTTGAAATATTATATATATCCATTGTATACCTAATACCGCGATATACCTATTACTGCGTATGCCCGTATAAAAACAATACCCATGACATGCGCAAAGCTCCAACTTCCGTTAACGTTGGCATTTGTTTACATTTCGTACCGGCATCTGTTTATTACTCAGCACTTAAGTAACTTTATTACTGTTTATTATTGATGCCGTTATTTACATGGTTGACAAAGTTTTAGATCCGCGGTAATAGGTATGGCCAGTATATATGACATCTTTTATTTTCTTCAAATAAACATATAATCCCATAAAATATTATTTTGTGTGGGTGAGTAGGGTGGATAAGGTTGGTCCAAGGTACGATACTTTGACCTGTGTAAATAGGCACATCTCCAGAACCCTAAGTATACTTGCAGGTAATTAATGGAACGGTGAATGTACTGTTGTGGTTTGCGGAAGAAGAAATCAACACTTTATGTATAATTACATTACGTCCGAACTCTTTAACTGCCGAAATTAGAATGTATTGTATCGATACTATAGCCATATTAAAACTGTTGTCATAGAAATTAAGACACGACGCTGACCTGTTTGATAAGCCTTAAATGCAGATATAGACTAACAATAAAAGGTGCGAAACAGGTGTACACTATCTAAAAGCATAATCGCATTGTGGTCTAAGACTACATAATAAAGACGGAAATTAGAAGATGTAATCTACTTAAGGAATTAATGAAATGTTTAACTTGATAAAACTGATATAGAATTGATATACACAATGTGCAAGGCAGAGAAACAGCCTTGGAACAATCATTTTAGTAACACTTGATACACATCCGGTAGGTTTCCTGGAATAGTCTAAGTTGTTGTTGCTGTGTGGACATGATTTGGTATAATGTCCATAGTTTCTGCTTACAAAACACTGTCTTAATAGAGCCTTGCAATAGTGGTTATAAACAACATACTCACTACATCTCCGGCATCTCCTGGCTTCTAATTTCCGCTGTTGAATGGTAGGCACTCGCTTTTTGGTTATTTGAAAACAATCCATTTTGTGAGAGGGAACCGGAAGCACGATACCCGGATTCTCCACCAGTTATTACGTAACGATTATGAACGGGGAACGATTCGTCGTTAACGTAACGTGCGTAGGCGGGCGTACCGATGCGTTGAGCGTTGTTTTTTGATGAATGAGTAAATTTTTGTAGTGGAAGTTGAAGATACTAAATCAATTTAATATCGTTTAAGTTCACAGACAGCAAATACGACAATACTTATCAATTTATATCAGTTTTAATTGTTTCAAAAGTCACACAGTTTATAATAAAATAGTTCCAAGGAAATAGATATAATAAAAATCACAGTATTGCATCTAAGTTGTTATACCATTCACTAAAATCACACTATAAAAGCGGTGTCCATAACATAGGCTATTTACGAATAAACTTAGATAAAAACACTGTCCAAATATCGGATAATATCCAAATATATATAAAGTTCAAAAAGTTAAATTAAATTTTACAAAGTACTGACGGCTTTCCAATCTGTCTGGTAAGCTATCTAGACAGTAACTACGTCCTAAAAAGTTGTTCTATTCATCCTCTATTAACTTCTTCCTTAAATACTAAAATTGTATTGTTTGCACATACATGGCTTTGGTATGGTTAAGATACCTAATCATGAAAGGAAACATAAACGCAAACAAGATATACTGGACAATACATGGTAAAACTATTATGTACACCAAAATCAAAACGTTTTCACACCTTCAATTGCTGTAATCAATTAGGCTTCAACAGTATAAACATGAAATGAAAGTTTGAAATATTTTCACATAATACTTGATTTATAATCAGTTTAAGCTAATACGTTTTTACAATACTTATTAAGATATAAAGAACTTGGCATTGAGCAGGTTTAACAAGAATTGACATGTTGCATTTGAAGATAAAATGTAATAAAATATTTATAAATAAACTAAAAAGTTGCAAAAGATATTTTCATAAAAGTCACTCCATAATATTCACGTTACACTAACTTGTCTTTCGTGTTTTCCCTGCAGATCATCATAGTTTGTGTATGCATTTTGTTTTATTATTTCATAAAAAACAAATATAACGTTACCAGAAATGTTGTGTTTTATAAATCTCGAAAAGTTTGAAATCCGAATCTCCAACTTGGGCAGTTGATTGAGAACAAGACATGCATCATTCGATGGGCTTAGATAAATACATCACTCAAAATGTAAATAGGGTAATACATAAAAAAGTGTCAATTTTTCCCAAGAATGATTCGTTTTAATTATATATAGTTTTAAACTGCCAGCGGACGCCTCACTAAACACGACTATTGCTGTTTGGATGAAAGTACCGAGGTATTGTTTTGCTTCAGTGTCAGATCTAACTTTCACCCACTTAGTCCGTAACGTTACGACAGCTTTCCTTGTTGATGATCTAGTATTATATGCCGGACAGCCTCCGTGCGAGACCTGAAGTGTAAATGGCAGTAGGCATACAATTTTACTATTCTACAATTTTAAAACTATCAACATTGAATCTGTGACATTGAAATAAGGATCAACACGCCTTCGATACCCTGTCGTCACAAAGCTGTGACATTTTAAAAATTAGAAATTTATATAAACGGATAAATGTGTGTTCTGGCATTACAAAAACTAAGCAGTAAAAGTGACTACATTTGTTTATGCTGGTTGTGATTTGATGTGGTAGTTGTGTCAGTTATTAACATATATTAAAAAAGCTCCAATGGCTGAGAAATGCAATTAAATAGCTTTTAAACTGAAAGAAAAAGTCATAATCAAATGTTTAATTTGATTGCATTTTTCTAATAATACATAAAAAAATTCCCCTGAATGTAAAAAAAAAATATACTTCATAGCAAAAAATAAATTTCGGAAGGTTCATCGAGATACTGTTCAAACTTTTATAAATAGCCTAGAGCGAGAAATTGATTATGCGGCTAAAAATGGACAATAACGCATTTTGGAAGCGTAAATCAAACAAGAAATCTACTCCTATATTTAAGATGAATTTTAAGGGGGAATCATACGACAACCCTAAACATATTGATAATGTCTGGAAAACCTATTTCTCTGAACTGTATTGCCCACCAGTTAGTGGCCCCTTGGACAGTGACAATTTGTTAAGAAGCAAAGAAGAGTAATTCCATAGTATATAAGTCACGGTCGACACAAAATTTATTGGTTTGGCAGAGATCTTGATATTGTATCTATGGTTTGCATTGTTGCTAAGCGCATTTGCCGTGGTCTGGTCTGTACATTTATGTCTTGGTTATTCGCAAATGGTTGTCTCCATGTATATGTCATGTATTGTGAGAGGTCATCTGAGGGGGTCCCAAAGGTCGTGAATTCCGTTGTTGTGAATTTGGTTGTCTCCCTTTGTGAAATTATATATATATATGAATTCACTGTATCTGTGTGGTCCAACGGGTTTGTGAATCTGTCCTTTATGTGGCATGTGAGTGGTCATGAATCCTTGACTGGATCCTGCTCATGTGGAGCTGTCAGTTCATGTGTGTGGGTTTGTCCACCCTGTCCGGATGTGTTGCATGTGGTTCCATGGTGTGTGGGTCGTGGTCGGCACCAGATTTGTTGGTTTGGCGGAGGCCTTGATGTTGTGTCTATGGTTTGCATTGTGGCTGGGCGCACTCGCCGTGGTCTGGTTCTGTGCATTTGTATCTTGGTTGTTCACAGGTGGTTATCTCCATATAATTAATTTATTATCATAGTTCTATTCATGAAGATCGAGGTCAACAAGGACATCCGACAGCAAGATTGACTATACTCGGATGGACAGGTGTTTAAGACCATTACCAGAATGCTAATTACCATACATACTTTCTGTAGAGCGATAACAGTCTTGATGATCAATTAAAACAATGTTGGGAGATAGATAACATACATGTATGAAGTACTGAAGGTCAAAATATGTCTCAAAATGACTATGGGGTTGATATCCTCCACAATGCAAATTGCTATATTGCATATTTCAACTTGGTTATCACAAAATTCCATTCATCTAAATGATAATTTCTAAATTCCATGTGTGTAAATGAAATGTTGCAGCTGGACAATTACAAATTACATTCACACAAATTGGTAATGTTTATAAATTAAATGTCATAATCTTTATAAGTGTAAATTGTGTTATTGCAAATGCTTGATTTCTAATTACAAATTACATTCACTGAAAAATCAACTTTGCTTTCTCCCAGGCGTATGCAAATACGTGACATTACTTATTGATGTTATCTTAATGTAATTTTCTTAATTCTGTGAATGAATAAACTTTCAAACTCATTTTTGTTACTTCATAAGGTTTAGATAATCACAAGAATAAAATAATATGCAGTTAACACGCCCACTGCACACACACTCATGTCATGTCAGAGATTTCGAGTTACATACCTAGCAAGTAGATTCAAGATCGGTGCATAAAAGCAAGGAGTTTTCTTTCCATCAAGTTAACACAATTCGTATAAACTAATGTGACAGGAGAAACACTCTACCAATGTCACAATGTCACCACAATAGTTTGTATTATTTTGTGAATGAATAAGAAGACAATAACATGCATAATTTATGTACCTTATTACATTAGTCTCCAAATGGACAAATTCCATATAAAACATATACCGAAAACTATAAAAAATACCCAAGAATTCCTACACATTATCGTGGGATTAGTCTTATATCTACTTTATGTAATCTTTATACAAATATACTTAATAAACATTAAGTAAAATATCTAGAAACAAATGAAGTTATAGAAGATGAACAAAATGGTTTTTGACAAAAAAAAAAGTCTTGAGAAGAAGGCATATTCTCATTAACATCGATTATAAGAAATAGGAAAACACAGGATTTAGACAATTTTGCGTGCTTTGTTGATATTGCGAAATCGCTTGATTGTGTCAATAGAGATATTTTATATATAAAACTTTTGCGTATCGGGCAATATTTTTGAATCACTTAAAAGTCTATATGACGAATTTAAAGCCACCATTAATGTTAATTAATCCAGTACAGCTTTTTCTAGTCTTGTATCAAACCTGTTCAATAAAAATTACTTAATGTTTTTTACATACATGTTTACATAATGTGCGAATAGTACCTAGTATAATGGACTATGCATCTTCGGTATGGGGATGCAAAAGTTATTCAAAGACACACTACACAATCGTGTTATCAAATTATTTTTAGGTGTACATAAATGTCCATCTTCTTCAGTAAATGAAGGTGATATTGGTTGGGAAAACCCACTTATAAGACGTCAACTAAACGCTTTACCGTTTTGGGAAAAAAGTATATCTATGGACGATAGAATGATAACATTAAATAATTGTTCATATGATTTTTTTAGATGTAAACATTTTGGTATTCCGATGTTAAATCTATATTTAAAGAAATCTATAAAGAAAGTGACTTTATTTCCTTGTCTATAAGAAGTTTCCTTATGACCACATTTACCCAAGATGTGCGTTATCTTCTATTACAACATTATAAGGCAAAATGGACAAATGATATAAATTCTCAAAATAAGCTAATTACAAGGGGGTTGCAAAACAAAAAGTTCGCGGAAAATAATTATAACTATTTTATCATTTCAGTTTTAATCATAATATTTCATATTGATATAAATACATATATCGACGACGACTACTACAAAGTTCACTAATATATCTTCAAAACTGAAAATGTTACAGTAATTTTAGTAACGCCTAGTTAAACAAAAAGAAAAAAAATGTATGAATAGTAAAGATTGTGTTGTGCATGCCTTTGAATAGTAGTTAAAACTGATTATAGTTCCTATGATATATAATATATGTAGGCATAAGTCAAGAAACTTTCAACGTCGTAGAAACCGATAAAAATCTGCTTCTTCGCTGAGCTTCTTTGGTGTTGGGGATGCTGGTGTTTACCAAACTGATAACATTTGTTTGTTTTTAGGATCGAACGTTGATACCCATGTATCATCAACTGTTACTATTTTATTTAGATATCTTATACCACAATTACCATATTTCATAGAAATCGTGTAACCGCCGCCATTCTCATCTTTTTGTATTCGCTTGAAAGTAACACAGCTGCAACGCGACGCATTTTCAATAATCCGTAATACTAGAGTAGGCACTTCCCGTCAAACTGTCCAGTTCATTTGCTAAATCTGTAACAATTAGGCGTCTATCCCCATTTAGAATCGTTAAGGCCCTAGAAAGGATTCTGCGTTTTTTGACGTTGTAGGACGTCCGCCTTTTCCATGTCTGATGGTTAACTGACGCATGTTGGTGTTAAATTTTGTTTACATGTGTTTCCACAAAGTTATTTATAGCGCCGATATAACTATCGATCCTCTTGCTGGTTTCAGTGCTTTAATCTAATAACTGATGATTATACAAAATAAAATACATGAACAGGAACCATTCCTCCATAACATACGTTATCGAGGAGATTTCGGCGAAACATTACAGCGATCACAGTGTTGGTGAAACATTCAGAGAAAGATTCTAAAAGCTGTAACCATTGCTCGTTTTCACAATTGAATACTGCGGTACTAGCGATGGGTTTGTACGGTTTATGATATGTTGACCTACATCGCGATATTCGACTATACGTTTTTCTTATACGTGAATCTAGATAATTTAAATAGTACAAGTAGATATAAAAATTCTACTCTATTTATCCTATTCACCTATTGTTAAATTTATTAAGTGTTTTTTGTCGTTGTTGCTTACTTCCAGTGTATGTATATTCTTTATTATATGAGAATAATGTTACATATAAAGTGCACAGTATATTTGTATATATTTGGTGAATACTGTAAATTTAATAATAATCATAAATTTTGATCCAAATTTCAACTTAACACAAAATAAAACACTGTTCAACTCCAATTCTGTTTACAAAATATACTGTCATATTATCGCTTAAACTCCCTGCCAATTTTCACTGTAATGTCTATTTTGTAATTCAGCTCATTTCAGTTTAATTAATCTCAATATATGTGTATGGTCAACATGTAGCCCTGCATTTACACAAGATAGTAGAATATATTGTAATAATTAAAAAATGCAAATGTATGTTATTTTGTGATAATTGTCTTAAGTACATGTATATATATCTGTCTGCGTTGACTAACGACATTTGAATGGTAACGTGTGTATTTTTGTGTGTGAGTGTGTGTGTGTGTAGGGATAATAGTCGCTCATGTCCATGTAAAATCACAAATACTTATAAATTGTTAGCACACTTCACCACGAGCTGAAATGTTCACGCACTCTAAATATAGAACTTGTCGGTGTAACAAAACAAAAACAAACTTGTTTGCCAGTCAGGTTCGGCATGTTGATTTAGATGTGTGTTTGTTACAAAGGATAACTTTGAATATAAAAATAATAATAAAAAACATATTTTTACTGGTTTATTTTGTGTCAGTAATGTACGTACACCATTATTATCGAGTGGATATGTATATATTAGGCATGTATATATGCGTGCGTGCGTACGTACGTGGGTGTGTATGGGCGTGTGGACGTATGTACATATATGCGTATGTATGTACGTGAGAACATATCATGTACATGTGTACGTATGTATGTGCGTATACATGTATGTGTGTGGGTATATATGAGTCTGCGTATGCATTTACGTACGTATGTGCGTGTGTATGTATGTTTGTATGTATATATGTGCGTGTGTACATATGTATGTGTGTAGGTTCATACCTATAGATGTGCGTGTGTATATATTGTGCGTACGTACGTACGTGCATGTGTTGCGTGTGTACGTGTATGCGTGTGTACGTATGTGTGTATTGATGTATGTAGGCATGCAAGTTAAAACGGTATCCTGTTTTTGCTATGTATAGAGAAGTAATTTAAATTAAGTAAAGCCGAAAACTATGCTACAAAGTTGTTGTTTTTGTTTTTCTCTTGTCAGTGACATAGTATATTGTTTTAAATTTGATAGATTTAAACATACTTGGACTGATATAATAATAACTTTTAAGATGTATAGGTTGTAAGTCCTTGTATAAACGACATTTAAATAGAAAATGAAACTCGCCCTATAGAACTATGTATTACATAATCTATCTTGGAAAAGTTTGCTCGTTGCTTCCATCTACCATTTTCTACCTCAAGTCTATGCCAAGAAACCCTTATTATGGTCATTGCAATATGAATATGGCTGTATTTTAAAGAAAGAAAATTGTTTACAAACTATTAATCTATTGCTATGTGTATGTCACTTAATCGTGCATACAAAGATTAGATACAGTTTTCTCTTAATCTCATTTCAAGGGTAATTTTAAGCAATAACGTGTTGCCAACTTCTTGACCAATCCACACATAGTTAAATCCTAAGTTATTAACGTAAAGGTTGTATTTGGCAAGAGACGCCATATTTGTTTTTATATGGATACTTTTCAATTTCTGATAACATAGACTTATATATTATTTTCATATATTTTCTATTTCCTGCTGAGATTATAATTTTTTTCACTAATTATTGTGATTTCCAAACTTGATTTGCAAAATTAGAAATTCAATACTTCGCTACTGTAATTCAAAATTGGAGTAATGAGCTTATCGAATAATTTCAATAAAAGTTCTTAATTGTTTAAACCTATTCAAATACCATTTTAATAAAAAAATAGTTGCATTATGTGCCGACGGTTTGTTGTGTCTCATTGAATGAATCATCATTTGTAAAAGCAATATCTAATTATGTAAATGTATAAACTATATATAAAAGTGTTCCATTCAAATGTGTCAAAATAATGTCGTTGTTTTATAGCACACCGCGACAAAGATTCTTTCAAACTATAGGATTTGGGAAGGCTTGGGGTTTGAAACTCATAGAAATAACTCTTGTGCTAGAACTGGGGATTGTTTAATGCACAATAGTTTAGTATGATGGTTTTAGTCTGAAACCGTTCTCAAAAATATAAGGTTAGTTTTAAGCTGGAACTGGGCTTTAGCTTAGTTCGAAAACTAAGGTTTGAAACAATCTTCAAACGTATATAAGTGTATATATGCTGGAACTAAGCAGTGTTCCAAGCACACAATTTTGGTTTGAGTTTGAAACAAGTCTCAAACATATGCTGTCCAGACACGTTGTCTGAACAGCTGGTCTCATCATTTTAAATAGTGTTGAGCAACAGTTAGCCCAACACTACAGTGTTTGTAACATTATATTGTATATAGTTGATTGGTTTGATAATTTGTCTATATGGTTTCTAAAAAATATAATCATTGTATTATTATTTTTGTTTGAAGTTAACGAAACATGAAGCCTGAGGAAAATTAATATATTATATAGTTTGAACAAAATTGTTTAACATAGTGTCAAGCTAGACTGTTTCACACTTGTTGCTTAGTTCAATCGGTAAACTTTTAATTCGTTTAATAAAAAGCACATTAATTAAATGGGCATAACAAAAATTATGTGTACATATGTGTCGAAGCCCAGGCTGGTTTAAAGGCTAAAATAAGTACATGCGACCAAATTTTCGTCATACACGGGCTCATTTCGCATTTTATATAGTAATATCTAATTCATCTAAAGACTTACAAAATGGAGTTTATATTTTATTTGGTTTTGGTTACTCTATGTATGTATTTGGTAATAATGTTTATATATGAAGCCATATGTTGTGTTGTTTATCCATTAGTTGGGCGCATTTTTTGAAAATAGAAGGGGATTTATTATCAAACATGATTTTTGAGAAGGTGTTTTTTAATTGAATGGGGGTCAAGATTCAACTTTATATTCAAGTTAACATATGGATCCATCAAAACGGCAAATCTGAACCACGAACTTTGCAATAGATCGGTACTAAAATAGTATTTACAATTCACTTTTAAAATGTCTTCAATAAATTTCTTTTGCAAGATGAAATGTATGTTTCATACTCACAAGTAGTGATGAATTAAGACCAAAATAAAAGAGAAAGCTTAATCTCCTTGTAACCATAAAACACATCCATACTGTATGGATATGGTTTATGGTTACAAGGAGATTACTAAAACGGTCGAAATGTTTAATTTAAACCTCCAAAAATATTATAATTACGACAAATATAAACCAACAGTAATGTCTTAATCAAAATACTGCAAGTGCTAAAGATGGGATTCTATTGTCAAACGCGTAGATTAGGGGAGACCTGGGACTGGGATGGGATGAGTGTGGGGATACGGGGTAGACCCATTTGATGCCTTCAACACCAAAATCATGCATTCTAGTAAATTTTCAAGATAAAATTATAAAACATATAGTTTTTAATTAGACCAATATTTTGTGACTTTTAAATGGTTTATTGTGAAAATAATACATAAGGTATATTAAAACAAGAACTATCACCGGTAAGTGTCACATGTCCCCTTATAGTCAAGGAGAATAATAGAGAAAAATCGACTGAACCGTGCAGTAGGGTAGATACAATGTTTTATTGCTGTTTCCTGTTATTTAGGGTGTATTGAATAAGAATCCGCTGTATGCCACCTTGGTATCATTGGGGAACATTTTTATCAGCCTTTATATTACCCCACCGTAAAATCAATATTTGTAACTTTTTAATAATCTTTTTAACTTTGTTATTTTGTTGAATACATTTAAATATGTTGATAACATTGATATTAAAAGGGATCTGATTGGAAGGTAATTGTTTAAAAAGAATACAGATTTGAGATTCACATGTCAAATAAAAAAAAATCATTAGAAAATGGAGGTAGTATATTTTTTTTGATCTTACATTTTATTTGTTGTCTCAAACGTAAATTATTTGAACCCACACAAAAAGTCTAGCTAACACAACCAATTTGACATTAAGACGGTTTTTGAGATTACTAAATAAATGCTATTCATCACAAAGAAACACCATGACATGGCAGTGTACTCCCAGCAAACAAGTTGTGATACTTTCAGCCTCCCATAGTTGATACTCTTCAGAAAGGAGATGTTTCCTTACAACAACTACAACAAATAAACTCCCAAAACACTCTACAAAGTTGGGGAAGATGATTTAAAGAAGTTATACATATATTATGAAGATAAACAGTCTCATACAATCTATACACCATGAACAGTCCTTTCATAATAGGTCAAATTTGTATTTTAGGACATTTGTTTATTGAGTGCAGACGATGTCAGATTCGGACGGTGATATATATAAGGGGATACGTTATTTGGCAACAGGTGAGCTAATGTAGAATAATCTTCGTGTCAATGTCTTTAATGTAGATGTCTGCAGCCACATATTTATTTTATTTACCAAATAATTACAAAAATCGAATAACGTGAAACGGAAGGAGTTCTGCTCAAAATTCCTATTTCAGTCATAATTTTGAAGAATTCATATAATTGACAGTTATCGATACTTTATTGTTTTCAGTTATTATCTTTCACTTTCATATATTCATTATACTCATAGCATTATTTGTTTCTTTCTTCGGTGCGTAATATATTCATTTTAATTAGAATGACACAGGCATACCTATTCGAGTGTGATGTCTTCAATAAAACTTTATATGAAGTAGGCCAGGAAACAATAAGCAGCATTAGTTTAGCAAGTAAACAAAGACATGATGACCAATATAGAAAACTGGAGCAGAGTTTAGAAAAATACTCAAATTTAGAGATTAAATACCATAAGCCATGTGCTTCTACATACACATCGACTCAGCATATATCCAGATATATAAGAAGAACATGGACAGAGGTCAGGAGTCACAAAGAATGAGAAGATATGTGGGTGATCCTAGGTGACATATGATCATGTTGTTCACTGGTTGAATTGATACTCTTATAAAAGGGTATTGTATTGAGGATATGCTGAAAGCAGCCTTTAGGGGAACAGCCAATATACTTAATGGGAAAGCATGACCAAAAGCAATGAGAGGACTATTGATGGTTATCACTGAAATACTAAGATTTTATGATAAATTTTGATAGAAGGCACGGACATTGATATGTTGCAGTCAAAACTGGAGAACCTAAGACAGAAAGATTGCCTTGTGACGACAGTTTGAATTGCCCTACGGTTCTTGCGTGCCGAATGAGAAGCAAACTAGTTATTACATTCATATTCCGTATTTTTTCGCGGTAACGCACGTTAATTATGCCATAACTCAATGTTAGAAATGAAGAAATGTCTCCAAGTAAAAGCACAGAACATGTTTCAAAAAGGCGATCACGTTTGTCGACAAATTGAAGGCCCGTGGAAAGTAGTTTTTTTTTCAGACCAGTTTTGAGAACAACCCTATATCAGTTATGAAAAAAACAAAAGGTGACCTTGTAGGTATCACCATTTCTTATGATCAAGTATCACGATGGATGTTATCTAAAATTTGTGTAACAGTGTTTCACTGTCAATGGATTAAATGTTATGTTGCGAAGAAAATTCAAAGCATGAGCCATTCTCACGGCAGCACAAAGAGAAAGGAACTAAGTGAGAAGCTCTTGATACAGAAAATAGAAAGAAAATACAACAGGAACTTGAGAAAAACAGACACGCAAAAAAACATCAGGAGATAAACTAATGAACATCGTTAATGGCCATATTACAAATAAAAAGTCAATGTCCAAGAGGCAGTGGTAATTGGTGAGCGTATGGCTGAAAAATTCAAGAACAAACTCAGAAAAGGTTTGGAAACAATGAAAACGGAGTCGGAGTAGGAGTAAAATATGTATATGATACTGAAAAGTTGTATGCTGGCATGTTGGTGACAAGTGCACATAGAGACTTTGATCTCCAAGTGATACTAAGTTTTGAGTTAGCTTTACTACTATTTAACTTGTTTGATGAGTATGGAGATCTAAGAAAAGGAATTAAAACCATTTTTGAATAAGGTAGCATTAATGACACCTCATACGGAGATAGCAACCGTTGATGTCCTAACCACAAACTTCTTTAAGTCGGTTATGAGAGACCGCAGTTTTCATGTTGTTTGGCCGGGACTTTGAAGGATCCATCAAGTCCCATGAACGTGACGTATATGTGGAACTGTTACCTGTGATATGGAAATGCCATTGCCTTCAAGAAATATCTTCATGAAAAATGTCGAAACAAGAAGCAGTTGATATAATTACTCTGTACAGCACACTATGGTGCCCCCCCCCCCCCCCCCCACCAGCTGCAGCTCAAACAAACCTTCTAAAAGTGATAGCTTGTAGTCATGCTTCAGACCCACCTTGTGACAGAAATCAATGTAGTTAAATAAGTGAAAAGCTTTCATGTACGTGATTTTGTAAATGTCACGTCGACATGTGCAAGAATGAGTATACAGTAAGGTTAAATGAAGTAGATGATATTATGAGTGATGAAAAAACTGAACGTGATAGTGGCAATTATTTCAGTGATATATAAATGGAAAATGTTATATCAATTGAGCTGAAAATGGGTTGGACACTTTCAAAAAATATTTTAACAGGTAAACCTACTACTGTGAAAATTATAAAGTGATTTTAAATGAGTAAAAGCTAAGAATCAGAGACGACATAAAAACAATTAAATCCTTAAATACAATGTTGTTGTTTCATTTTTTATTATTGTGTGATGAGGAGTCATCATTTAATGACATTGCGTTTTGTTTTTATCTAAACCACTGTTTTTATCTAATCAGTCATTGCTGAAATTTGTGTGATATTTCCTATCCAGTTTATACGTTCTCTGCAACTTAAACATGAATGTTAATATCCTCGTTACAAATATAAGTAATAACAACATAATAAGATCAAGATGTTTTATTTATTCTTTAGAATAAAGAAAACCATACATTGCATTATGCTCTGCATACCAGTCGTATTTCCATCTTGCTTTGTTAATTGATTTCTTATAACCTTTTTATTAAGCATATGTTTGTGGGGATAAAATTAAAATAATAATAATGATAATTACTACGACTGAACTTTGCTTTTATATCCATGTGCTTGCTAGTAGACAATAAAGTATGAGGATTTTCCTTAGTTTATTGGTTATTTTCAAAGAAAATAACATTGAAATTTGACGATGGCGGCCATTTGAATTTCCTTAAATAAAATAAATTCCCCAAAGATGACAAAGTGTCATACAATGGATTCTCATTAAGTTCACCATAAAGAACTGAAAAATGCCAAAAAAAAAACACTTGTATTTACCTTATTGCAAGGTTCATCTCCTGTTCTCCTATACTATTAGTGTTCTATGAAGATAACAATATATTTCATGTGAAGGGATGATTTAAAGACAAAACGGTGTGATTTTGACCTTTGTGTGTCCTTGACATCTGAGTATTACACGTTACACACCCTTATAACCTGTTGATAACTTCCCTCGATGTTAGACAAAGTTATAGGTCAGACACAAAATCTTAAACAGATTGAACGTTTAACACATTGTGCGGTCATGTGGATCAAGTGAAACAAAATATTAGGACTGAGAATTAATTTTGATGAAAAGCATGTAGTCTGGATTGGAGCAAATCAATACACTACATATTCAATTAAATCAAGATGGAAACTATCTTTGGATAGTAACCAAATTTAAATATTTGGTATAAACTTTAATGTAGATGTTGGCATAATGACAGATATTTACCTTTTTTTATCAAATCCTTATTTTTATAACCATAATATTTTAAATGGTGGCATAGAATATTTTAAAAACATAGGATTTTATTTATATTGATGACTTGTTCACTGAGACGATCTATTTTATATTCCTTCAGACAGTTTACTAAACATTAAAAAATTAAAGTTAATTGTATACAATATAATGGAATTATTGCAGCTGTAAAAGCATTTGATAACAAATACAGTTTTAAAATTATCACTAATAAAATACCAATACCTATTATTCCAAGTAATATTCAATCTTACCTCAAAAATATTAAAAGGATCACAGGATTTATACCATATTTTAAATAATAATTCAAGTAAACAACCTCAAAAATAAAATGAGACGGAATATATTCATTTGAAGATGAGACTTGGAAGGAAATGTATAGTGCCCATTTTAAAAATACACAGAGCACGAAATTATAGTGGTTTCAAATAAAAATCAATTATAGTCTACTTCCAACATAATCATTTCAACACAGAATAAATATAGTAGATTCTCCTCTTTGAAAATATTGCCATCAAAAGGAAACATTAATCCACATGCTATGGTCATGCCCTGAAACACAAACTCTGCTCAAGAACTGAAACACTGGTTGTTAACAGGCAACATTATTATACTACTAATAGAAGAAACATATATATTTAATATTGGAAACATGTTTTCTCCTGCAAAGCTGTACATTATTTTAGAAACTAAATACTATATTTCAGTGCTAAACGTATACACAATCAACTAAGTATTTAAGTTCTTTAAAATAGAATAATAAAAATCATACAAATGTCTTGAATGCATTGCATTGGAAAATAACAAACTTGTGGCATTTCAATAACTATGGAAGGATTTTAAAAATATAACAAAATAATTATCTCTCGTACAATTGGAGTTCCTGCATTCTCGACCATTCCCCACCACCACCCCGCTTAACCAAGGTACACATAATTATAATAAATAAAAATATCATCTAATGCAATAACAGTTTGGAATTAAAAATAGGGATGGAGAGATCATTTTCTTTTTTTTTTCCTCAATATGTTTATGCTTTTAAATCTGTAATGAACTATTCTCCAGTAATAATGATGAAATATATAAGAATGAAAGTAAATTGTTATTTATCTATAACTGCATTACAAATGGTGCGGCAGGATGGCCGACCCCGGCCCACAACACCATGATTCACATTGAGGTATGTGGATATGCCAAATATAACTAGAAATATGTTGAAAATGGCATTAAAACCCATTTAAAAGTGTATAAGACTTAGTATAAATATGTCTTAAATTCACTATAAACTTGTATGCGCACACAGTATATCAATATTCAAGTATGACCAAGGTCTTAAATTCTGAAGAAGAATAACTACTTCATTCGAGCTTGATGTCGGACCAAATTAGCTCAGTCGGTAGTACGTCTTGCTATCAATCCAGGGGTCGTGATGATTGATATACTGCAATGCGGCGCATTGTCATTCGTCCATGAACAGTGTTTCGAGCTGTTAAAGTATTGCATTTTGGGGTTAATAGTTGGGCTCGAGTACTAAATAACATTCCAGAATACCAGAAAAAAATCAGTGGTTAACTAATATATCGAATTCCCTGCATGGGAAAATTATACATTATAACTGTCAAACAAATTCAAAAACAGTGCACATATACTTGTACTTTAATGATTAATTCATTCGTTCATCTACTAATTGGGTGACTGTCCCCATATAAACTAATGACTTTAAACGGCACCTAGCTAGTCATTCATATTTATTAAACCTTTGAATATATACATACTGGCACACTATAACACTATTACTATATAGCTACAGTAATAAAACTATAACTATGCTATTCAGACACCAATCGTTCTACAAATTGTCTAACCTTACAGTGTCACAAAATGCTGTTGTTTCTCTTTTAAAAAATAGTAGGAAAAGGTAAACCATTAATACGGTTGATGTAATAATACTATTTGAATATATTACTTGATTACACACAATTATATATTCTAAGTAGGCTATTCAACATAAACTACCCTATAAACGTGTTATCGGTATTGACGGTGTCGTACGCCACTGATGTGTCTATTTTTAGACAAGGAAGACATAGTACATACACATGGTTAAGTATACACAACTTACAAAACTTGTCTAAATAATAACGTATGTGTTTGAAAAGCTTTGTTTGTAAGGATGACTTCACATATTTTACGAGGATTAGGTGCTTTAATGATCTTTCCCCTACTAAGTAAGTATAAAATTATACTTGTTTTAGTAATATTATAATTAACAATGATCAAACAGAGTTGAATACTGGAAATCTTAAAAGTGTTATATTAGACAATTATCTAATCCGTAGGGTTCAATTCCGTTTCGGGTCATACCAAATACTTGGACAATTGTACTAGAAGCATCCTCGCTTGGCACACATCATTTAAAGGGTAGCTATAGGTATAGTCAGACCGATGTCAGTATAACGTGACAGGGTCAGGTATCATACCATGTGGCTGTATCATAATACTCCACTGTAGCAGCGCTTAGACACACTTGCGATATGACTGAACATGTTGTGAATGCGATGCTAGATACCCAACAACAACTCTTACATTTGACGTTTCAATATCCGATCGTAGATTTAAGTCACTCAGTTTATACTACTACAATGACATGTTTTTAAATGCATGATGACCGAGTCCGTAATAATTAAATTCAGATAATCACCAATGGCACTATTAACGCATGGGTGTGTGAACTATATATCTACCTGTATTTAATATCATTTTACTATCAAACAATGCAAAATATATGATATAAATACAATCAAGCATCCTTATATAACTTACATTGGTAAAACACCAACATAGACTGATACATGTATGATACACATTTTCAGCTACTTCTCTTCTCTAATAGTCTTATATTTGACTATTAACAGCGGTGGTCTTCAAGGACATTTCATATTGCTGCTGGTCTTGTTAAACTTTTTATTATTTAATATTACATGTAAAGTCCGTGGGTTCGGTCCCCTGCTAGGTAATGACGATGATTTGGACCACGACAACATGTTTTCTGAAACAACATACGATAACAATGTTTTGCCCCTAAGTTCATATAAGATATGAATGTAAACAATGATGACAGAAGTACAGTAGAAATGTCCGATGTTATAATTGCTGCAGATATAAACGAAATAGACAAAGTTTTTCAACAGACAGGAAGAAAAAGATTTCGCATTAATGGCATATGAAAACGTAACATTTCAAAAAGAAGAAAATTAGGGAAACACAATACCATACTGTTAAATCACCACGGGTGACGAAACCTCCATGTGGTCTTAAGTGTCGATATAAATATAGAGAACAATTCATTGAGATTGTTAGGAAGAAGTTTTCCATGCATATTAAACGTTGATATACAGATAAAAAGTCACCAGATGAGAAAGTTCAGAATCCTGGTTATTGTCGTCTATTGAAAACATAACTTCATTTTCAATGTTTAGTGCAAAACTGTTTTTAACTCAATATAGACAAGGTAGAAGATAAACTAAGTTTGCGCTAAACCCTTGAATCAAAGCAGCTGTTTTTGATACTTTATCAATATCTGACAAAAATGGTTGTTACACGACATAAAGTTCAGCAAGTAGAAGTGGTCAAAGAATAAGGGAGGGGCAAGTACAAAGGGTCTAGAACTTACTCAATTGCTGAAGAGAGTGTAGTAAAATGACCAAGGGCCGACAGCTCACCAGGGTCAAATACAAGTATACTCAAAATAAAATTTACAATTTTAATTTTACATGAATAAAATTACGAATATACAATTATACAATATATTCAAGTTAAAGCTAATTACTCCACATAAAACACAGCTGGTTTAAAATGTCCTATTATGTAAATAACACTATCTTAATCACATGTCAAGTTCTTTCTCCTACACGTTCCGTATATATATATTGCGATCCAAACTGCTTCATCATATGAATGTTAAAACTGTTATAACAATGCACTAATATTGTATTTAAGATACTACTACCGCGTCCGGATTATCGTAGATTTAGCGTCTATCGTCCCTCGTGGCGATGGCTATATAAACAGGGTTATCTTCCTTAGAACTCTGTACTGAATTTTCTGGCTTTACGTCGCATCGTATCAACTATATTCGACTGTGCTCCGACGCCAGGATTGTCAAGTCGTCCATATAATGAGTATGTGGGTTACTGTCCTTATGACGGTACTACCACCAGCTGACTTCCTGTCACGTCTACATGTCGTTAACGTAGCGGACACATGTCTCGCGTACGTCTAAAAATGGCTACAATATATATATATATATATATATATATAAACTCAGATTTACTAGTTACTCAATACGTAATGACATGGCGTCTATAACTTACTATCTATCAATTTCATAGCATTTTTATCAATATATGATAAAGTGCATTCAATTCTTACCATGTAACAGTTTCATGGTAGATTTATCAATATATGATAACAGTTCATTCAATTCTAACTTTCTGCATTTTCATGGTAGTTTAAACTACATCTCGTATATGAACTTCCGTCAATCTCAAAGTAGCAAGTACATCTCTTCATCATTTCTAATTTATAATATATACAAAATTACCGACCAATTCTGAATCTATCCACTTTCTAAATATCAGAATAAGCGTCCACAAAATTTAATTACACATATCAATCAATTCTAACATGATGAATTTCAATACTTCAACGTTAACACGATATAAACAGCTCAAAATACGTTATTTGATTCCACGGCCTATATTCTAACAAAAACAACTCTCAATACCGCGGATGTGAAATCAAATTACAGACATTATCGTCGGAATGGATATGAACAATTTATACACCTTTTCTTAGATCTGATTACTTCAAAATTTATCTATCAGACATTTAAATAACTCAACCATATACAACAAACTATAAAATTCACATACCCATCTTCGACTTATTCAAATAAGTTAGAGGCTGGTGATCAGTTTCTAATATGAATTCCTTACCGAACAAGGACGGGTGGAATGTCGAAATTCTCCAAATCGCCCCTAGACACTATTTCTCAATAACTGAACAGTTCATTTCTCTGTCTAGTAATTTCTTGCTTCCATACGCCACTGGTAATTTCTCACCATCTGTTTCGTGGAGTAAAGCCGCTCCCAATCCCACATCGAAAGCATCCGTTCCGAGTATGAACGGTTTATTGAGATCTGGTAACTTCAATATAGGAGGTCCCACCAGACTCTTCTTCACTGTCTGAAAAGCATTATTCTGCCTCACTCCCCACATTACCTTTCTTGTCTAGCCCATCTTTGTCAAATCTGTTAATAAACTTCCTGTAAAACCCTTCTACGCCTAAGAGATATCTTACCTGCTTCTTAGTAGTCGGTCTATCCGCTTTCAGTATTGCCTCTTTCTTTTCTTGTACTGGCATCAACATCTGCGACTCACTAATTACATGTCCAAAAAAACTCTAATTTGCAAAACCCTATATAGCATTTACTTGGCCTAGCTGTTAGACTATCTACCCGTAGTCAGTTAAACATTTCACATAAAGAGATAAAATGCTGCTCCCATGTACTTGTGAATATTATTATATCATCTACTAAGCTATCGGCACAGGCTATATCTGTTAATACATTTCTCATTAATCTACAGAATGTACTTCCGGCACATACTAAACCAAATGGCATATTCTTAAATCGAAACAATCCTTTGGATGTTTCAAAGGAAGTCATATCCTTTGCCCTCTCTGTTAAAGGGACCTGCCAGTAATATTTACTAAGATCTATCTTAGAGAAATACCAAGCTCCTGACATCTTTGGAAAAAGCTCTTGCATATTTGGCATAGGCTCTGCATCGAACACAGTAGCTTTGTTTAGATGTCTGAAATCAATAAAAAAAGTCTTATTCTATCATCTTCCTTACTCAACAATACTACTTGGCTTGAGAATGGTGCATTTGAAGGTTCGACTACTCCTAACTCACTCTAACATTTTGCTTACTTCATCGTCGGCAGTTGCCAAAGTCTGGTATGGTATAGGATACCACTTACATCTAACTGTTTCACTGGTAATTAGCTTTATAGCATGTTCAATGAATGAAGTGGTTCCTGGTATGTTAAAACATCAACGAACTCCTTCAATACATGATCTACCTGCTTTTACTGTTCACCAGACTCCTGACATATATCTTCTACACTTTCCTGACCTACCAGAGATGGGCACCCTAATGGTATATATACATCAATCCATTTTACCTCCGATTCCTCTACCTTCCTGTCTTCCTTACTTTCTATTACTGCAGCACAAACAACTGTCAATATACCTCTACTTTCAATGTTATCATCTACTCCCCTCTCATTATACGTCTTCAACATATTGGCATGAAATGTCTTTTCCTTACCAATCATATCAATCCTATAACCCATCTCGTTCATGACCTTCACAACAGTAAATGGACCTTTCCAATGCAATAATAACTTGTTGTTTACTGGAAGTAATACTAGAACCTTCATACCTTCTGTAAACTTTCTCGACCTTGCCCTTTTGTAATAGTACTTCTTTTGTCTTAGCTTAGCCTTGCCTAATTGCTCTTGAGCCATCTTACATGTCTCTTCAAGTCCTTCTCGTAGATATACTACATACTGGTAGGTAGACTTGACCTCATTATCATTGACTTCTCCTGACCATAACTCTTTCAATGTACTCAACGGTCCTCTTACATATCTACCATAGAGTAATTCGAATGGTGAAAATCCCAAACTCTCCTGAGTTACTTCTCTATAAGCAAATAACGTTGCATTAATGTGCTTATCCCAATCGTTGGGTCGCTAACTACACATACGTTACAGCATCAGTTTCAATGTACAATTGAACTTTTCTAATAACCCGTTACACATAGGGTGGTACGGCGTAGTGGTTAACTGGCGTAATGACAATAACCTACTTACCACAGTCATCACATTTGACGTGAACTGCAATCTCATATCCGTCAACATCTCTTCTGGGATTCCAAGTCTTCCAAACATATCTACCAATGCTTCTGCTACCCTTTCAGTTTCAATACTTGGCAATGCAGCAGCCTCGGGGTATCTCGTAGCATAATCTACCATCACTTAAACTTATATATTCTTTCTATCGTTCAGGGGTTCTGTTGGTCCTACTAGATCTACAGTTCCTCGCTTAAAAGGGGTTTCTATAAATGGCATTTGCCCTATTCGTTTAAATAATGCCGACTTCAATTTGTCGTAATCCAAAGAGTTTTCAGTTGGTAATCTTGAATATACATCTAAAGCTTTATCTTTTAATAATGAGCTGATATGTAACGACCACTGTTTGATCTTCCATCCTTGGGCTTCCGCATATATCTCAAATTTGGATAGATAACTCTCCATGTTGTCCTTATCTTCATCAAACTGTAGTAGCTTCGGTCCTTTAACTCTAGTATCTTAAATGGAAGGCTTACTTTTTTCTTGTGCTGCAATTTCCATTGCTTGGTGATGCTGAAGTTGAGCTAATTCAACCGCTATTTTGTGTTCTTCAGGTGTAAAATTAAATTAGTTTTATAAAATATAAACCAGTTCAATTGTTCTAACTTTCTGAATACTTAAATGCAATTTCATAAAATAAACTTCAAAATGAATGATTCTTTAATCAAAGAATGAATATGTTAAAATATCTTTAAAACGTTACTCCTATCGAGCTATCGATACGTTTTAACAATTCCACGCTTCGTGTTCTAAATATAGCCTATATCTTACCAACAGACACGTACTAGCTGACACTACTTAATTAGGCCACAACAACCTAACTATTTTGTTACAGAATGGTTAGATACAATAAGAGATCACAATTTCCTACTATGGAATGCCATTATTGTCGTAATACAATATTTAAATACAGGATGAAGTATATCAACAATGTCACACTTTTTCTACACAGGTATATTTGAATAACCAATTTAACTTTGACTTTTCTAAACCCCACAAAAAGATCAGTGTGATTTCTGGAATGCATTTAAATATTCATGAAATACAGACAGACAAATATATGTCTCAGTGTACCAGTATTGTAAAATCCAGCGCTTATTGTATTCTTTTCGAAACTTTGCTAAAAGGCAGCTCTATCAATTGCTTGTGGGACTATGCCTTTACAGACATATTTAAAAAATAACAAATAACACAATGATGAAAGTGCTTTTTTTCAGAATTCAGCAGATTTTTCATCTCTTTATCACCAAGAAAATGGAATATGAATATGAAATCTTATTTAAATCTTGTTGTAGAAAACTCTACCCAACAAAAATAAAAAAAAAAATATGATGATACAGTAACGAGACAGTTACTGCCAACAACTCATTACACAGCAATGACAATCTAAGTCTTAAAGGATGAATCAAATATATAGAATGTTCACACAAAATTGAGATGGTAATAGCTTCATTTGGCTTACTACTGACTGAAGTATTTGTTCCAACATCTTCAAAATGACTTCATAACGACCATTCTACTTGTTTAATCTGTAGACGTGCATGTTGGGAAAACATTTAAAAAGTTCAAAACTAGAGTGAAAATGAGAGAAGAAAATCCGATACTATAGTTTCGTATTAAGATTGATAATTTACAATTTTTGATATTCGGCGCGAAATCATTGTAAGTGAGATGTCTTGTAATTTCTTGGGGGTCATTAAAAGTATTCTAGTTTTTTCTTCAAACATTGATATGGATGACAATTTCATATTTTATACTTGTTAGAAAAACGTAAGTTGCAATAGTATTTTGCTCATTTTTTATTAGTATCAATTTTAGAATTTCAGCGTGAAAATGTATATTGTAATTGGCGCTTCTTCAAATTTCTTAGCAACTAATACAAGTAACCTGTCTTTAGCTCACATAATTTAAATGTATTACTTTTGTGTACATGAAACTTTGCCGTATTTATGTATATTTTAAATAAAGAAACAGTATTTTCCTTCTTCTGAACAATTTCAAGATTGTCAGTTGCAATTGTTTCGCGCTTAGACCTCGATATATATCATAATATTATTTGTCAGTTTAAACAAACTTATATATTTCTGATTAAACTAATCTGGATAAATATATTTTATTCTGCAACATATTTTATGTGAAACCGTTTGTATATAAAATCAATATCAGTATTCATACTGCAAGATAAAGTAGTGTTTATTTTAAATTGACATAATGAATATTTAAGGTTTCCGTTTCAACATGTGTAGAAGTTTAGGTTTTATTTCTATCATTGTGTGTATTCTATGAATGTAATACACTTGTTATATTGCATGCCACTTATCTAGGTTTCAAAAAAAGTTATATTCATACTATACGTTGTTTTTATTTAAATTCGAGGTAGCAAGATGAATAACATGATTGAAATCGTATATATTCTAGAGTGATTTAAGATTACGTTTTAAGCATAGCAATACATTATGAGGTAGAACAATAATCACTTTACAAATGTTTCCAGTTTGAACATCTTTGGGGCAGTGTCTGTCTTAAGTTTATGTCCATATTGGACATTATTTTTCTGAAAAGATTAAATCATTTATAATTACTCCACAACCACTTTATGAATGTTGCATTTTTATGGCGTTTTAATCTCCTATGAAAATGTGACCTAATACACATTTTTTAAGTTACATATGATGGTGATTAAAATTATACGACCGTTCAATACCGCCGTACCTCTAGATGTACCGAAGTCCTTGGAGCAAAGCCTATATGGAGCATTATGATAATATCCCGATATGTTTTTAAGGCCTTTTTTATAACAATCCTCAAATAATGTAATCAGTATTTACGGATTTAATATTTTCCTTGTGTAATCAAAACAAATATAATATCAAGAAACTAGTTAATACTTTTTATAAATTATATACTTAATTACGAATTTTTTAAAGTAACGCA